>OX393555.1:39277731-39625231 GCA_947650365.1 Chamaelirium japonicum | reverse complement strand
GCAACAAAAACGCTGCTTTGATAGGCAGCATCCCATTCCTCTCTCTCTCTCTCTCTCTCTCTCTATATATATATATATATATATATATATACTATATATATATATATATATATATATATATATATATATATATATATATATATATATATATATATTAAGGGAAATGAGTTCCTATGACATGTCATAGGGAGTACCCTATGACATATGGTGAGTTAGTAACCCTAGAATATTTAGAATGTTTTGAATTTTTATGAGGATGATCACCCTATCTTAGATAGGACCCCCACAAAAAATCGGCTCATTCTAAAACTTCTAGAGGCATCAAATATGATTTTCAATTTAACGGTTAAAATGGATGGCCGATAAAGCTTCTAGCATTTGATGCCCCAACAAGTTTTAGAATACTTTGATTTTTTGTGGACATTCTATCTAAGATAAGGTGATCACCCTAAAAAAAATTCAGCACATTCTAAACATTCTAGCATTACTAATTCACCACATGTCATAGGGTACTCCCTATGACATGTCTTAGGAACCCAGCCCTCTCTCTCTCTCTCTCTCTCTCTATATATATATATATATATAGTGATACATTGTGGCCGGGTAATGTGCGACCACCCCCTTCGGGGGTATTTTTGGATTTTTTTTTTTGGGGATTGATCACCCACCCTTGGATTGGACACACAAAAAATTTCAGTCCGATCCAAGACTTGTAGGCCGTCCAAATGTGTTGATCTTTTATCGGTCATTCATTTTTTTCGCCATTTTGATCAACACATTTGGACGGCCTACAGGTCTTAGATCGAGCTGAAATTTTTTGTGTGTCCAATCCAAGGGTAGGTGATTAATCCCAAAAAAAAAAATCCAAAAATACCCCCGAAGGGGGTTTGCACGTTAAGCCCGCATGTTACCCGCCGCAATGTATCACTACTCTAGATATATATATATATATATATATATATATATATATATATATATATATATATATATATATATATATATATATATATATATATATATATATAGAGAGAGAGAGAGAGAGAGAGAGATGCTATAGTGCGGCATCGCACCGCTGCCGTCTGATGCACCGCTGCATGCATGCGATGCACGCAGCGCGTGCATCAGACGGTTGTGGTGCGGTGCCGCATACCGCAACATAGCATGCCCCTATATATATATATATATATATATATATATATATATATATATATATATATATATATATATATATATATATATATATATATATAAGAGAATGGGATATAGGCTGACAGCCTATTTTGGAATTGGGTTGTCAGCTTGTGTGGCATATTTTTCACCGTCAGATGGTGATCGGGGCTATTTAATTCCATCCTACGGGCAGAGTTAAAACCGTCTACCCATGCTTCCACAATTCTTCCCCTTTATTAGATTGCTGAGAGAGTGAAACCCAAAATCAGCAGCCTCGTCTCTGACCTCTAATGCCCATAAGACAATGGCGCAGCAGACGCCCTCGTCTCCTACGCATGTAGCCACGCCGGCAGCCTCGTCTCCGACGCACGTAGTCACACAGGTAGCCTTGTCTCCGATGCACGCAACCACGCCGGCAACCTAGTCTCCGAGCCTAGCCCCCGCAGCCATTTCCTCTCTCTCTCTCTCTCTCTCTCTCCCTTCGTCCCAACCCTGCAGCCCCGACCCGATCCCGATTCCCCTCCCTCCCCCTCTATTTTGCCGCTAGCCAACGACACTCCCTCACCCCGACCCCTCCTCTCTCTTTCTTGGACTCGCAATCGGCCACCCACCCGACCCTTGAACCCCTCTCTTTCTTCCCGGATCCCAACTAACCCCACCCAACCACACCTCTCCTCGCCTGAGGCCATGCCCCTTGACGATTCCCGACATGCCTGCATGGCCGATCCCGACGCTGACCACGGCTTAACCCATGAAAAGACAAATTCCTTGACATTCATTCCCCATTCCTCGACTTCTAGTTCAACCACGGTGAGAGTGTGAATAGCTACATGGTACGCATCACATATCTCGTGGCCTAGGAAGCAGAGGCCCGATTCGGAATCGGCAAAAGCCATAAGTGGTGGTAACCCGATGCACCCGTGCACGCGAGCGTGGTGGTTCTACAGGCTCTCGCGTTAGCGTCGCCTCAACCAGAGGCCCCCGCACCGACCCCACCACCACCAGAGGTTCCTGAGGTCCCACTTCCCCCTTAGTAGATACGTTTCCTCCCAGGAAGGTATCATTAGTGAACACCAGTAATTGAGTCTCCTGCGTTTTATTTGTGCCGATTGCTGTCTACCCTCGTGAGTTTGTGTGCCCCTACCTCCCCTGTAGGACTACTAATCTTGATATTGCGAGCGGGACTATTGTCATTTAATTTAAGCATCGTTCTGTTATTTTTTGGTATCAGAGGTGGGTGAACTCATGCTAGTATTTTCTATTAAAAACCATTGTTCCATGTTATTTGTTTGAGTTAATTTTCCTACCTTAATCTTATAATTAATAGTGAGACCTTGCTAGCTCAATAAGCTACTGATTGATCTCTTCAGCACGTGCATTGTTTCACATTATTTTTTGTATTAGAGCATGGTCATAGGTAGGTACCTTGCATCTTACATCACATCTAACTCTGTTGGCTAGTTCTCTTTGTGTTAGGGTGTCTTTTTTAAAAAAAAAGAAAAAAAAATCAGCAAACATCTTTTCTTGTGCATGCCAACCCGTAGAGGTAGGCCATACCTATTAGAAGAGTCTAGCGACCCGGACAGTTGCAACATGGATCCCGACACCCTAATTAGGACACTCGTTGAGTTAGCTCAGGGGATTACCACCATGAACCAAAACTTCGCTGCTTACCAGCTCGACACTAATGCCATATTTGACCGTCTGGACCAAACACCACCACCCCTGAATCCCCATGATCCCCGGCCACCTTGGCAGAACAATTACGACCCGAATGAACAGTATCTGCGGAGCATCAACCTAAAGGTGCCCACTTTTGATGTAGCCATGATCCTCAGTTTTTCTTGGACTGGCTCCAGTCAATGAATAGATATTTTGCTTGGTACCCCTTAACCGAACCGAGAAATGTCAGGTTCATTGCCATGAAACTTAGTGGATCTGCCAGTCAATATTGGACCAACGTAGGGTGCCTGAGAGTCGCCCAAACCCAAGACCCCATTGATACTTGGGTCGCAATGAAGAATGAATTAAAGGACAAATACGTACCCCTGTCTTATTAGGCCTGCTTATTGGATCAATGGCACCAATTCACTCAGGGTAACAAGTCAGCCAGGGATTATGTCGCCAAATTTGACAAATTCTTGACTCGTTGTAACATCCTTGGAACTGAAACTATTGTCCAGGTCCTCTTCCATTTTAGGTCATGCTTGAGAAAACACCTGAGAAATGACCGAGATGTCACAGAGCTAAAAAGAGCTTATGCCCTAACCCAAGACCTTGATAGCATCAGATCTAGCCACCCTCACAGGAGCCAAGATTCCCGGAGTCATACCCCTCGCCCATCCGTGAGCAATTACCCTAGTTGACCCTATCCCAACCATTCCCAGCCAAAAACAGACACCACGGGTTGGATCAATGAAAAAGGCAACTGTGACAAAGGTTCCAAGAGGGATTTTTCCAAAATCATTCCCCTTATCAAGTGCTACAAGTGCCAGGGCTACGGACACATGGCTACTAACTGCCCGAGTTCTATCAAAATCAGCTTTATTGATGGGACATATATGTGTTGGCACTCAAGTCAGACATGGATGGTTTTGTATACCAAGCCGATGAGAACGAAGGATATTCCGATGAGGATAAAGAAGACCCCATGCTAGGTTGCCTTAGGTATACGATGCCACTAAGTTGTTAGTTGTGAGGTGCGCCCTATAGAGTGCCGAGGCGTTGGTCTCCTTGGGCTTGTAGAGTGCCGAGGTGTTGGTCTCCTCGGACTTTGTCTACGAGTGCCAAGGGCAATACCTTGGGCTTGTAGAGTGTCAAGGCATTAGTCTCCTTGAACTTTGTTTTCGAGTGCAAAGTGCAAGGCCTTGGGCATGTAGAGTACCGAGGCATTGGTCTCCTCGGACTTTGTCTTCAAGTGCCAAGGGCAGAGCCATGGGTATATAGAGTGTCAAGGCGTTGGTCACCTCGGACTTTTTTTTCGAGTGCCAAGGGCAGGACCTTGGGCTTGTAGAGTACGTGTCAAGGCATTAGTCTCCTCGAACTTTGTCTTTGAGTGCCAAGTGCAAGGCCTTGGACATGTAGAGTGCCGAGGCATTGGTCTCCTCGGACTTTGTCTTTGAGTGCCAAGGGCAGGGCCTTGGGTATGTAGAGTGCCGAGGTGTTGGTCGCCTGGGACTTTGTTTTCGAGTGCCAAGGGCAGGGCCTTGGGCATGTAGCGTGCCGAGGCGTTAGTCGCCTTGGACTTTGTCTTCGAGGGCCAAAGGCAAGATCTTGGGCTTATAGGGTGCCGAGTCGTTGGTCTCCTCGGATTTTGTCTTTGAATGCCAAGAGCAGGGCCTTGGGCTTATTCTCATCGCCTCGATTAAGTATGGTTGACATATTCGAGCTTCTAACTTGGATGGGCGGAATCAAAGTTTTTGGTTGACCTGGGTTACCAGGAGCCTTTTCATCAAACTTTAGCCATAAGAAAGCATAGCCGATTTTGTTTCGAGCTTCCGGCTTGAATGGGCAGAATCGAAGGTTTAGATGACCTGGGTTGCCAAGAGCCTTTTCATCAGACTATAGCCTCGAGAGGGCGTAGCCGAATTGCCTTAGAGCTTCCAACTTGAATGAGCAAAATCGAAGGTCTTTGGTTGACCTGGGTTGCCAAGATCCTTTTTATTGGATTTTAGTCTCGAGAGGGCATAGCCAAATTACCTTTGAGTTTCTGACTTGAATGGACGAAATTGAAGGTCTTTGATTGACCTAGGTTGCCAAGAGCCTTTTATCGGACTTTAGCTTCGAGAGGGCATAGCCGAATTGCCTTCGAGCCTCTGATTTGAACAGGCAAAATCGAAGGTCTTTGGTTGACCTGGGTTACCAGGAGCCTTTTATCGGACTTTAGCCTCGAGAGGGCATAGCCAAATTGCCTTCGAGATTTTGACTTGAACAGGCAGAATCGGAGTCTTTGGTTGACCTGGGTTGCCAACAGCATTTTTATCGGACTTTAGCCTCGAGAGGGCGTAGCCGAATTTCCTTCGAACTTCCGACTTGAATGGGCGGAATCGAAGGTCTTTGGTTGACATGGGTTGCTAGGAGCCTTTTTATCGGACTTTAGCCTTGAGAGGGCATAGCCGAATTGCCTTCGAGCTTTCGACTTGAACAGGCAGAATCGAAGGTCTTTGGTTGACCTGAGTTGCCAGGAGCATTTTTTTATGTCTTAAACTGGTGGAATCGAACTTCGAGAGACTTGATTTCGAGAAAAATAGGCATTTTATTGATAAGACAAAGATGTGGTTATAATTTTCAAAGTTCGCCCAACGGACGTTGGGAACTCGCATTTCTAGGTGCTCAACCTCTTTGCACAGGGATGTTTGCCGATGTAGGTATCCGTGAATGTTGTTTGCCTAGTTCATCCACGTTTCATGTTGACTTTCCGCCTCTACTACTACTATCTTCCTTCTCTTGGCTTGGTTCCTTGTTGGCGAGGTAGCCGTCGAGTCGTCCTTCTTGGATCAGGTCTTCGATATGATGCTTCAATCGTTGGCAGGTTGACGTCAGGTGTCCATGACTGCGATGGATTTCATAACAGGCTGTCAAATCCCCCGCTTGGTCGAAATTTAGAGGAAGAGGCTGCGGCCATTTGTAAAAGGCCTCGTTCTATAAGTAGGCGATGATGTCTTCAATATAGGTGTTCAGCTCAATGACCACCCTCTGCTCCCTTGGAGTTCACCTCTTCCCTGCTGGAGGAGCCTTTAGATCTTCATTGCGTCTCTTTTTAACTAGTACCTTCTATTTGGATGTGGTATTGGCAAACTTCTTGTAGTAAGCTTTATTTTGGGCTTCGTCAGCCTTCTTGTGTCAGAAGTCGCAAGACTTGCGGGGCTTGCGTAGTCTTCTGGCCCGCTGATTGTCTTCCACCTCTATCTCCCACTGTATGCACTTGAACATAGCCTCCAGGGAACTTGGAGGATGCCGGATGAGTCAGTGTAGATATGGAGCTCCGGCCGGATGCCATTCTTGAATGCCAACATGATGGCCTCCTCATTTTGGACCGGCCGGTGAGCTTGGAATGCTCGTTGTGGAATCTTGTTGTGAATCTCCTCAGGGACTCGTCAGAGCCTATCTTCAACCGGTAGAGAATATCTAATTTCTTTTCCGGCTTCAAGTTTAGCAGGTAGTGGTCCATGAAGAGCTTCGCCAACTCTTCGAACATGACTACCGCACTGGTAGGCAGTGTGTGGTACCAGTCAAGGGCAGGTCCCTTGATGCCTCCCGCGAACATACGGTAGAGAACGTGGTTCTCATGCTTGTATGGCGTTAGGACCTGCTTGAAGATTAGGATATGGAGAGTAGGGTCACCCTTGATGCAATTGAACTTGGGAAGGCTCGGTGTTTGCCAACCCACAGGGAAAAGGGTTACGAGCACCTTGGGATGCATATGCCCCATCGAAGCGATTATCTACTTGTTGCCTTGATGGCGATGCCCCATGTCGACAGAATGCCTTAGTCTGTTGAGTAGCTGGTGGGCACTATTGCTTTCATGCATGAGGGGATGAGACGTCTAGTGGACCCCATTGACTCAAGCGACGTTTGTCGATGGTGGCTCGGTGTGCCGTCAATGTCGAGGCGATCCCACACTATTTATCTTGGTGCTTGCGTAGATACCTGACGCCTCTCGATACGCGGCACATGTGGTTCTTCAAGATGATGACTCGTGGCTGGGCGAGTCCTTTGTTGGTCTTCATCAGCGATGAGAGAGTTGTGGATCACAACCCCCGCTCTTTCAGCCACCTTCTTCAGGGAATTTATCTCTTGCTCAAGAGCTGCGTTCTTCTTGAGAAGGTTCAGCAGCTGGAAGTCGGCAGCTGAGATTTGGTATGTAGCTGAAGACTCACCTCCTTAGGTATCATGCTCTTTGTCAGATCGACGTCTCGGGGATGGCGAGTCCTGGCGATTGCTGCGGTCTTCTAGCTGCCTATCTTGCAATCTCAGCTGCTCATGGACATGTCTGCGATCGTTTGCTGCAGAGACTTCTTGCTCGTCTTCAGTCAACACATCGTTTGTTCGATCAACACCCATCTTCGGAGGGTTGGTGCTGGCCTTCACCATCAAGCGTGTTGATATCGGCATGATGAAGAAGTTGAAGTAGACTTGAAGGAGGACTTGTGGTTCGTCACCACAAGTTGAGTAGGAGTCAGTAGAGGTGTGGGTAAGACCTCTAATGATACCCCACAGACGGCGCCAAAAGATGTTGGAGGAAATTTAGTGCCGTCTTGATCAGAGACTTCGCCCCACAACTCTTGATTGAATAGGATGATTTGTATTCGTGGAGATGAAGATTAGAGAGTAGAGAGAGATGACACGTGGAGTTGTTGTCGAAGTTTGGTCTTACGATATACGTCTTCAGACGAGAGGTGCCACCTGATTTGCACTATAATGTATGAAAAAGGGGGGGGGGGGGGGGGGGGGGGTATTCTCTCGACATGTCGAGAGAAGCTTCTTACAAATTGGTTGCACGGAGCAACTAGAAGGGTTCTAGAAAGAAGAGGGCTCTGGATCTGGAATCCTCTCATCTTCTGATTGAATGACCCACCCCTTCTCTGTAAGCCATAGGGGTTATTTTATAGCTGTGGAATGCGCTTGATATGACAGTAATAATGTGGCAGTGCTGAGGTGGCTCTGGTTATGGGCCTCCTCACTGGGTGCTTATTGGGTTATCGTTTGGGCCCAATAGGGGGGGCGGAGGGGGGGGGGGGGGCTTGATTTGCAGGCCTTGTAGAGTAGATCTATGGGTCTGGGCTTGCCTTCTTGGGCCATTGCGTGGGTCTACATGTCTGGTCCGATCCGGTATAATTTTTGCACCCACAACACCTCCCTCCCCTTTCAGGTGGCCCGACCTCCACCACCACCTTCTCCCCTCCTCCCCGACCTCTCGAACCCACCTTAGGTCCCCCCGATCGCCGACGTTGTTCAAGTGAAGCCCCTTGCCCAACCCCATGGCAGCCCTCCTCCTCCCGTTCCCTCGCACCACCTCAGACCCTCTCTCCTCCTTGCTTCTTGGTCCCCGTGCGGAGGTGCCGACGAGACAGGCTGGCGGCTGTGCCAGGCCGAGAGGAAGGAGGAGGGTGGTGGCGGTGGTGGTGGCGGCTGGAGCTGCAGAGCAACCTCCCCCCCCCCCCATTTCGGTTATGTTTTGAAGAAAGAAGAGGGGGGTAATTTAGTCATTTGACAAATTCGATGATGACGATTTCAATTTGGTCCATAGTTTTGGGCTCTATTTGTTCAAAAAAATAGTTGAGGGACCAATGTGAACTACTCCCAAAGTTCAGGGGAGGTTTATGTAATTTGCCCTTCAGTTTTTGACCCGCTTATTAAACGGGATGGGTTCGAATTGGGTGTTTTGCCCTTGTACCTATGTCTCAATGTGACCAGAACCTGACACGACCCTTTGCCACCGGTACCCCTAAGCGGTGAGCGCATCGGACGGCTGTGCGATGTGTTGTACCACATCTGTGCCCTACAACTGTTACACATAATATTTTCTCCAAAATGACTCACGTACCCTTCCCATAGAAATATAAATAATGTCCAAAAAAAAAATTTTTGATGTCCCATATGATTGTGGTACTAAGCTTAGCAGATGATCAAAAATTGACAAGTAACTACGTCCCTACACTAAAAGGGATTCTCAAAAAAAAAAAAACTACGTCCCTATATCTCTCTGGTTCCTTTCAAGGCATATATCCGTTCTATTTGGATTTGAGTAATGTTGGCACCAGACAAATTAGATCTATAGATGGATGAGATATTCATCCAATATCTCATCGCCGGTTAAGGTTGACCCGCCGACGCTGACGTCTTGAAGTCGGTAACGGTTGAGCGTGCAGTGGAGTCATCAGCTGGCGGCCATTCCATGCTAACGGGATTCCTCATCATCAGGTATGATATATGCACCGGTGATGTGACAACGCGCAAGTGCTCCAAATGGCCAACCTCTTGAAAGGAGGAGGAGGAGAGCGCAATAGATGGGTGTATTAAGAGATGCCACCCTGATCTTCTTGCTAATGCTCCAAAAGGCCGACCTCTTAAAAGAAAAAATAAAAGAAAAAATGCTCAATATGAAAGAACAAAAATAGAAAGAGTAATGAAAGAAGCTGTGAGTGGTAAACTTAGATACTAATCCCATGGACCACAATGCCGAATCAGATCCGGACACATGACATTATCGACCTCCCCTACGCAGCTTAAGCATCTAGGTCGACACACGATGACACGAGTGAGCGCTAGCTGCTGACTCAAGACATATATATATATATATATATATATATATATATATATATATATATATATATATATATATATATATATATATAGGGGACGGGGAGCCTGGACCTCAGGTGCAGCGTGAATGCTGCACCCGTTCGTGCATGCCTGCCACCTGTCCCCGAAATCGACACCAAAATCGGCCATTCCAAAGTAAATCCCGCGGGATTAACTGCAGTCGTCTGATCGCTGCGATCCGGCCATCTGAACCGCACCGCACAAACACTCAGCTGCCCAAATCAGCCGTTGGATCAGGCGATCGGGCGGCTGTAACAAAAACCGGGGGCTGAAACAGGTGTTTTGAATCTCATCCGTCTGATTGGATAGATCCAATGGCTCAAAATAATTTCACGGTTACTGTAGCCGCTACAGTAACCGCGATATTGTTTTGAGCCGTTGGATCCATGCAATCGGATGGCTGAAAACATTATCGCGGTTACTGTAGCGGCGAAAGTAACCGCGAAATTTTTTTCAGCCGCCCGATCGTCTCGATCCAACGGTCGAAATTCAAAACACCTGTTTCAGCCCCCGGTTTTTGTTACAGCCGCCCGATCGCCTGATCCAACGGCTGATTCGGGCGGCTGAGTGTTTGTGCGGTGCGGTTCAGATGGCCGGATCGCAGCGATCAGACGGCTGCAGTTAATCCCGCGGGATTTACTTTGGAATGGCCGATTTTGGTGCCGATTTCGGGGACATGTGGTAGGCATGCACGGACGGGTGCAGCATTCACGCTGCACCTGAGGTCCAGGCTCCCCGTCCCCATATATATATATATATATATATATATATATATATATATATATATATATATATATATATATATATATATATATATATATATATATATATATATATATATATATATATATATATATATATATATATATATATATATATATATATATATATAATGAGCTGTGGGCTGCCGGGGGGGAAAGTGAGCTACGGGTATTTTGACCCCCCAAGAAGTTATGGAATTTGATGAAATTTGGTGAGGTTGTTGCCTAGGATAAGATGATCATCCTCACCAATTTTCATCAAATTCCAAAACTTCTAGGGGGGTCAAATGGTCGAAGCAATTTTAACGGTGACTGCGGATGGCAGAAATTGCTTTGACCATTTAACCCCCCTAGAACTTTTGGAATTTGATGAAAATTGGTGAGGATGATCATCTTATCCTAGGCAACAACCTCACCAAATTTTATCAAATTCCATAACTTCTTGGGGGGTCAAAATACCCGCAGCTCACTTTCCCCCCCGGCAGCCCACAGCTCACTGTAACAGGCCTCTCTCTCTCTCTCTCTCTATATATATATATATATATATATATATATATATATATATATATATATATATATATATATATATATATAGAGAGAGAGAGAGAGAGAGAGGGTCGTGTTACGTTGCGTTGTGCGCTGCCCCGGTCAGATAATGCGCTGCGAGTTTTGTGGCCGTCCGATCGCACGGATCGGCTGCGAACCCACGGGAATTCCTCTACCCGTTTGATCCCGTGCAGCGCACCCCCTCCCGGCTGCTCGATCGCACGGATCGGCTGCGAACCCGCGCGATTTCCCCGCCCGTCTGATCCCGTGCAGTGCATCCCCGCCCGGCCGTCTGATCCCATGCAGTGCACCCCCGCTCGGCCGTCCGATCGTCGGTTCGATTCCCGGCCGTTTGATCGATTGGAATCGAATGATCGAAAATCATTTTCGCTGTTACTGTAGCGGCTACAGTAACAGCCAAAACAATTTTTGACCGTTCAATTCTAATTGATCCAACGCACAACATATTTGTTATGTTCGTTCGATTCCCATCCGTTGGATCGATGGGAATCAAACGGCTGAAAATGGTTTTCGTTGTTACTGTAGCCGCTACAGTAACAACGAAAATGATTTTCGATCGTTCGATTCCAATCGATCAAACGATCGGGAATCGAACCGATGATCGGACGACTGGGCGGGTGTGCGCTGCATGGTATCATACGGCCGGGCGGGGATGCGCTGCACGGGATCAGACGGGCGGGGAAATCACGCGGGTTCGCAGCCGATCCGCGCGATCAAACGGCCGAGAGGGGGTGCGCTGCACGGGATCAGACGGGCAGAGGAATTCCCGCGGGTTCGCAGCTGATCCGTGCGATCGGACGGCAACAAAACCCGCAGCGCATTATCTGGCCGGGGCAGCGCACAACGCAACATAACATATATATATATATATATATATATATATATATATATATATATATATATATATATATATATATATATATATAGTAGTGATACATTGCGGCCGGGTAACGTGCGGGCTTACGTGCAGCACCCCCTTCGAGGGTATTTTCAAAATTTTTTTTTTTGGGATTGATCACCTACCCTTGGATTGGACACACAAAAAATTTCAGCCCGATCGAAGACCTGTAGGCCGTCCAAATGTGTTGATCAAAATGGCGAAAAAAATGAACGACCGATAAAAGATCAACACATTTGGAAGGCCTACAAATCGTGGATCGGGCTGAAATTTTTTGTGTGTCAAATCCAAGGGTGGGTGATCAATCCCCAAAAAAAAATTCCAAAAATACCCCCGAAGGGGGTGGCCGCACGTTAACCCGCACGTTACCCGGCCGCAATGTATCACTACTCTCTCTCTCTCTCTTTCTCTCTCTCTCTCTCTCTCTCTCTCTCTCTCTCTATATATATATATATATATATATATATATATATATATATATATATATATATATATATATATATATATATATATATATATATATATATATATATATATATATATATATATATATATATATATATATATATATATATATATATATATGGGCATGCTATGCTGCGGCATGCGGTGCGTGCGGCATCGCACCGCAGCCGTGTGATGCACTGCTGCGTGCATCGCATGCACGCAGCGCGTGCATCACACGGCTGCGATGCGTTGCCGCACGCACCGCATGCCGCATTCAAGCATTTCTATATATATATATATATATATATATATATATATATATAGAGAGAGAGAGAGAGAGAGAGAGAGAGAGAGCGAGAGAGAGAGAGAGAGAGAGAGAGAGAGAGAGAGAGAGAGAGAGAGAGAGAGGAATGTTTCAGTGAGCTGTGAGCTGCCGATGTAGAAAGTGAGCTGCGGGTATTTTGACCCCCTTTGGAGTTTTGGAATTTGATGAAATTTGGTGAGTATGTTGTCTAAGGTAAGATAATCATCCTCACAAATTTTCATCAAATTCCAAAACTTCTAGGGGGGTCAAATGGTCGAAGCAAAATATATCGTCTGCAGTCACCGTTTTCTTTTGAGATATCCCTCTCAGTGAATGAGGGGGGGGGGGGGGGGGGGGGGTTCGGCCTAGACCTCTACTAGTGCATTAAATGAAATAAACAATTACAAGGCAAACCAGCCAGAAAAAACCAAACCAACAAAAACAAAAGAAAAAAATCAAAAAAGATTACAGATGATATTATCTAATTGCCCAAGATTCTGCCCCTGCAAGACTGGTTTCCACTGGATCAACCGACTTTTTATAAGTTTCATAACCATATCTCTGGTCATAGACTTCTTACGGAAGATCCTGTTGTTTCTCTCTATCCATATGCTCCAGCACACCGCCATGACCATAAAATCCTAGCTGTTACGTCCGCAGTCATCGTTAAAATCTGCAGATTTTGCTTCGACCATTTGACCCCCCTAGAAGTTTTGGAATTTGATAAAAATTGATGAGGATGATCATCTTACCCTAGGCAACACCCTCACCATATTTCATCAAATTCCAAAACTTCTAGGAGGGTCAAAATACCCGCAGCTCATTTTCTCCTACCGCAGCTCACAGCTCAACGTAACAGCCCTCTCACGTTAAAATAGACCATCTATTTTAACAATTGACACCTTTCCTGCCAAGATGCGTTTTAAAACCGTGCACCGCTAAACGTGCTTGGGCGAGAGTAGTAATAGGATGGGTGACCCCCTTGGGAAGTTCTCGTGCGGGCACGAACAAAGCGGATATTATCTTGTGTGTTTGGGGCGGATGTTACACATGCGCACAACCTTTTTAGGTCATGCACATGACACCTAGACATGTCGTGCGCACGATCGGAACATGGAGGTGGGTTTGAATCGAGCCATCATCGACACCACTTTATAAGGGAGAAGTCGTACGGGAATAGGAGTCGCTATCGTCCTCTGATCATACGTCCAACCCCAAGTTGCCCGGTGAATTTGCTTTGCCTTGTGCTGGCCTGTCAGCTTGCATCTAGGTCGTCCGGGCAAAATTGCCATGCGTTCTGTCTTTCTGCTTGCACTTAGGGTGCTTGCACGAACTTGTCGGGTGCCCGGGCGAATCCTCCTTGTGCGCTACTTTTGGGTCGTGCTATTAATAGGCCAAAACCAAACATTAAAAACTTTGACAAAAAAATAGTTTGTTACTTTTGTGGGTGCATAAAATATCCACCCCTCGTTCAACATACCAAATCAAAACTCTCATAAGAGAAGGCTCCAGCACCAACCCATGAACAATGTCTATCAAGAAGGGTAGGCTATACTTGTATTCAATGATAACACCCCTCAGAAAGACAAGTTTTGTATTGAGAAGCTCTCCTCCATGATCCCCTATAAAAGAAGGGCATGTGGCACTAGGAGAAGGGATGATCTTTTATAAATCAAAGTAAAGGTTTTAGCCTATTTATGTGAAAGAATCACCAAGCTTAACACTACTCTATCTCTAAGTCTCTCATTTAAACCTTCTTTTACCAAGAATAGGAAGAACCACCAGGGGAAACCCATTCTAGGGGCCTCAGATCTTCTTTTGTATCCCTTGCTCAAGCCAGAAGGTGTTTATCGGGTGCTCAAGCTTCACAGAGTCGAAGCCCTCGATACATTAACCATGTATCGACCACTCGCCTGAAACAAAGAAGAGAAGTAGGAGTCCCAAATCGCCACTTCTAAGGAAGGATACAACCTTGCTTGTAGGCATGGTCATCTCGTAAAACCGCTCCCATAATTTGGCGTGTACTATGGGACTCTTAAAGAAAGGATTCATACTATGCATTCGAAGCCAAAACTTTTCTAGCCATGGTGGGAAGGACAAGCTAACATCCATCCATCATAAAAGGAGATGACAAGATTGACTTCTACGAAGAAGACCCCTGAGGGCTACCATTAAGAGAATAAAAAGATATGAGGACAATTGACACATTTGTCGTAGGAAACTTTGAGAGTGGAAGAACCCCTGAGGGCTTCCATTAAGAGAATAGAAAATCTTGTTGAGGTGACACACTCTATAACTAGACAAATAAACAATCCATCAAACCCGTGTAGCCGAAGAACATCCTGCAAGTACGGCTGCAACTCGGGCGAGTTGGGTCGGGTTGAGGATTAACCCAAGTACTAAAACCCCCAACCCTAACTCAACCCATACAAACCCAACCCAACCTCCAACCCGAGATGCCCAGCCCAAGCCAAACCCAAGCAAAAATTTCTATGCTAGAGTTCGACTCGGTTTACTCCAAGTTGGTAGGACGGGTTGGGTTGGGCGGGTTCGGGTATTCTTATTGATTAAAATTTTATCCTTTGAAAATCAAAATCTAAAAAGAACTTATACTTGCTTGCACCCCCGTACAACTTTTTTTGTGTTTCTATCCATACAATTTACTAGATCATTAGATAATGTCTTTATTTGATAAGCAAGAAGCAAATAAATAATATGTGAATCGGATGAAATGGATGACTGTGGCTGCGACCCCTCAACATATGAATACTCAGGATGGTTGTGATTGTTATCTATATATCACAGACTCATAAATGCACATGAGTACTCGGGTTCGGATTGGGTCGGGTTGCCCTACCCCTCAACCCGATCCCAACCCAAATTCAACTCGGCTTGTATTATTTCAACCATAACCCAATCCAATCTTCAAATACATCAACCCAAATCCACCAAAAATTCGGGTTGGGTTAGGTCCAACCCGCCCAAGTTGCAGCCCTACCTGCAAGTATCCCCCACTCGATTTGTGTTGGATGTGTGTGTTGTAAAACCACACAACACAATGGGTTTTTAGTCCCATATCAGTAAGGGGAGAAATCCCCTACCAACATATAAGGATTTGCCCACTTCCCCCCAATAGTCATCACACTAGAGGAAGGGCTCCACTAGCTCACACACGCGCGCGCGTGCGTGCCATGCCGGGCCGGGCTTGGGCATGGGCATGGGCGGCGCGTGTGTGCGCGCCCACGGACCCGGACACGATAGCACCTCCGAAATGGGCTGGTCCGCACCTGCCCTATTTTTGTTTTTTGCTTTTAAGTCCTCCACCATTTATGATATTCCTTTTTGGCTACTAGCCGTTTTGCATGCGACCCGTTGCTGCATGCAAGCCGTTACGAGACTGCTCTCTGCGAGCTGTAACGTGCAAGGTTAATGGGCTTAATCGCAGCCCATTAACCGCTCCCCTCTTTCAGCCTCCCATTAACAGCCCGAGGCCTATATAAGGCCCGGTGCAGCCATGGGATGCAGACACTCCGAAAATCGGAATTCCTCCCTGCTTTCTGTCTCTCTCTCTTCCATTCTCTCGATCGTGGTGCTGTTGTGCTGCCCCTTTGCTCCGAAGAGACTCCCTCTCTCGGACCAAGGCTCTGCTGCGGTGTTGCCTCCCCGATTCGAGAAGATCGTCATCCGAGTCGCTGGGTTCCTGAAAGTTCACGAGGTTCGCAAAGCCTTCTTGGAGTCGTGCCGACGAGAAAGAGGTCGCCTGACCGGGGTCGCCGTATCTCCGAGAACCATTGCCACGAGACCCACACGAGGGGGGCAATAAGATTCTTGGGACAGTGCCTAGCACGCTTCGACCACAGGCCAGAGTTTCTAAATCCTCCTTTGTCCTAATATTAGATCTAAAATAATTGACTTGCATCTAATAGAGGAATCTAAATAATTAGATATATTTTAGATAGATTATTTCTCCCTTTTAGAAAAGTTCGACAAGGTGAATGACGGTTCCATAGAACCCGCTCTGCCTTGGCAAACAATTTCTAAAAGAAATTTGTAACTTGTCCTTGTTTGCGAAAATAACATTTGCTAATCAATTTTAATATTAATAATTTGATTAAATCCTAAATTTGCTAGTTTAGAACGATTAGATTTTCAACAATCCAAGAATCTTATTGTTATAATTTAATCGTTCATAAGTTATTTGCTCACTAATCATCTGTTAGCCTACGTGATCATTTATTCGACGTTATTCCGTGCTACCTATTAGTTGCTACTAGTTACTAAATTATTTTCTACAAAAGTAAATTAGAAGTATAGATTATAGAAAAGACTAAAAGTCGTCATTGGAATATTCCACTGCCTACGATGTCTAGAAAGGCTTGTCAAACCGGTATTAAATTGCCCAAGGTAGCTTGGTATTTGAGCGAGCCTAGTACTCCACCTCCTACCTGGAGCCCATCTAGCCGTTAGGATTTGGAAGTTTCATTTGGACTTCTAAAAGTCGAATCTATCTAGGTGTACTTTAAAATTGACAAAAATTATTTTTCAATCCACAGATTTAAACTCCTTACTTTGGTCCGAAATGGCCTCACCAAACCGTGAAACCCTTAGTGCCAAACCCAAAAAGTTTGATGGGTCTAACTTCAAGAGGTGGCAAAACCAGATGCGATTCTGGCTAACCACACTTGGGTTATTGTCAGCCATAGGTGAAACCGCACCAGGAGTATCCAATGGGTCTAGCCAAACTCGTCGTACCCGAGCCTCCACTTCACAACCTGAACCTGAATCCACTTCTGGCTTTCCCACTAGGACCCCAGAAGAAATCAACTACCATGGTCTTCATAGGATCCTAGGGGCCTTATCTGATAGATTATACGATATCTATTATACCATTCAAAACCCTAAGGACCTATGGGATACCCTAGAGCGTAAGTATGGCCTAGATGATGCTGGAGTAAAACGCTTCAAAGCGTCTGACTTCAACAGCTTTAAAATGGTTGACTCCAAACCCATGAATGATCAGATTCATGAGTTTAAAAACCTAGTCCAATATCTGAAGACTAATGGTTCCACCCTTGATGAAACCTTCCAAATAGCCTGTCTTATAGATAAACTCCCTGCTTCTTGGTCCGAATTTTCTAAACACCTAAGTCATACCCAAGGTGACCTAACCCTAACTCAAGTTCTAAACTCTATTAGAATTGAGGAGCAACATAGGCTCAGGGAAAAGGGATCATCTGAATCCAAACCCAAGGTCAACAGCGTAGAGGGTCAACCGTCTAAGCCATTCCAAAAACCTAGACATAAGTTTCAGAATAAACCCTTCCACCCTAAGCCTAAGCCATACACCAAGAAGCCATACCATAGCAACCATAACCCAAACCATCCCAAGGACCAAAAGAAGGAAGGAGTGCGTTGCTGCTACGTCTGCGGTCGGACTAATCATATGGCCAACCAATGCTTCTACAAGAAGACAGCACCACCTCTAAATCCAAGAAGGAATGGTCCAACGCCACCCGGCTCCCAAGTCAACATGGTGACCTCTGAAGCTGGCTCTTCTGGGATCGCTTTCAGGTCTGTTCTCTTCACCTCTGAAGTTAACATGATCTTTCAAGTATTTGATTGGTGGATTGACACAGGAGCTAACATTCATGTTTGCTCTGATCAATCTTTGTTTTCCACCTATCAGGTCTCAGGTGGAGGAGCTGTAAGCATGGGGAACAATGCTGAGGCTCGTATGCTAGGGATAGGACGGATCGACCTGAAGCTGACGTCGGAGAAGACCCTGACCCTGCGCGGAGTCCACCACGTTCCGAAGATTAGGAGAAATTTAATTAGTGGGTCCTTATTAGTCCAACAGGGCTATAAGCTTGTATTTGAGTCTAATAAGGTTGTAATCACCAAAGGAATGAATTTTATTGGAAAAGGATTTCTTTGTGATGGTTTGTTTAAATTAAATGTTTATAATCCTTCGTCCACAATTCTGAATGTTGAGTCTTCGGTCACTTGGCACCAAAGGCTAGGTCATGTAAATTATAATTCTATTAAGAAACTTATGACCCTAAACATCATTCCTAAATCCGATACTAGGAATCTCGACAAGTGCGAGATATGCGTAGAAGCGAAACAACCTAAGAAATCTTTTAAAACCATCGATCGAGACTCCCATATACTTGAATTAATTCACAGCGATGTCTGTGATTCTGGAAGAACCTCGAGAGGTGGCAATAGATATTTTGTAACGTTCATAGATGACGCTTCAAAATATTACCACCTATACCTTATTAAAACTAAGGATGAAGTACTCAGTAAATTTAAAATTTACAGAGCTCTGGTTGAAAACTAATTAGACGAAACCATTAAGATCCTTAGGTCAGACCGAGGAGGGGAGTACACCTCAAATGAGTTAAGTGAATACTGTGATGACTATGAAATACTCCATGAAGTCACAGCTCCTTACACTCCCCAATCCAACGGTGTAGCGGAGAGAAAAAACAGGACCCTAATGAACATGGTCAACTCCATGTTACTAAGCTCTGGAGCGCCAGAGAACTTATGGGGGGAAGCCCTAATGATGGCCTGTTTTATCCTTAACCGTATTCCTTTCAAACACAATAACTTGACCCCATACAAAGTATGGAAACATAGAAAACCTAACTTAGAATACCTAAAAGTGTGGGGGTGCCTAGCTAAGGTCAAAATCCCCGATAACAAAAGAAAGAAGATAGGACCTAAGACTGTAGATGCCATCTTTATTGGCTACGTTTTAGAAAGTAACGCTAATCGTTTTTTAGTGTTTAACTCTGTAATAAGCGAAATAGCCAATAACATAATAATCGAAGCAAGAGATGCCTCATACTTCGAAAACATCTTTCCTTATAAGACTAGGATCAACACTAGGATTAATACTAATAACCAGGCCTCCAGTTTTAATCAGGTGACTCAGATCGAACCTGAAGTCCAATTAGAACCGGTAATCCAAACCGAACCTAGGAGGAGTAAACGTGCCCGTGTAGAGAAAGTCTTTGATGACTTCTATGCACTTATGGTGGAGAACTCTTCCTCCACCTATACAGATGCAATGAAGTCCATAGACTCACCTTTTTGGAAAGAAGCCATAGATAACGAGATCCAATCCATACTTTAAAACCATACCTGGGAACTCACCAATTTACCTACTGGCTGTAAAACCATAGGATGTAAATGGGTGTTTAAGAAAAAGCTTAGACCCGACGGTACCATAGATAAATTTAAGGCACGACTTGTAGCCAAGGGCTTTACCCAAAAACCCGGGGTAGACTACTTTGATGTCTACTCACCTGTCGCTAGGATAACCACGATTAGGATCCTCATCGCCTTAACTTCAATTTATAAGCTAGTCATACATCAAATGGATGTCAAGACTGCTTTCTTGAATGGCGACCTTAATGAGGAAATTTATATGGACCAACCCGAGGGATTTACTGCACCTGGACAAGAGGGAAAGGTGTGTAAATTAATTCGATCCCTCTATGGACTTAAACAAGCCCCAAAACAATGGCACATGAAATTCGATGAAGTTATCTTATCCTATGGATTTGATATCAACACAACGGATGAATGTGTATACCAAAAAATAGATGGTAATAATATTGTCATCTTATGTTTGTATGTTGACGATATTCTGATATTCGGTTCAAACATACAAATCATAAATGATATCAAATATTTTTTGTCCCAAAACTTTGACATGATAGATTTAGGACAAGCCGACGTTATTTTGAACACTAAGATCATTAGGAAGGACAATGGTTTAGTGTTATCCCAATCCCACTATGTTGAGAAAATCCTTAGAAAATTTTACGACCCCGATTGCCAACCGATATCCACACCATATGATCCAAATACTCATCTAACAAAGAATACTGGACTTCCTAGACTACAGAGCGAGAATGCTCAAATCATAGGATCGCTAGGTTTTCTAGCAAACTATACTCGACCCGATATCGCTTACGTGGTAAATAAACTTAGTCGTTATACGTCTAACCCGAATTTGTCCCATTGGAATGCATTAGAAAGAATTTTTAGATATCTTTAGGGAACCATATCATACGGTCTCCACTATAGTGGATATCCAGCTGTATTAGAGGGATACTCTGATGCTAACTGGATTAATGACTCAATAGATATTAAGTCCACAACCGGATATGTATTCCTACTAGGAGGTGGAACCATATCTTGGAAATCCACCAAACAGACTGTTATAGCTAGGAGTACCATGGAATCAGAAATGATAGCGCTAGATACCACTAGCACAGAAGCAGAATGGTTTCGAGATCTTCTATATGAGATCCCATTGATAGAAAAGCCTTTACCGGCTATATCTATCCATTGTGATTATCGATCAGCTATTGATAAATGTAATCAAGAAAACGCTGACGTGAAAATAAATCGACATCTGAAAGTGAGACATAGATCTCTCAGATATAAGATGAAAAATCAAATAATTGCCCTAGACTTTGTTAGATCCGAAAAGAATTTGGCGGATCATCTAACTAAGGGCCTATCTAGGACAGTGGTCTTAGAATCATCGAGGGGGATGGATTAAGCCCATAAGAAAAATCACCGTAGTGGGAACCCAACCTTACGGAGGTTCAATGGGTAGAAACAAACTGTAGTAGTGATTGAAAATAAGGAGCACTGAATAATGCTCCCGTCCCTATGACGTCAGTGCTTATTAAAAGCAAGGGGTAGGATGAGTGTAAAACTCTTAATAAGTCCAAGACCCATGAGGCGGGGTGTCGCCTTGCTCACACCCCTATTAGGACTTACCTATATGTATGTCGTTGTGAGGCCGCAACTCTGGGACCAGGGCTGCTCCCTAGAAACATACAAGAAAAGATATCTGCGCAAGGCCATTAATAGCGCAACCCGCTTAGAACCATCGAAAACTGTACTACGTGTACTACTTGTAGAAACCCGATAAATGAGGCTGGTTCAAGGCGTAGTTTACCAAGTCCTCACGGATGTATACAACTGTACTAAGTGGAGGTTCAAACCGGAAGGTACCTACACCTACTGTGTAGTATAAGGAATCCAGCAAAGTCCTTTTACTTTACATTTTGAATTTTTTAATTATTTAATATTTAGTGGTTTTAAACACATGTGGGGGATTGTTGGATGTGTGTGTTGTAAAACCACACAACACAATGGGTTTTTAGTCCCATATCGGTAAGGGGAGAAATCCCCTACCAACATATAAGGATTTACCCACTTCCCCCCAATAGTCATCACACTAGAGGAAGGGCTCCACTAGCTCACACACGCGCGCGCATGCGTGCCGTGCCGAGCCGAGCCGGGCCGGGCTTGGGCATGGGCATGGGCGGCGCGTATGCGCGCCCACGGACCCGGACACGATAGCACCTCCGAAATGGGCTGGTCCGCACCTGCCCTATTTTTGTTTTTTGCTTTTAAGTCCACCATTGCGAGCCGTTACGAGACTGCTCTCTGCGAGCTGTAACGTGCAAGGTTAATGGGCTTAATCGCAGCCCATTAACCGCTCCCCTCTTTCAGCCTCCCATTAACAGCCCGAGGCCTATATAAGGCCCGGTGCAGCCATGGGATGCAGACACTCCGAAAATCGGAATTCCTCCCTGCTTTCTGTCTCTCTCTCTTCCATTCTCTCGATCGTGGTGCTGTTGTGCTGCCCCTTTGCTCCGAAGAGACTCCCTCTCTCGGACCAAGGCTCTGCTGCGGTGCTGCCTCCCCGATTCGAGAAGATCGTCATCCGAGTCGCTGGGTTCCTGAAAGTTCACGAGGTTCGCAAAGCCTTCTTGGAGTCGTGCCGACGAGAAGGAGGTCGCCTGACCGGGGTCGCCGTATCTCCGAGAACCATTGCCACGAGACCTGCACGAGGGGGGCAATAAGATTCTTGGGACAGTGCCTAGCACGATTCGACCACAGGCCAGAGTTTCTAAATCCTCTTTTGTCCTAATATTAGATCTAAAATAATTGACTTGCATCTAATAGAGGAATCTAAATAATTAGATATATTTTAGATAGATTATTTCTCCCTTTTAGAAAAGTTCGGCAAGGTGAATGACGGTTCCATAGAACCCGCTCTGCCTTGGCAAACAATTTCTAAAAGAAATTTGTAACTTGTCCTTGTTTGCGAAAATAACATTTGCTAATCAATTTTAATATTAATAATTTGATTAAATCCTAAATTTGCTAGTTTAGAACGATTAGATTTCCAACAATTTGGTCATAAGCTTTTGCTTTGTTCAATTTGAGCATGAAGAGTCCCTTCTTCCCCCTTTTCCTTTTCATTGTATGAATGGGGTCTTATTCGGAGAGATCATGCGGCTTAAAAACAATATGAGCGTGTTAGTTAAGAACTTTGTGACCAATTTGTAGGATATATTGCATAGACTGATTGGTCTGAAATCTGATGGAGTGAGGGATTTTTAAATTCCTTCTTAGGAATGAGAACCAAGTATGTGTGACTCTTACCCTTTGGCATTGTTGGGTTTCGAAAATCTGTTGGATCAAGTTTACGACGTCACCTTTAATTGTAGCCCAATAGGATTGGTAAAAGACTAAGAGCATCTCCAACAGGCTCCGAACGAAGCTCTGAAGGAGGACGTGGCCCTCCGATCTATCAGAGGCCGCTCCAACCGGCTCGGACGAGAACTCTGAAGACCGAAATGGCATGCCACGTAGGCGACATGTGCTCAGGATCTCCGAACGGCTTCGCATACAATAGAGGTCCTTCAGAGCGCCCAAACGAATTAAATAATATTTTTTTTTACAAAAAACCCCTCATCTTTTTACAAATAATTTTCTATTAATATAATAATGCATGAAAAAATTCTAAAAAATACCACATTTTTTTAAAAAATCTACAAACACCCTCTTCTACACACCATTCTTCACTCCCCCACTATTCTTGCAAATAAAATTAAGTGAGGAGGGGTTTGGTGTAAAATTGGAGGGTTTGGATAAATTATAAATAGATAAGGTGTTTGGTGCAAAATGGCTCGGATATCCAGTTCAGAGGCCGTTGGAGCTGAACATCTCAACTAAGAGGTTTTCAATGAGGTGGCAACAAAAAATGGGCCCCACGGTCTTAGGAGGTGCTCCTTGTTCGGAGCCCGTTGGGGATGCTCTTTGAACCCATCAGGTCTGGGACTCTTTAAAGGACCTGATTCTTAATCACCTCATTGATCTCCATTAGGCCAGGAGTGGAACAGAGGGTTTGGTTATCCTCGTCAAAAATATCGTGGATCTTATTCATCAGATTACGCAATTTCGACTGGTCGAAACTTCGGAAGATTTGATGGAAGTACTCGACGAAACTACTGTCGATTTCTCCCTCGTCAACAGACCAATTACTTGATTGGCGGATCGATCTCTCACTACGCAAGCATGAAATCTATTTTGACAGAGTAGCTAGGCAATAGCTATTGCATGCAACCCTAAGAGCTTAAGAGAGATGAGCGAGAGATATTGGGGAACACCAAGTACGTGTGCTAGAGAGATCTTGGGGAACACCAAGTACGTATGTTTCCCCAGTATCTCTCGCTCATCTCTCTTAAGCTCTTAGGGTTGCATGCAATAGGCCAAAGACGAGGGTGGAAACATATAAGGCTCTATCCAAGCAATACAACAATCATACTAAGCACAGAAGATTTTTACGAGAAAAACCCAACTGAAAAAAACCTCGCCGAACAAACTCGGAGCCCTACGCAAATCCACTATGGTTGTGAAGTTACAATAGTTCGCACACGTAGCCCTACGGTCAAGACCGATGCACATACGATCATTGTGCTCATTCCCCCTGCTACACTTACACGACCGATGCTCCCACGATCGATCCCTATTGGATCCCGCTCCGCACAGTGTGAGTCATTGCACGGCCTCAACTTACCAACCAAGAGAGTGTTTGCAATCTGGAGCTACAAGTCCGGTTTCCCTCAAACGGATGAACTCGCTGTTGAGGCTCTCTCTGGATATGAATCACCAAAAAAAGATTTCTCGCAAGAGGAAAAAAGTTAAAAAGCAAATAAAGAAGGATTTGCAAATCAAAGGCTAGATCATCTTTTGATTGAATTTCCAAACCATGAAAGGAAGAATCCGAGATTCAATCGAGAGAGGAATCGATGCTGAATTGAGCAACCAAGAAGAGGAATTGCATTTACCCAATTTGGATATCTTCAAGAAAACCCTCAATTTTCCTTCTAATCTCTTCCCAAAATATCCACGAGAAGGATATGAGAGTACTTCTAAATCTGCTCTCTAAAGGCCTATATATACCTGGGATCAATCCCCATCCACTGACAGCCATTGGATGAACATCTAATGGATGAAAATAGCCCAAGAATGCAAGCAGTCCATGGTCACCTCCGGATAGGCATAAGTCATACGAACGCCTTAGGTGTCTGAACAATTGTTCGGGATACCGTCCGAATCACCATTCGAACGGCCAGTCGACATTGTCCGAACAACGGTTCGGTTGTGTGCAGAGTCTCTTTCATTACTTGGGCGACTCCAATTGTAGAACACTGTGAGGCTGCTAGGAGCAACCTATGTACATGAAGTTACATGCATTGGGGCCCACTTGAGACTCGAGATTGTGCTCAAGTACACACGGTGAAACCAATGAAATCTAAAACAAGATTCAAGTCCGAATTCGTTGAAAATATAAAATGTCGCGAACTCGAGAATAAATAAGGATTCATTTTGAAAAGTGTAAATCCGAAGAATCTGAAATAAAAAAATCAAGTCCAAAAGACAACCAAATATATATAAACTCATGAACTTGAAAATGCTTTGAAACACAATTTTGGAAAGCCTCGTGAATAAAAAAACATCAATACGTGAATACGAATACGCAATACGGATTAAACCTAAACATCTAACTGAGAAGATTATTCTACAACCCCAAATATATGTAAAACCACATATACCTTTGGTTGGTGTGTGAGATGGTCTTTGAATTTTCAACTTATGCTTTGTCGAGCTTGATGTGATCATGAATGGTATCGCTAACACTGTCCGCTACACTAGGATACTTCTCTAACGATGAATGTTTTGAGCAAACAAATTATGACAACTAGGGTGGTACAAGTTTTGCTTTAACATTGGCGGGACCATCATACACCAAGTCTAGTAGACCGGCTTCGTTGATGAATTCCTTGAAGTCCCTAGTGATGCTGTGATTGATGCCATTGCCTCCATCTTCTCTGAGCTATCCTAAATGGCTTCATCATCCCATCTGAACCTTTCAGGTTGTTTGATGATTCTTCTCGGTCTCCTCTGAGCTATACTTGTAGGCTCCACCTGAGCCTCAACCTATTGCTGCTCTTCCACATTACTCCCTTATATGTCAACTGCCTCCACCTGAATTCCCTGACCTGCACCTCTCGTGATCATATGAACCTCTATGACAGTCTTCTCTACAAAGTGGACTGAACTGCACTATCTTTCGCCTCAGTCATAAGCATGGTTGTGTCATCAAATACAATGTCGATCCATATTGATAATCTTCCTGTTCTTCGGATCCCAAATCTTGAAGCCCTTCGCTCCCCTCTCAAAGCCCAGAAAAATACACTCTTATGACTTTGGCTTCAACCTGTTCCTCTCATCACTCGAAATGAGAGCGAATGTCTTGTATCCGAATACATTCAACATGGAAAGATCCAAATCTCTCCTAGACCATACCTTATTGGCACACTTGAAGTTCAACATCTTTGAAGGTGACTGATTAATCAAATAGCACACATGGTTAACCAACTCAGCCCAAAATAACTCGAAAAAATTTACATGCACCTATTCTTTTTTAGTAAAGTCTGGTTCATCCTTTCTACAACATCGTTTTGCTGAGGGTTCTTCTTCACCGTGAAGTGCATTATAATGCTCTCCTATTGACAGATTTCTAGAACTTCCCCTCCTTCTACTCACCTCTTTTGTCACTTCGCAAATACTTGATATTTTTTCCTATTAGATTCTCTACTTCCACCTTCTAAATTTTGAGTTTCTCAAACACCTCGGACTTCTCATGTAAGAAGTACACCCAAACCTTTCGAAAGTTAATCATCCAGAAATATAAAAAAGTACCAGCACCACAAAAGAATGTATTGGAACAAGCCCATAAACATTGGAGTGAATGTAATCAAGAACGTGTTTCACCATGTTATTTGTCGATGTAAACTTGAATGATACCTTGGACTGTTTTTCCAAGATGCACAATCAGCAAAACTTCAATATGTATTCGTCTACACCCTTAAGTAGTTTTCTCATGTGTAGTTCTTGCAGTGCCATCTCACTCATGCGTACTAACCTCATATACCAGAGCCATGCCACATCTTTCTATAGTCCTGTATTGATTATTTGCTTGCTTCTCCCCTCTCATCACCACCGGTGATCCTTCGAGATCTTAATCTTTCCATCACATGATGAGTAGGCATGCCCATTTGCATCCATGGTACCCAGAGATATAAGATACTTCTTGAGAGCCGGAACATGCCTCACGCTCCTGAGTGAATAAATTGTACCATCACCTATTGTATGTTTCACAGTATCAATGCCTACCACCTTGCAGGAAGTGTCATTCCCCATCAAAATTTTATCGCAGTTCTTCTCCTTGTCTGTGTGAAACCATTTCATATTTACATACATATGGAAAGTACAACCACTGTCAAGAATCCATCGAGAAAAGTTGTTGCTTGAGGATACAAAAAATAAGTCTTTATCATTGCTCTGTGAAACGACACTGATTGTGTCGGAGTTCTCGGTCTTCTTCCCATTATCTATCTTAGCCTGCAACATGAAACGGTATTTCTAGGATTGGTATTTCTTCCCGCAAGTTGTAGCATACTACATTCTTTCTTGATCTGGACTTTGATATGTTCTTTCCTTGGCTATGACTTATGTAATTCTTTTCCTTTGATCGGCCTCGATGCTCACCAAAACTCTTCACCACAAGTCTCGCACTTTTTGTATCTTCTCCTGTGTTGTTGCACATCTTAACATGGGAGATGATGGCTTGGATGGCTTTTTTGAACTTGAGAGCCTCCTTGCTGAACATCAAGGTGGTTTTGAAGTGATTAAAAGTCAGAGGAAGAGACCATAGCAGAAGCAATGCCTTGTCTTCATCATACTTCACCTCTACTCACAGTATATCTGATATACACTAATTAAATTTCTTTAAGTATTCTATCAAATCCTCCATCTTCATCCATGCGTATATCATACAACTCATCATTCAAGAACAATCTATTCGAGAGGGATTTTTCCATGTAGAGCGACTACAACTTGTCTCTGGTAGCCTTACAGATGTCTTCTCCATGAAAACATGACTTCTGACAGATGAACTTTTATGGAGCTCATCGTCTTCTGATCTGCCTTCACCCATGCTTCATCCATCTTCTCCTTCGGTGCGTGTTCTATTCCCATTATACACATGAGGAAGTCTTTCTGGATCAGGACATTCCTCATCTTACTTTGCCATAGTGTGAAGTTAGTCTTTCCATTGAAAGGCTTTAGATCAATCTTTATGCTCCCCATGGTGGTCTTCTCATTGGATATCTCTGGAAGATTTGACACAAAACCCACCTGAGTTTGGTGCTCTGATACTAATTGTTGGTGTGGAATAACTGTAACAAGGTAGAACCACCGCCATTCACTTGTGGAAGTGTCTTAGGGTTTCGAATATCCAACGATCCAGAGAGAAGAAATGATCATAGATAGTAATCATGAAGGAAAGAGATAAAGCAACACACACAATACAAGAGACGTTTGGTCACGCTGTTCAGAAAGCCATACCTCTGTGGGTGTCGGTCACCACCCTTTAGAACACTATGGAATTAGATTGAAGAATACAACCCTCTTATTCATCCTCGCCTCCATCATATCAAGGAGACAATCCTCTCTCGATCCCTATGTTCTCACCTCGTCTCTCGCACGTGATTGAGAGCACGAAGAAGAAAATTTTGGCCGTCAAAAACTTATGACCAACCTCTTAAAACGCTAAAGGAAAAAAAAAATCCTTAAATAGGTAAACCCCCGTGCAAAGAGAAGTTTCAGCCAGCTTTCTTTTGTTTGCGAGCTTGCCCGGGCGCCCACAGTTTGGCGCCCCCTGGACGTTGGTGGCTAAGAGCATCTCCAACCGGCCTCCATATCTTCAAAATGGAGGTGGATGGCACACCATCCGGCCTTCATTTCCACATCCATTTTGGAGATTTGGAGATCCGGCCTCCAAATTTGGAGGGTTGGTGGGTTTTGGAGGCCACCCTCCAAAACACTATTCATTTTTAAAAAATACCCAAAGCACCCCTAAAATATCAAATAGTCTTTTACTTATTACATTTGTGTCTTTTAAGATAAATTCATTAATTATTTTAAATCGATATAAGTTTAAATCCACTAATCCATTTTTTAAAAAAATTATACCGTTGGAAAGGTCTCATCGGTACCTCCATAATGAGACTAATATTGAGTAGGTTTTTGTTAATTTTAAAATTGTCATTATATTACTATAAATGATTAAATTTTATATTATTTTTATGTTAGAGTTATATTTGTCATTAAATTAAGACATGTCATTAAATAAATACAATACTTTATAAAACCCAATAATAATATTCCAAGATGAATCAAAAATTAAACACATTAACATTGAAGTACATTAAATAGTTCAAATACATAAACTTCACGACTATCAGCTATTATTATCTTATCTCTTGTAATGTAATTTCTATTTGTAGTTTTCTTCGGGCCGGGTTAAATAGATCCCCATATGTTTGCAATGTACTTTCTATTTCTATATATTTGCAATGCATCAATTTTTTCAATTCAAAGTCATAAATAAAACCCTTTATTTGATTAAAAAATTATTAATTTAAATATAATTTTAAAATCATTTAATATTAGTCTCATTTTAAAGCTCCCGGCAAGGCCTTTCCAATGGTATATTTTTTTTCTAAAAACAAATTAGTATTAATAACATTTATTAATGATTTTTTAAAATATATTATATAGTTTAATAATATTATGAAAATAGTTGGGAGAAATGGAGGGGGGTGGTTGGAGATGACCACCCTCCAAAAGGGAATCTTCTCCATATGGAGGCTGTGTTGGAGATGCCCTTTAAAAAAAGTCCGTGGACTCTCAAAGATCATAAGTCCACAAACTCCTGAACAATGATTTTAAAATTCCAAATAACTAACACCCCCTAAACCAAACCAATAAGACCACATGTGATTTTCAAAAAAAACAATACCACATGTGTCTAGAGGCGTGTGTATGGTACACCAAATGGTGTAAGAGGAATGCTATGCATATATGACATGGGATGGGTGAGGTGAACTAATCTTGGTGCAGTCATAATGTTAGCCTGACATCATCTCATATGGTTCGCACCCTTTTCGCCATGTCCATCACGAACAAGCACCTATTGATAAGAGGAGTGCCCTTCCATGTGCCTTCCCTCTCTCCCATCCTGGAAAGTATTGTTTGTCCTCAAACGTTTAACCAGAATGACGAGTCCAGATCACAGCCATCCGTTGCACCAAGCCCTCGACACATAGGCAAACTGCAAATAGAATCAACTTTGTTTTACATAGTTAAGTGCATTTTTTGTCACAAAGATAATCATATTGTGACTAGATGAGCAGAAATATCAGTACAATCAATCGGCAATTAAGGCATTTTACTATATCAAATTGTTATTCTTTGCTAACGGATTGTTACTCTTTACTAATTGCTACTTTTTTGCTATGATTTTTACACTTTATATGAAGAGCTAAAATTGTCATTTAAATTTTTTGTTATTATATGTGTGTGGTAGAAGGAGCCCGCGTTAACCAAAACTAGCGGAATTTGCTCTTTAACGATTATTACTCTTTCGCTACGACTGTTACACTTTATCTGTAGGGGTAAAATTGTTAATTCAAAAATTTCAGTATTACATGTGCGCGGGAGAAAGAGCTCATGTTAGACAAAGTCCAACTACAAATAAAGTGGAATTTGAATTTATCATGTAAATGATTTCTCAAAGGATTTATCACGTAAATGTCCAAAGCGACATTCGAATTTATGAATGGTGCACCCATTCTTTCAAAGAGAATCGAGGTTGGGGGGAAATTGCACCGCTCCCACGCCGTGCTCGGACACCGGTCGGCCTCCCCCGCTCCGTCGATGCGGAGAGGACGCGAAGGAGAACCACCGGAGACTGTTCGTTCGTGTCGAGGTTTGTCGATTCCGCGTCGACAGATTCCGTGGTCCAGGACGAGCTTCAACCATGGAGTTCATACATGCGGTGGAGGAGCTGTAGCCATGTGGTCGCACGAGATGGCTCGAGTTTTAATTCTGGCCACTTTGTTGTGAACCATGTAGGTCCGACACCATGCATGGAGGGACACTGGGGTTCTATAGGAATCAAATTGCAATTTTAAAAATTTCGCTATTACATGTGCGTGGGAGAAAGAGCTCGCGTTGGCCAAAGTAACTACATGGGCTTAACGTTAAGTTCAAACTTTACATACCCTTCACATAAAATGGAAACCTTCTTAAGGAGCTAACGTTAATAACCCCATAGTTAATTGTTGTAATGGTATTCAACTCGAAGTGTAATTTGTACCGAATGTTCAGCCAAATGAAGTGGCATCCAATCACAATATCCCTCAGGACACTACCCTGTTGGCCATGCCACCACTTGCCGTTGTCGCCGGACATCACCCCCATCGATCACCAACCCACCTAAACCGGCCCCCACCCCCACCAGGCCAGCCAACCCCCCCCCCCCCCCCCCCCCCCTCCCGTCGGTTGCCGATGATGCTCGGTGGTAGCCGATGGTGGTGGCAGGCGACAACATTCCATCCTTGGTCAACTGGAGTCTTAACCCAAGTATATATGGGGGGTTAGATTGAGTCAATAGATGAGATGAATGCTCCAACCTTCACCCAGAGTATGGAACAAAATCACACTTGAAAAAATGGTATTTTCCTTAATTGATTAGTATTCATCAATGTTAATCAACTCGAAGCGATTGTCCTAATGCTCCACACGAATGATGAGGCATCCAATCACAGTTTCCCTACGCATGCAGTCCGGATTGGGTGCAACGGACAGTTATGATCCGAACACGTCGTTCTGATTGATTGTTCGGGATATGTATCCAAATCGTCTATCCCCTTTCTCTAGAGAAAATCTTTGGTATAACCGTGATACCATATCATTGGTATCACAGGCCAATCACAACCACGGAAGCTTCCCGCACTAGGTCAGGTGCATCATTGCCACACGTTGACAACCACCATGATAGATGCATTGCACTCAACGCCAACCGCATCTCGTAGGTATCTCTAATTTAAATGATGATTACAAGTAGAGGGGTGGGCTCTGGTGTTCTAGATTGACCCGTGGTGCCAGATCAGCTGTTATCACGGTTATACCAAAGTTTTTCACCTTTCTCTACCCGTCATCTGCACTCACAATCACAGATGTCCGTTAGCATCAATACCCAAGAGGTGCGTCACACTGCCCCAAGCACTAGGCGATCAGAAGCCAAGCTGGAGCCACTATCGTTGGATCAATCATAGCCGTTTCTTTGCCTGCCGATTGGGACTGAGTACCATGGGACCCAAAAGATTTGAACGGAGAAGCTAGTATGGGTGCAACGGATGAATGTGATCTTGGTGGGGCCCAAAAGATTTGGGTTCTCGGGATGGACGCTTGGGGAGAAATAGCATTTTCCTTCTTTTCGTGCGATATAAACGGAGATGCTCCTAAGATTCCTCCGCTATGTCTGAGCTACTTTTTCACGATATTTTGCCTTTTGATAATGACGTTGCAAGCCCCGATAAATTGACGAGATTCTCCGTTGTCGAGCCTATAAGAGCTCTCGCTCCTCCCATTCTCCCGGAGATCTGGAAACAGACGGAAGTGAGGAGGGAACCCCAATGGCGTTTCGCAAAACCCTAGCCCACCGATTCTCCTCAGCTCAAAGTCAAACCCTAGCCCCGCCCAGCTCCGGCGTCGTTGTCCGGCGGGGCGGCCCCTCGCTCCTCCACAAGCTCCACTCCACTTCCGGCGAGGATCAGAGGCACCGCCCCTTTCTCAGATTTCTGCAGAGGAGAGCTGTCTTCCAGTCGACGATCTCGCCGGATCGGCTATCCCTCCTGGTCGGGGACCAGCTGATGGAGAGGATCCGCGGCCTGAGCCAGGACAGAGTCCGCCTGGAGGGCCTCGCTCCTCCTCGCCCTTCCTCCAGATCGGCGGCGGAGGGGAGGGTGACGGTGGAGGAGGCGAGGAAGGTGCTGAGGGCGTCACAGATGGAGGCAGCGAGGGCGAAGCTGAGGCGGATCCCGAGCAGCTGCATCTCCTACTCCGAGTTCGCTGACATCTGCGGCGAGGCCTCCTCCACCGGAGGAGGCGTCGACCAGGGGCGGGGGCTCGCCCGGGCGCTCGACGAGTCGGGATCCGTCATCGTGTTGGGGGACGTCGTCTTCCTCCGCCCTGAACTGGTAAATCCTCATTCTTGCTCTGTTTTCTCTATAGGTTACTTGTTTCAATTGTTCCTCTGTTTTTTTTTTGGGAAATTTTATTCATACCCCAAAAATCTGTAAGTAGCCACCTTCCTCATCCGTTTCACTGTAACTTACTCATAATTTTTTAAAAACCATTTATACCCTTATCTTATACCCCACATTCAACTAAAACTTAAAACAAAATGTTTTGAATAAAGGGGCATCGACTGTAATTGGGAAGAAATTGACCGATTGCGATGGCATAGTAGTGGCATCAGTGGCAGGAACATCGGCAACATGGCTGGAAGAATCTACTTCCTCCCGATCTGATTCGTCCATAAGCGGCAATGGGGCTTGAAGCCCCACTTCACCCGATCGGATTCCTCCATAGGAGATCAAACCCCTCCAGCAACAGAGAAAGAAGAAGAACATCACTCTCTCTTGGGGCTTCAACATCTAAAAGGAATGGGGCATGATTAAGGTATGACGGGTCATTTAACTCGGGTGTATTCAAGATGGGGTGTAAGGAAAAAGGATATTTTTGGGATAGAAATGAGGTATAATCAAAGAAATAGGGGTGTGTTCAAGTTTGTTGGAAATGGGGGCTAATAACAGATTTTTGGGGTATGAATAAAATTTTTCTTTTTTTTGGAGGGAAGTTTGACATAAGTCCTTTTTCAGAGATGACTTTTAGTTGCAGGACACATTAATTTCAAAATATAGCTCTAGTACCTCCCAACGAATATATACTCTTTCTGAAACGAATATATACTGTTTCTGAAGACGAATATATATTCTTCCTGGAGACGAATGTATACTTGTAGGGACCTTAGCTAATATACCACATTATTGTAAAATAGTTAAGGACCTATACTTAATTTGCTGTTTGTTTTAATGGGGTATTTAGTGATAGGTACCTTTTTTTTATGGGGTATTTAGTGATAGGTCCCTCCTGGAAAAAAGACAAGTTTTACGGCAAGTTCTACAACCATAATTCCTAAATCCTAAATCTTAATATCGGGTTAAATTAGTCATTTATCATTTGATTTGATTAATAATTAACACTATCTAGAGGACTTTAAGGCAAATGTTATTCTTTAGCCATCCTTAACATTATACACGAACTGTATTAAGAACCTAACACATATTAGTATATTACCCCTTTTTTTATTAGGACAAATAGCCCTTTAACATGTCATCAACTTGGAGCCTAGATGACTATTGTTGAAGTCAAAAACAAGAAAAAAAACCGTTTGCACAAAACTTGTTAACAAAGGAGCTATACTTTTCGTTGAATCATTAAGCAAATGTTTATTATAAAAAACCCATTTGTCATGCAGTTCAAAATAATTAGCAAGTTGTTTGAATCTATTTGGACCGGACTATAGGCCTTTCGTTTCCCTTCCCTTCTAGTCTAGTCCGATTTTTAAAACATATTGGTTCCTATCAATTGATGTTTACTGATGCTATGAAAACCTTAGTGGATATTTCTTTATTTTTGAGAAATCCCTCTCGGAGAATGATGGGGGGGTTCGGCCTGGACCCCTACTAGTGGATTAAATAAAGAAAGAGTACTGAGAGAGAGAAGGGGAGCTTAGAGAGGAGAGCCCGCCCCTAAACACAGCCTAGTTTCGGAGTTCAAGGATGGACTCCCTCGGCCCCGGCTTCAAGTTACAAGCCCAGAGGTGGATCAGGGTCTTAGAGTGGGAGATCACATCCTCGCAAGTGCCCCGCTTGTCTTGGAAGTTCCATCGATTCCGCTTCAGCCAGGTCGCCCAGCAAACACTGATGACGAGCACATCCCAACCTTTGCGCGCAGGTCCGCGAAAACTTTAGTTGATATTTCAAAAATCGTCGGTAGAGGTTTGTCATTTGTATCTTCAAACTTTAATATTTTTTAACGATTTTTGTTGATAATCATAATAATCTATTTTTCAATCCATTTTATTATCTATGATCCTCTATTATACGCAGCTTGCTCCCCTTTGCTCCATCTCTTCTATGTCTCGTTGGAATTAACTAACTAGCCTAAATGTTTTTGTTTCATTAACATTCTGTCCGGCCGTCGATTTTGAAGATAGTGGGAGCAATCGAGAGCGTGATGCGGCCATCGGTCGCGAGCTTTGACGATCCGCGAAGAGAGGAGACGCTAAGGGAGATGGAGGAGAGGAAGGCGGAGATCGACGGGAAGGCGGAGGCGCAGGTGAAGAGGGAGCTGTGGTGCGGGCTGGGGTTCATGGTGCTGCAGACCGCGGCGTTTATGAGGCTCACGTTCTGGGAGCTGTCGTGGGATGTGATGGAGCCCGTCTGCTACTTCGCCACCTCCATCTACTTCATGGCGGGCTACGCCTTCTACCTCCGGACATCGAGGGATCCGTCCTTCGAGGGCTTCTTCGAGAGCCGCCTGGCCACCAAGCAGAGACGCCTGATGAAGGCCCACAAGTTTGATCTCCACAAGTTCAACCAGCTCAGGGCCCGCACCCTCCCATCCATCCATCAGAACATGCTGGGTGGCAGTGGGCCGGGCTTGGGCCTATCGGATGCGGATTTGTCGTAGGCCGAGCCGGAAAGTCTAACCCAATAGAATATAAACGAGGCCCGAATCTAAGCCCATTGCCACCACTGTAAATGCTAGCTACTATGAGCCATGACGGAAGGTGAGGCCATGCGCCCACCTTAATCAGCACCGATGTTCAAAGTTACAGGCTCAAAAGACGTTGGTGGGTGTAGCACTGCTGCATGAGTTTGCGAGCGGAAAGGATGAACAATACTTCGCTCCAACAGGTGTTGGAACATGCGGCTCATCTGTCCGATCGATATGAATTCACATCAGACGGAGGAGCCGTACTAACACCTGTTGGAGCGAAGTATTGCTCGAAAAGGATTGATGTGTTCGTGTCCAAAAATCTTTCACGCTTTGGGTTCGGACTAACCCCTTAAGAAAATATGCAAATATTTACCCCCCATGTTTTCATTAATTAGACTTTACCCCCAAAAACTAACCGTTCAGTCAACTCACCATGTATGAAAAAGGGTGAGCTGACAGAAAAGAAATAAAATTTTGGGGGGTGAGCTGACGGAACAGTTAGTTTTGGGGTTCAAGTTGGGTCGGGTTCGTGTTGTGTCTAGTTTCGGGTCGTGTCCAAATCCCCTAGATCCGGACCCGACCCGTTTAACTAATCGTGTCTAGATCCTAAATCCGTACCCTACTTGTTTATAAACCGGTAGACCCGATAAGACCCGTTTACCACATGGGTTTATTCAGTTGACCCGATCTGTCCCAATCCGACTCGACCCGACCTAACCCGATAGACCCACTGATACTATATATTACAGTATCGGATTGCTGGGTAGACCCAACACGATCTGTTGAATTTTAAATGGGTCTTCCCGGGTCTACCGCCCTAAACCCGGACCCAACCCGTTTATTAAATGGGTCTATTGTGTCGACCCGTTTAGCCCTAACCCAGACCCTCTAACTTCGTGTCGGGTCTGCCATGTCGGGTCCGAAATTGCCATCCCTAGGTGAGGGAGAGAGAAGGGGGGGGGGGGGGGGGGGGCTGATGGGTTTAGAGGAGAGAGAGAGAAAGGTTGGGTTAAGGGTTAGGTGAGAAGGGAGAGGGAGATGAATGGTGAGATGGGGTTGGGAGGGATTTTGGGTTTACACCCGATGATGATCAGATGGCTGAGAGGATTTGAGGAGAGAGACGGACAGGTGAGAGGGTGGGATGCACCCGATGATGATCAGACGGTGGGGGCTCGATAAGGAAGCGGAAAAACAATTTGATGTGGGATGAGCTGGGTGCATCCGATGGCGATCGGATGGTTGGGACGGTGGGGTCGGGATGGTGAGAGAGATATAGGAACCCAATCCTATCTCTAGATAGATCGTCTGTGATTTGCACTCAAACCTGTGCCATCCACGAAAGACCGGCTCATAGACCTCTTCGCGTCTGACAGACTTGACACTGTAATTATTTTATTAATTAATTATATTAACCAATAATACCATACATTGACACACGCATACCTGCTCATGAGCCAAATACATTCTTCCCATGTTGCTTCGCAACATTGACTCAGAACCCACTGCTTAGTCTCGTTCGAGTTTAACCAACAGCATCAACAAACATTTATGCGAGATTAAATCAATTATTCTAGCAATAATATAATAATAATAATAACTGGGTTGCCCATAGTGAAACTGAATTCGAAAGTACCAGGTATTACAAGATGACTTTAACACCAAGTCCGGATAGAACGACGCCATAGAGACGCAATACGCTTTCATATCGGGGCGGCAGATTCGGGATAATATACTGTTTGCCCAAGAGATTCTCCATGACCTTTCATAATGCCCCTCGAATACGTGCTGCGATGGGTGTAAAGGTCGACCTGGATAAGGCCTTTGACCTGGTTCACTGGGAATCGTTGTTCACCATTCTTTCTAGGCATGGGTTCCACTTCTGCTTGTGCGAGTGGATAATGCAATGTGTGTCCACGCCAACGATGACGATCTTGGTTAATGGTAAGGAGTCCAGGGGGCTTTTGCCCAAGCTGTGGCCCGAGACAAGGGGATCCATGCTTCAATGGGAGATGGAGGAGAGCATTTTGGCAGGGGATGTCGAAGGGTTCACCACTCGTGCCATCCCGCAGCCAATCAGTACCCATGCATATGCGGATGATTTTCTCTTTTTTACACGGGCCACTCTCCTTGATGTGTGGGGGTTGCGAGCTATGTTCACGAAAGTGGTGGTGAGTATGGGTTTTGTATTAACTCGAGTAAATCGAGCATTAAATTCTCCGGGAGTGTGGGTGCCCCCTTAAGGCGATGGGTTTTACGCACTTTGAACATGTACGTCAGAAGAGCTTGGGTCTTGGACGCATCTCGGAGTCCCCATTGATGTGCGGCGAGTCAAGTCCAAACACTTTCAGGTGGTGCTTAGTAAGATGGAGGCACGCTTGGCCGGAGCCAAATTTTAAGAAATTCTGACCTTCGAGGGCTATCTGGAAGACCAAGGCTCCAACAAAAAATCAGATCTTCTCCCCTACTGGTGGATAGGAATAAGATCCTCACAAAGTCTAACGTTTTGAAGTGGAAGAACCCACACGTGACAAAGTCAATGTGTACCTTCTGTAATACTGAAGAAAAGAATATATCCCATCTGTTACTTAGATGCCCTTTTGCTAGGAGGGTGTGGGACCACTTTGAGGTTAAGTGTGAAATCAGTTCTCACCCGTGGAGTCTGAAGGCCATGTGGAGATCATGGCTCAAAAAACATATACGTAAGGAGATCTGTCTGCCTTTGGATATTCTTTCCATGGGGATTATTTTGGTTCTCTAGCTCATGATAAACATGTGCATTTTCAATGTCAAGACTTCAAGGGTAGAGGAGTTGTGTAGATCGGTGATTTCGATCTCCAAGTTGTGGATTATACCATGGGTTGAGAAGTTTAGCGACGATGCTACTACAATAGCTCTCTGCATAACATAGGTTAAGACGAAATTATCACAGAGCTACTAGCAACCTTGAACAACTGCAAAATAGAGACGATGACTATAAATTATTTAGGGCTGCCAACCTATGATAGGAGATGATAGGAATTTTTTTTTTTGGGGAAATTAAAGATGAAATTTTTAGCCATCTAAATCTCTTCATCTTCCATCCAAATAGACTTAAACATAACCACCCATACTTCCATCCAATGCATGGCTAACATACATTGAAGATGTATGAAGGACACTTTTTCCTTTGGAAACAAGAAATTCCAAGAATAATGGGAAACTTGGAAAAAAGGTTCAAACACTAATATATGAGGTGAAAGTGAATTGCATACAAAACAAGTGCTAAGATCCAATGAGAAATCCGAAATAATATAAACTATACTCAATGCAAAATTAACCAAACAAACTAGTTACATTTTCAACATCAAACACTCCTACAATAAATTTATTGTGATTTTAATGGGAATTGTTGCCAACCCCAAATCTTTGATGCATGCCAACCCCCACGTCGATCAAACGAGGGGTTTCTTGATTTCCGTATAGCCTCCATAGTCCTTTTCATGCGTGGCCACCCGTCTATGCACGAGCTTGTAGTAGGCAAATTGTATGATGATCTATAAATACGGATCTCGTTAAGATGATCACAACCCAAGAAAGAGATGGCATTCAACAACCAGTGAAGTCATAACAATGAGCATAGAGAAGGATACAAATAGATCAAGCAGCACGCAGACGACTGCATCTAACAACCATGGCGCGTTGGCTTTTATCCTTTCCCATTCAACACTCCTAACAATTATACTGCAACCAAAATTGTATTAGAGAGAGAAAGAGAGAGAGAGAGAGAGAGAGAGAGAGAGAGAGAGAGAGAGAGAGAGAGAGAGAGAGAGAGAGAGAGAGAGAGAGAGAGAGAACCTTCCAACATAGGTTGCATTTGCTATGAGGGCGAACACGAACATGAGAGGATTTAGTCCCTATGCGATTCCAAAATGAAGCTTATATATGATTTCTTTGATATTTTTTCATAGGGTCTGAAAAACTACAATATATAGGTCTTAATAATTACCTCGACGCTTCCTCGCTTAATCTGATTGAGATGAAACTAAGATGTAATTAAAAAGTTCACCAATTGAGAATAGAAGTTAAAACTTATAAATAAAGCTTTGTTAGAGAATTTTGTACATTTAAGTATATTTGAGGTAAGCGGCCTCCCATATAAATGGCAGCCATGATCCATCCTAAAAGAAGCCCATAAGGATTTGATTCCAAGGCCTTCATCCCTGTTTCCTGTAGTTTAGAGATGCATCAATAGATAATTATGTTGAACTTGTTAATCATAGTTCGTCAGCTTACATATTTGTTATCAATTCGATGAATACCTGCAATAATCTTTTTCCAGAGAAATGTATGTGCGCATCCATCAAGGCTTTACCTTTGAATGGCAGCGCAGCCGACCCAAGAAGAAAAGTTCCGTAGCCGGCCTATTGAAATGCAGCGATTAAATTTAAAGAAAATCTTCTTCTTGAAATGAAGATGGAAGTCTAAAACATGTTTAGAGCTATTGTGCGTAGAATCAAAAAGCAAGTCAAACGCAAAAAGAAGATAAAGAAAGGAAACCAAAAAAGGAGACAAGGAGATATTAGGTGGTTTGACATCTGACCTGCATCCACCGGTGGCACCACGAAGAGATTCACTATCAAATGAACAAAGAGAGTTACAATAGGGTTCTTCAAACCCTCAAACAAGCCTCCATAACGGCTCTAAAGAAATCTTCCAATATGTTAAAAGCTCTCTTTACTCTAAGGCCTCTTATATCCCTAATTACATTGTAGAAACCCTAAGGGAGAAAATCCTAAAAAGAACGGCTCAAAACATGGTCGATATTGACAAGGGATGACATGATCAATCATAGGCAAAATTGTTCTATTTCAACAATCTTTCATGCCCAGTTTCAGAGATGATCAATCAACATTCAATAATCTCCAAACATATTCTATTTAGCCATCAAAACCGATCCAAATACCTAATAAATCTCTAACTTTGCTACCGCACAATGCGCCCGAAGGTGCTCAAATGCAGAAAACATTGATCAAGTTCAACCAATGTTGGAATTAACTGCAATGACCACCTTTGTTATCATATCTATGGGATTATTTGCAGTTCTAGTCTTCTGTAAGAAAACAACCTTCTCTTCCAAAATCTCTTGAATAAAGTAGAATCGAACATCAATGTACTTTGTGCGGACATGATAAACGTAGTTCTTTGCCAAATAAATAACACTCTGACTGTCACAATGGATCTGAACATGTCTCTAAACAATCCCCAATTTTCTAATCAACCAATGCGGTCAAATGACTTAATTAATGGCCTCTGTCCCCGCCATGTACTCTGTCTCGGTAGTAAATAGAGCAAATGTAGACTACAACGTCAACCTCCAACTCAACGCTACTCTAGCAAGAGTAAATGCATACCTTGTAGTAGACCGACGTTTACCCAAATCACCTCGATAATCCAAATCCGCATATGCAACTAAGTGTTGACCAAGCTGGTCATCCTTTTCAAACTTCAAACCAACATCTAGGGTACCTATAATGTACCACAAAATCCACTTCATTGCCTACCAATATCCTTTTCCTAGATCATTCATATTCTTGGTCAACATACTGATTGCCTATATAATATCGGGCCTCGTATATACCATTGAATACATAAAACTTCCAACCAAACTCACATCAGGAACATGAGTCATATATGTTCACTCCTCAACCGTTCTAGGAGACATCAAAGTGTTGAGATTGAAGTGAGGGTTTAAGGGTATACCTACAGGTTTTGAGGAGTAGTCCATACCCAAATACTATAGCACATTCTCCAAATACTTGTTTTGGGACAAGTAGACTGTGCCCTTTACCCTATCTCTAGCATTTTCCATGCCAAGTATTTCCTTTGCTTCTCTAAGATCTTTCATCTAAAATTTCTTTCTCAATTGAGTCGTCAACTTATCAATCTTCACCATGCTCTTAGATGCAATGAACATGTCATCTATAAAAGAAAGTAAATGAAGGAACTATCACTTAGCTTTCAAAAATACACACAATGATTATAATAGCTTCGCTTGTACTTCTACCTTAACATAGACCAATCAAATTGCTTGTTACATTGCCTTCATGATTGCTTCAACCCATACAATGATTTATTTATTTTACAAACTAAATTTCCCTGACCAACAACCTTGTACCCTTTTGGCTGAAATATGTTAATTTTTTTCTTTCAAATCACCTTGCAAGCAAGAAAGCAGTCTTAACATCGAGTTGAGCTAACTCGAGGGCTCGAGCTACCCGGACTACCCGAATGCATTGTGCGTTTGATGGGGTACACATCAACAGATCGATTTGTCATCAAACTATACAACCATAGGTGGAAAAATACGAATTAAAGAATGCTTTACAACTAAAAAAAATACTTTATTATAATAAATTCCATCTATGTGAGCGTAGACCTTAGTCACCAATCTTGTCATGTATCCTTCTTAGTGTATACCCCCTTGCATCCAATTGCTTTCTTTCCAACTAGGGGCCGAACCAACTTTCAAGTTTGATTCTTATGGAGAGACTGTATCTCATCATCCATAGCCTCTTTGCACTATACGTTTTCTATATGTTCAATCCCTTCTTTATACGTAGATGAATTATTGTCCTATAATACTGAAAGTGTGTATGACACCATGTTAGCAAGCCCATTTGGTTTTCGAATATTTCTTCTTGGTCTCCTAACTGCAATCAAATTTGGATGCTTTGTAGGGTCCTGGGTGAGAACCTTATACTTATCCCAACAAATTCCTCAACAACTGAGTTACCTATGTGACCTAGCTATACTACTAGAACCTGAAACCACCTGTACTTGTTGAACACCCCTACCTATGCCCTCTTCCTAGAGCTTTCCTAATTGTATGGTTTCATAAAACTGGACTAATCGAAGGTAACATCAATGTTAAGAACTATTGAGTTTTAGCCCCTTGAAACCCTAACCCGTAGGACAAAGTAATAGAAGATTTTGCCCGAGCAAGATGGCGAGTTGTCCATACGAGTCTGGGTCCAGAACTGAAGGAAGAATGCATTATTAACTCACCCGGGTGAACTGTTGCCACACCCAGACAAATTGTTAGTGGATCTAAAGATAAAACCCCGAACGAATTTTCTCAAGCGAGCGAGCGAGTAGCTCGGGCGAATAAGGTCTGGCAGTACATACGGGTTTCAGGTTAGGGTTGTTTTTGGGTCTGGTTTTGGATTACAATGAGCATTTGTTTTCCCCTTTTAAAAGGGGGACATGGGAGGCTCTAGGGTGATCCAAGGAATGCCTGAGATTGTAGATTGATCGAGAAGTCGTGAGAATTTTTTGAAAGAGAAATTTTAAGCCCTTGCCTCTTTTGCCTTGGTAGATTAGTTTGGGATTAGAGATTAATTTATCGGAGTATGATCTGAGGGATTGAAGAACGTAGGATCCCAAAGAGTAAGAGCATGGCACTCTGCTTTGGTTTTCGTGGTACGAGTATTTAGTTCATCACCTCGTCATCATTGGTTCTTTGTGGAAGCTTTGTAATACAAGTAAGCTTGTTCTCATATAGTTTAAATACAAGTAATCCCTTGCTCCCCAATTTGTAGATTAACCCTGTTTGGATAAACCACGTTATATTCGTGTGATATGTGATTGTCTTCTCTTACTTGTTTATTTATGTCATTTCATTGTTTATTTAGTGATGCAATAGATCATCTGTACTAATCCTGTTGTTGGAGATCCGTTTCCGTTATAGGGAATCACCAAATTTTCAAACAACTTGTATCATAGCTAGTGGGTTATTGTAGAGAGATGATGTTAATAAACAATCCTTCCAAGTATATTGTGGATCATTTCGACAAAAAATCAAAATTTTAGCCTTTGGTAGAGAAAGGTGATAGGAGTGCTAGTTTAACTAGGATTACATATGGCTTTGCAGGAAAAGAATGAGAAGGTGGATAAGACGATAAATGCATAATGGATAGAAATGGATCTGAAGGCGCTAAACATAATCGTGATGTTCATCATTGATGAGGAGCTGCATGGGGTCATGAACGAGAAAATGACCATGACTTTTTTGGGCAAAGATGGAATCGGTTTACGTGACGAAGAACCTAACCAACATGTTGTATATGAAGCATAAGTTATAAGGGTTGTATATGGCTGAGAGGACATCAATGTTGGAGTACTTGAATGTGTTCAGCAAGATTATTGTGGAACTGACGAGCGTAAAGAGCCATGCCAATAAAAAACTACATGAATAGGACAAAGCACTGATACTTCTTAGCTCGTTGTCTTCTTCCTATGAGCATCTAGTGATGATGATCATGTATGGAAGAAGACTCTCAAGTTGGAGGATGTAAAAGATACACTCTTGGTTAGTGAGCAAAGGAGAAAGTCATAGACTTTTATTGGAGATTTGATTACACGGGTTACTTGAGGCATGAATAGTAGTGGCAGGCAGAAGAGTTTTGATGGAGGTGCAGGCAATGCTGAAAAGTCCAGCTATATGCCAAAGGGTTGGACCTATAATGAGGTGGGCCATGTAAGAAGAGATTAGAGAATCTTTTGGTACAACGATAGTAGCCTCTAATGAGATCGAGTATAATGATGTCCTGAATGCAATAGATGATAGTTGTGGTTCTCATGATAGATGGCACCTGGATTCAGGAGCCATGTTCCATATCTATTCGAGGCGAGAGTGGTTTGACATATTTGAAAAAAAAGATGCGATAGTTCAGTTCGGTAATGGCTCTGTGTTTGAGATCACTAATGAAGGAACTATGAAGATCCAGACTCACTCAGGAACGGTGAGGATGTTGAGATGAGTACGATACATGCCTAGGATGCACAGGAATTTGATCTCACTGGGTGTGCTTGACTTCGAGGGTTGTGGATATTCAGCTCGAGGTGGAGATCTGAAGGTTATATGGAGCGGCAAAGTTTTACTGAAGGGTCGGAAGCATAGTTAGTTGATTGGAACTACTTATTCCAATGGAGTTCTTGTGGATTTTATGGCGAGGTGGTGGCCGAAGTGAAGATCTCAAATTGTAACCGTGGAAAAACGGAGTTGTATGCTCGAGCATGGCTCGAGCCCGCATCTATAGCAGTATTGTTTCTGCTAGATCTCAGGGGGAGGGGGGTGTAAAAGAGGAGATATTGTGTTAAAGATAATGACGGTAGTGAAGATAACCCTCTGGTTGGAGATCCACTTCCACTATAGGGGACCACCGAATTCCCAGCCAAAGTGTATACCTTTTACTCTAGAACTAAAGCCCAAGAATGATGCATTTTTGGCTCTATGATCAAATTTACTTTTTCCAACATGAAAGTAAGTAAGATAACCAAATATATGCAAAAATATAGTCAGTAGTAGGTTTTCCAAACCATACCTCAATAGGAGTTTTACCTTCATTCGTTGTTACAGGTAATCTAGATGACACTCATAAGTCACCACCTCAGTCTATAACTCTTTGCCCAGTCTGGCATTGGACAACAAACATTGTATCTTTCCAGTGAAGTACGATAATCTGTTCTACTAGCCCATTTTGTTGTAGTGCCTTTTTAACTATGAAGTGTCTAATGATGCCCTAATCCTGATATACTTTCAAGAGTAAATATGACTTTTACTAACTACCCTTGTTTGATCTGATCCTCTTGATCTTTTTGCCAGTTTGAGTCTCGATCATTTTCTTCCACTTAAGAAACACCTCCAAAACCTCATTCTTATATCTCATTGTGTACTCTCAAACTCTCCTATCAATGAATGAGACATACCAATACTTACCTCTCAAATATGCAATTTTGGTAGGTCCCGAAGCATCCATGTGAACATAGTAAAGATTTCCCTAAGTCTTATGAACCGCAGTACCAATTGTATGCTTGCCAAAAACACCATTTTCACAAAATTTAAGATGAACCTATGAAAACTAAGGATATGTTACTGTGTTTTCATCCCCAACACAATCTGGATGGCTATTCGGACCCCTAGATGGCCGGTCTAGATAGTGGTCCGGATGCCAGAACCAGAGTCTGTTGGCAGTCCAGATGACTCTCTAGATGTCCTGAGGGTTTCCAAGCATATCTATCAGGATAACTAAGGATAGTCTGGATTGCCTCTGAGCGGCTGCCCAGACTGCTTTAGAGACATGGCCCATACGGTCATCCAGACTGCCCTATGACAAATCCAAGACTTAGAGATTTCTAAGTGTGGCCATTTAGAGGTGTTGGATCAACCCACTCCGACTAACCTTAAAAATCAATGTGAACAAAATCCAATATAAGATAGATTGACAATTCCAATACATATGTAATCGAAGAAAACATGCAAGTGCAAAACTAAAATCCTGATTTGGTTTCGGGAGCTTTGCTCCTGTTTTCATAGTGTAGGACGGTTATAACCAAGACAAATAGTATAACTCGAGCCATAATAAAAATATACAACTAATTCATCAAAGGGTTCTCCAAAGTCCCCAAATCATTTACCTTTGTCCTTAAAAAGAAGATGTTTCATCTATGTCTTTCTCAGAGTTTCGTCCAAGACTTGTTTAAAATTCTAGGACTCTATAAGGACTCCACTTGCAACTCCATACTAACACTTTGCCCAAGTTAACCAATTAGCTAAGTTGTGCCAAAATATACTAAAGGCTCTAGTTCGCTAACAATCTTGACCTTCGGGTCAGGCTTGGCTTGAACAATTAAGCCCGACTATATTATGTGTCGGGTAACCCAACCCCTTTTTTGAATTATTTTATATCATTTTGTATATTCAATCATTAAAAAGTTCTACATACGTCCACTTTAGAATTATCAATGCATAAGACTTTAGTATGATTATTTAATTCAACTATATTCTTGAAAATAATGTTGTTTTCTCTTTTGTCTTGAGTTCAAAATAAAAGAAGAAATTTACGGCATATATTGTGCTAATAGATCAAGCTGAATTTGGGCTGCATTTGGACATGGGCTTCATAAAAAAGTTTTGGGCCGTGTTCAGGCCAAGCATGAGTTGGTTTGAGCACACATAAAAATTTGGTCAGGATGCATTTACAACCCTAGGTATAATAGCAGGCATAGGATCTTTTGACGTTATAACCTTAGAGGAACAGATAGGTTAAAGCCAAAACTGAATCATAACCGTCCGTTACATCCAACCTTACTGGTTAATCATACTTAGCCCCAAATAATATGCAAAAGAACGGATGTGATTCAGTTTTGGCTTCAATCACAACCGTCTAATAGATCCAGCCCTACTGGTGAATCACACTTAGCCCAAATGATATGCAGAAAAATGACTACGATTCAGTTTTGTCTTCAGTCTATCTGATCATTTGAGGCTATAACCACATAGGATCTGCACCCTAATAGAATTGTATAGAACATGTATGAAGAAAGACGAATAAAGAATACCCACAAAAATATGCAATGTCAAAATTGTGTAAATAATTCTTTTGCACATATGCCAAAATTGTTGGTGGACAAACTATAAAGTTAAAGTAGGAGTACTATTTTATTGCCGGTGGAAGATAATTATGCGGAGTAATCTATAAACAAGGGCATGCGGTCCCTCTCTCCTCCATTTTTCATATTCTAAGAAAATCATCTCTTTCTATTAAGACATTGAGGGATATTATTGTTATTTTTGACTATATACATACAATCTTAGATCCTTAATTTTCTAAGTTGAAGCTCAAACAAGCTAATTTTATTCTAGGATGTGAATGAGGTCTCCAACCGATAGCTCAGTTGGTAAAACATATGCAACCCGTGGTCTTTGTCAAGGGTTTGAATAAGTGCTACGGCATACTTTCTCCTGCACTGTAGTGGCGGGCCTTCATCTGGACTTAACGGTGAGTTTTTTTATTTAAGGGGTTATTAAAAATCAATGTATTTCTCTGACTCCGATGACAAGTTTCGATCCTTAATTTGTCTTGTGCAGGCGCACTAATTATAATATAGTATTTGTGACGTACTGACCACTTGGTGGTAGGGGTGGCAATGGGTCGTGTCGGGTCGGGGTCGTGTCGTGTCTAGTTTCGGGTCGTGTCCAAAACCCCTACATCCGAACCCGACCCGTTTAACTAATCATGTTTAGATCCTAAATCCGTACCCGACTCGCTTATAAATGGGTAAACCCGATAAGACCTGTTCACCATACGGATTTATTCAGTTAACCCGATCCGACTCGACCCGACCTAACCCGATAGACTCGCTGATACTATATATTACAGTATCGGATTGCGGGTAGACCCGACCCGACACGACCCTTTGAATTTTAAACGGGTCTTCCCTGGTCTACCATGTCCAGACTCTAAATCTGGACCCGACCCGGTTATTAACGGGTCTATCGTGTCGACCCGTTTACGACCGGAACCCGTTCAGCTCTAACCCAGACCCGCTAACTTCGTGTCGGGTCTGCCATGTCGGGTCTAAATGGCCAACCCTACTTGGTGGGTCCTTTAAAATTGTAAAGAAAAGAAATAAGTTTTAGTGGAGAGGCCCCACTGCATAGCAACGTGCGGATAGACGTACGACTATCATGACATGGGACTCTAAGTAGTGCTGTGGCCCCCACAATGCAATGGTCAAAGGCGGTCGTATCATGCACAGTGATAGTTATCCCCACAGCTTGAATGAGATGGTGATGATGTGAAGTTTATTCACCTTGCATCCCTTTCACGACAAAGAAAGCAGGCGTGGGGTCCGAAGACAGATGGAACCCTACTACATGAAAGTCATTGTGATCCCTTATGTGCTGAATGGGGCTGTAGATGATGGGATCAAAGGCCTCAAGTTGGAACCCCATTCAGTTGCAGTGACTCCATCCTTACCTTACCAAAAAGAAAAGCACTGTTCAACCTATTTTCCAAGAGAAATACTATTCAGCTCGAAGATTTCTTTCGAATTCGCCGGTCAGATTGACGTGACAGCGCACACCTGATGGCTGTTGTGAATTTGACAGAAATCTTCGAGCTGAATAGCATTGCTCATTTTCGAAGGGCAATCGCAGACCAGCTATATATATACAAAAGTAGCAACCATGATGCGAAAGAGTATTATCGAGCGCCATGCGCATCGTGGGTGCTCATTCCGCATCGGACGTGCAGGACTAACGTTACAACGCCAGTATGTTATCGACCATTTTCATTAATAGAGGAGAGTTTGAGCCCATTTTCATTTTGGATATGGTAACAATGTCATGTTATTGGTGGTGGATGCTGCAAAGTGAGAGGGAGAGAGCAACGTGAAGCATTACAGAGAAACACCAGTGAATGAGTGCAACGATATTCATCTAGCAGGCTTCACATCCTGATTTTTCCATCCTGACATGGAACGATGCTATTCATCCAACATGTTATCCAGCCTACTGTTTAGGTTTTTGTCCAACATGACGTTGCACCCGATCACAGTTGTCCCTTTGTGATCGTGATTCAACGGTTAGGGCTGGGTGCAATGTGATCGTGCCACATCAAGATTGACAGAAAATAGTTGAAAAGCAAGTTGGACAAATAGCATTTTGTCATAGCTGCTAGGGTTAGGTGCAGCATGGAAAAATGCTATTTGGTACGAGAGTTTTCAGTAATTTTTGAATCGCTTTGGCATGGCACTAATCCCAACTGTTTTTTTACCTGTCTTTTAGGGTTGAGTGTGATTCACCGGTCGTAACTCATAACGGTTCCCACATCGGATAGCTCAAAAATTATGGAGAACGATGGTACCAAAGAGTATTGCTCATATAACGGGGAAAATTTTCAGCTCATCCTGCGTATGCTACAACCATTGCCAAGAGCCTATTAGCACGCTCCAAGTGTTAGGGGCCACTATCTCCATGTGCTGGTGCCTGCTACCTCATGACTCTTGAATTGCAGTGGGTCCCGTTGTTGTAGCGTACGTTGGATGTGTTTTGAAAGTTTTTCCGTATACTAGGTGGCTGTGATCAGGTGCACGCCATATCATAAAAAAAAAAATCTAGTTATAGCCATCTCGTACGTTTGCCAAGTACACTGAGGTGCTGGCTGGTAGCTGCTCATTGACTGGATGCAAAACACTTGTGACACTTTGAAACTCACTTGTGACATTTTAAAACTCACTAGTGTACGTCATCAAACATCACTAGAGACGTTCAATGGTCGGGGCTGTGTGCAACGAACAATTGTGATCGTGCCATGTGAAGTTGACAACCAAAAGTTGGCAAACGAGTTGGGTACATAACATTTTCCGAAAAAAAAATTATGCTCACCCTAAAGCTTTTACCGATCCATTCACATAGAATGACTTGTAATCATAGCCATCCGTTTCACCCAATCCTAAGTGAATCACACTCATCCCGAAGTGACAAGATAAGGGACGTTATGATTAGATGCCTCATCATTTTGTTTAAGCGAATTGACAAAAGCTATCCAAATGAATAGCATTTCGATATGTATGTCATATCAAACATCACTAGCGATGGTCAATGGTCGGGGCTGTGTGCAATGAACAACTATGATCATGCCATATGCAGTTGACAATCGAGAGTTGGCAAACGAGTTGCAGGGCTTCATAACATTTTCCTAAAGAAAAATACTGTTCACCCTAAAGATTTTACTGATCCATTCATATAGAATGACTTGTCATGATCACAGCCATCCGTTTCACCCAGTCATGAGTAAATCACACTCAGCCTGAAGTAACAAGCAAAACGATGTTGTGATTAGATGCCACATCATTCTGTGTAAACGAATCCGTAAAAGCTATGGGAATGAATAGCATTTCTCATATATAAAACCCAATGGCTGGTTAACATTAGCTTAACAAAGATCGACGCATATCAACTACACTCACCGAACGAGAGATGATCCGGATGGGCCTGGTGGGTGGACGAGAGCGACTGCGGTGAGTCGGAGAGGCATCGTCCTCGGACGACTCGTCGAGCAGCGCGGCGGCGCCGGAGGGTCCACTCCGGGCTGCCCCAAGATAGCAAGAAGAGGATCCAAATGGTGGTGTCCCACTGCTGGCTAAAGATCTCGCTGACCTGAATGTCAACATCAACAACAACAGAGAACAAACCCAACAACGATTGGATACTGACAGAATAATTAGTAGTATTTTAACCCATGCACGAAAAATATATATATATGAGGAGCAAAACGCGGCAGCTCGACGGTGTAGAAGACAGCACGAGGAAATCGTCCACTTCAGTGCATCTAAAGCCTATCAGGAACAATGATTCTTGTTTTCTTGTTGGGTGAAACATTATCGAAAACAGTGTTTGTGTGTGTGTGGGTGGGTGGGTGGATGTGCGGATGTGGATGTGATACAAAGTAAATCCATGCTAGATACGTACATGTAATACAAGTCCACCGGGGGCGATGTGGTATGGATGGGCCCGCTTAGACCACCAACTTTGGGGTTTATAGGCTTCCTCGCTTCTCCCACCTGTCAAAATCATGACAAGGACAAGGTGATCTATGTATGTTAGCTTCTTTTTATCTTTATAAGAGTAAGATAAGATGGCATCCCTATGATGGGAGGGGGTTCGGCAGATCCCAACCTGTGCATTAAAATTTTATATAGTAAATGTCTTAAATCTTCTTATATGAATTTTTTTGGTTTATGTTTTGGTCCCCACGAAATGAAATTATTATTCTTTGGCCCCTCCCAATATAAAATTCTGGCCCCGTCTCCGACTCCAAGAGGTGAGAGTCAACTACATTTTTATGATGAACACTTGGATTACTCCATGGAGTAGATTGAATTTTGATCATGCATATATATCGAAGGACATAGATATGTGTGCTTTGAAATCGAAAGCCTACGCAGCGAAAAGAGGGCATTGAGGTGTGAAGAATCCTTACCGGTAGACGATTAATTATCACCAACAACGAGAAATAGATCAAGCAAATGCAACCACACATGTTATTCCGATAATGATGATCAATGGATTCACTAGTATGGGAAAACAATAATGCATGTTTGTTTGTTCTCTCATCAATCTCTGACAAACCCTCGAAGAGATCACACAAGGAGAAAAAGATCCACAACCCTCTCTCCTCGAAAAACAAAGAAGATCCTCCCTCGAAGCCCTAGGAGACCCGATGGGTTCCCCTCGCTATCTCTAGATAATAGTCACCCTTTCTATCCTATAAAGCACCTTTGGAGTTCCTTGGGTCGTCCTAGACCCTCATATATATATAAACAATGAATCATATCTGAGTTATAGGGGGAAACCCATGCAAACCAACAACTTAACCACATCAAACCTGTGCTACCAGCTAGAGTTTGCCCAAGCAATGCAAGGCCCTATAAGCGCCCAAGCAAACTTCCTAGCAGTAGCATGCCTAGGCTCGGGCAGCTAGTTCGCCTGTGCACCCACAGCCTGCGCCCGAACAAACTTTCTGGTAGCAAATTGTATCACTCCGATGCAACTTCTTCCTCTAATCTGTCTTACATCATTCCTTCGTGCATGAACCTTGGAGATGTTATGTGGCAATCTCCACCTTGCCTTCAAACAGGACATTAGCAATACTTCGAACATGAACTCCATCTCTTCGAACATTGAATCCATTGCCCAATCATCGTCGTCGCTCTGCATCGGGAGCCCAATCACCGAGTTTAATGATTGCCCAAGTCGTTAGACTTGGTTACTGGAATCCACCTCCTGATCATCCGCGCCTTTGAGCGTGCTCCACTTGCACCCTTGTTCTTCCCTGAACATCGCTCTTGTGCTGCTGATCTCTTGACTACTCTGTATAAGCCTCAACCCAAGTCCCCCTTCGCGATCATGGAATCTCCGTCCCAAACCTCCACAACTCCACTTCCACCAGTGAACTTGCAACCGAGAGAATCTAGTGTGGAAAGAGAGACTGAATTTTCTCGCTACTCCGGAACTTGATAAGCATCCTTGAGTGTATTCGCTCGTTAGACATCTCAAGTCGAATATCTTTGACTCCTCTTATCGACACCTTGGATCTATCTCTAGCCAGCATCCTGCCACCGCCACACTCTGCATACTTGTTGAATAATTTCTATGATATATGACCCGTTATTGATTATCCAGTCTTGGACTAATATAATATCAGTGGTAGTCACCAGAATTTCCCCAATATCGAATTATTCCGATGCAGCATAATATGTGGTTTCGTCATACTCAGAAACTTTATTTCCTTTGGATGACCCTAAGCAATCCTGTTTTGCTCCACCTTTTTGTACTCCAACTTGTAATGCTCGGATTGATCATACTTTCAGCACGTATCTGACTTCATCTTCTTCTTTACCTCTGATAGCACTGTCAAAGCTTTGGATTGGTTGTCACTATCCACTCACTTGTCCCCATTGTCTGAAGCTCGTTTGAAAGAAGCATACCCATGACATCCTCCAATTGTTGAAAAAATCCTATGCTCAGAGGTGCACAACGGAAGTGAATTAATGATCTAAGAACTGTAGGAAGTGTGCGTTCCATTATTAAATTTCTATAAAACTAATCTATATGTGCGTGCCCATGCTAGCACATAAAATGAACACCCTAATGTCAATCTAGTGATACGAATTTACTAACAAGGATATAAGTCATATTCTACGCTAGATTTATGCATTAGAGAATATTATACCTTCATACGGATATTTTAACCGTGGAGGATTGTCTTCTTCGTCAGAGGAGACGGAAGATAGCCACGAGGAAGACGAAGGTACACGAGGAAGATGATGCCTTCTCGTTCATCCGATCTCACACGATGTACAAAATCTCGCACAAGGATCTCTAAGAGTCTTCTTGTTGCGAGCCTTCTCCGTCTTCGATTCACCATGCGAGGAAAATGAAACCTCGTCCAAAATCCAATTTACACACGAGGAGAGAGAGAGAGAGAGAGAGAGAGAGAGAGAGAGAGAGAGAGAGAGAGAGAGAGAGAGAGAGAGAGAGAGAAAGAGAGAGAGGAGATGAATGGGGGGCTAGGGCATCCACCTTGCGTATGCAGGTTGTAGTCGCCCCCCCTCCCATGCCCCCCCCCCTCTCTCTCTCTCTCTCTCTCTCTCTCTCTCTCTCTCTCTCTCTCTCTCTCTCTTTCCTTCCCTATGTGTTGGCCGAATCCTAGGGGGGCTAGGGTTCGAACCCCCTGATGGAAAATTTGTCCCCCCTCCCCTTAGCTGAATCCCTATAAGCTAGGGGAGGGGATAAACATCATGTGGTATTTATCCTCTCCCCTATGTGATATGTATATGCAAGGTGGGGCACCCATGTGTATTCCCATGCGACCTAGGGTATGTGGGGAACTTTTGGTTTTCCAAAATACCCCCATGCAACTAATTGACCACCCCCCCCTCTATATGGAGACATATATGGCTAACCATCTCTAGTGCGAGGGAATCCTAGTCAAGCTAGCTAAGAACCCTAACATGCACTATAGCCTAACTCGCAACATATTCTGGTGCTTCGCACCCATATACCGGAGACTACACAAGGTAGGGGGACTACTACCTATGTCTTTATAATACTCCGGGGTTGCCCCTTAGTAAACATACTAACCTACGCAACTATCGTTCTCTAGTACGATGCACACATAGACCTAGGGATATTAAGTTGGACATACTCCTCCTTAACTTACGCTTTGTGAAACGAGAAAATGGTATAAGGACTATACATAATGTGGATAAAGTAGAACCTTCATGGTCCAGGGTTCATGGCTGGCTTCCAACTAGACTTGATTGACACACTACCCAAGTATTATGCCAATCATCTAGTCCTAATTAACCTGCATAGCCACCCAAAGTGCAACACACACTACATTCCAACTCACCTGGATGTTGTTGTTGTAGCCGTGGCAGATGTAATGTAGGCTGTTGGAGAGGGTGATATGGACACTGCTAATGCCATAGATGAAAGAGAGGTTCAGTTAGTTAAAACGAGCAAATTCAATAAAGGCCATAACCCTGGTGCGATTGTCCCTACAAGGGTTGTGCCTAAGACACGTCGCAGCTCTCACCTAGCATACCTTGGGACATATTCAATCAAAGCTAGGGCTGCACTTCGAGCCAAGTCTCAAGCTCTTGAATCAAGCGTGTGCAACCACCTTCCCCATCCAAAACATGGAGATTCACTGATTCCAATTCTTCGGGACCAATTATCAATGTTTGATGGTGCGGAGGCGAACCTACCTCTAAATTCGATGGAGGACAACACACTTCTCGATTTAGCTTCGGTTATGGGTTCTATATCAAAGGAACGTGTACGAAGCCCTTTTTACACCAGATCTAGGAGCTAGAGAGGTCAAGTGCATCGGAGTCTTGAGACATTTGGTGCCTAATTGTTGTTTGGAATTTTCAGGCTTTCTAGATAGACCATCTTAGTCGGGTCTCCAGATAGTGTACTTTGTCTTTGGGCAATTTTTTTCTTATTTTAATAAACCGGTAGGGGTCTAGGCCGAAATCACCCCCCCCCCCCCACTCAACCTCCTAGAGGGATTTCTCAAAAAAAATAAAAAATGTGATAACAAATCTCCAAATACTTATTTGATCACTTGCCGAGAGTTTTGAATTTTAAAGGCAAAATACTAGGAAAAAAAACTAGTATCCTTAATCTTTACCAATACGTGTGTCCTATCTCCACCATCTAATGGTTTATGACCGTTTGAGTTGGGAACAGGATCCATGTAGTCCTAGGTACACGAACCATAAGATCTATATAACATGTTATATTAAACTTGGGTTCGATTGGATGAGTTGCCAGACCACCTAGCTTATTAAGTCCAACCCAGGTTTAGTTTGGGTTTGAACACAAACTTCAAACCTATGGGTCCAAACCAAACACAGGAGTCGGATGAGGCACGGGTTAGGTTGGGTTCAACCTGCTCAAGTTGCAGTCATATTACTGGCTACTGCTTGTTTCCATGGCAAAACTATAAAATCTATATATATAAAAAAGGGGTACTTAGTGATTGTCAAAAGATCAACTAGCCTAAAGGATAGTCATGTTATCATGACGAAAATAACCCTCAATGCACTTCAAATTTAAGTTTCATGTCACTCATTCCTAAACTAAACCCAGTCTTAAACCCTATGATATATAGGCCATGGGGTGAATCTTAGACCATGGAATACTAAACCTAATCCTAAATTGATCCCATCTGCTCCCCGTGACTTCTTGTCTTTGCTACTCGCCGTCGCTGGGGGTGGCGGAGGTGAGAAGCTGCAACTCGCTCCTGCTACATCTGTCGCCGGCACCTCCACCACCACTGCTCGTTCCTGCTGCCGTCGCCGCCGACACCTCCGCCACCATTGCTCGCGCCTGCCTCCACCATGGTTGCTCGAGAGAGATAGGAGAAAGAAGAGGCAAGTGTGAGGGACATTTGGACTTTAGGCAGCCTTTTACCGAATCGATATGCTGTCCAGGGACCTTAGGAGAAATCCATCTTCTGCTGTTCTTTCACCCCACTGATCTATTGTCAGGGAATTAGACACATTAACCCTAAAAAAAGGCTAATTAAGAAGCAATGGAGGAATGCGTAAGAGGATGCTCAATATTAATTAGCCCTCGTTAAAATAAAAGGGAGAGTTAGCTCTCAGTCTCTGCTCAAAACATCAATTAGCCCCTTTTTTTTTAAAACCCAAGATCAACTAATCTAAAGGACAGCCAAATGGCAAGGATTGAAAATACCTCTTGCTGCATTTCAAATTTAGTTTTCATGCCACTCCTTTCTAAACTAAACCTTTCTCTAAACCCTATGATCTATAGGCCATGGGATAAACCCTAGACCTAATCCTAAACCTAAACCAAATCTAAACAAAACCCCTCTGCCCCTCGTGACTTCTCGTCTCCGCGGCGATGACGAGCAACTGCAGCTCGCGTTCGCTACCGCTGCCGCTGCTATTGCCATCGCTATTCGCGCCCGCCTCCGGCACAGCTACTCATGCTCACCTTGCAATCACTGCTCGAGAGAAACAAAAGAAAGGGGAGGGATGGTGCGGACATTTTGGTATTTGGCAAGCCTTTTCACCGAACGGATATCTTGACTAGGGACCTTAGGTGAAACAGATATTTTGTCTGTCATTTTCACCCCACCAATCTGTTGTCAGAGGCTAGCTATAGCCTAATAACCCCAAAATAAAATAATGTGAAACAAACTAGATATGATCGATGATGTGTACACTCCACAACAATTAAAGGGCCATATTAATTATATGGATATGCGTACATTCCACAAAAATGGTGGTGTCGCCATGGCCCCGTGGTCCTCTCTTCACCCTAATTGGTCCCTCCTCTGTAGCGGTAGATGGTACTCGATCTCACAAAAGAAAGGGGAGGAACAAAAGAAAGGGGAGTGCATTAGAGGTTGGTCATGCAGCATTAATTAGCACTCTTTAAAAATAAAATAATGTGAAACAAATTAGCGATCTTAGCCATAAGATCTTTTAAAAAAATTGTTTTGTGTTAAAGGACATGCAAGTTATCAGTTTTACACTAGGTTAGTCCGGACCGAAATATGCTTTTACAACAAGTCCCCAACCACCTATATTGACTTTGTCAACCCCGGCCCTTCAAAATGATAAAACTACCCCTATAACAAGTAGAAGAATAACATATTGGTAAAAAAAAAAGTAACAATTCTTTAAGAACAATGATTTCACTACACCACAACGTAGCAAACTTAGCAGATTGTTACGTTTGGCTACATTGATTTCATTGTAGCAAATTGTTACTATTTTACAGATTTTTTCTGTAGTGATTTTGCTATGACAAATCGTTACTTTTTGCTACATTATTATATAGACTTTTGCTATAGTGACCTCACTGTAGCGATCTCACTATAGCGAATAGTGACAATCTTTGCAGATTAATTGTTACTCTTTGCAAATTGATACAGTGATTGTGTCAGAGCCGAATTGTTACGTACTCTTTTATATGCTTTTCATGTACAACTACATGTAGGGGTAAAATTATAATTTAAATAAAATAAGTTAGGGGGGACTTTCAACAAATGCAAATGCTATCTGTCCTTTAGCAAGGAGAGCGCGCATATGCTCCGAGGAGAACCAAATCTTCTGGCCCATTGCTCTGTGCCACTGTAAGTGCCACACAATCACAGCCATCCGCTACACCCATACCCGATCGGTGCATCGCAGTCAGCCCAAACCCGTAGAATGCTGCATCAGGCACCAAGCAAGCCAATATTGATCGCAACCATCCCTTCGCCTAGTTTGGGCCGAATGTGATGCACTGACAGGGTTTGGTGTAGCGGACGGCTGTGATTGTGCGGTACGTAGGATGGCACAGACTAATATACCAGATTTTTTGATTCCTGGATATGATGATGATGTGTAGATTCACTACAAAAATTAAAATAAAAATAAAAGATGATTATGTTATCAGTATATAGGGGGAAAAAAATGGAGCAGCCTTTTGTCAATTAAATGATAAACAAGTGAAGACCTTAATTACCTCCACTTTAGAGTCAAGGAGGCTCCTGTTCTTCCACCACCCAAGCCAGTGCTCGTAGTAGACGGTCTGCAGCACCAACACCACCGTACTGGATGTACAGCTGCATGTACGTACATTTTAATGGAGCCAGGTGTCGATCAGCTGATTAATTAGCTAATTAACCATGCTGATTAGCTTACCCATGCTGTGTACAACTGGGTTGGCAACTGCACCCACCAAACCAATTCATAAAAAAAAAAAGAAAAAAGATGGAAAAATCATTAATTAATCCTCCAATTCGATCTTACCGTGACTGGCTCGAGAACGCATCCCACCAGATTAAAGATGTCACTGTATGTATGCATGAGAAGAGTATTAGATGATCAGGAGGAGGAGGAGGAGGAGGAGGAGGAGGAGGAGGAAAGGTGACGGACCCAAGGATCCAGGTGAGGAGGAAGGCGAGGGAGACCCCCGTGGCCGGACTTGGTCTGGAAGTTGGGTGATGATCTGCGGGACCTCCGCCACCCCCCAGCAGACGAGGCTGACGATGCCGAGGGCGAAGGAGATCTCCCCACTCGGGCTGCACACACAATCCTTGAAGTACGTCTCTATCCATCCAACACACCCCTTCTCCTCCTCAAAGCAGGAAGCCCATGTGAGAGAATTACCCGCCATACCCAGCTCTCTCTCTCTCTCTCTCTCTCTCTCTCTCTCTCTCTCTCTCTCTCTCTCTCTCTCTCTCTCTCTCTCTCTCTCTCTCTCTCTCTCTCTCTCTCTCTCTCCTCTCTCCTCTCTCTCTCTCTCTCTCTCTCTCTCTCTCTCTCTCTCTCTCTCTCTCTGGGTTTGGAGATTGGAGATGGGGGGTTACTTTTAAAGGAACAGGCAGATGAAGAAGACAGGGGGGAGTAGTACGAAGTGCGGACTATACTTTGAGGAGGAGAGAATATGCTAAGGAGCTCACATATCTCAATGCCATACAATGGGCTCCTGGCCTGGTGGTACTTACTCTCTCTCCATGTTGGAGAGGTTCCTTGTTCGACTCCGGTATGGACACTGTGGGGGCTAACTCTTGCTCAAGGCCGGTGTACCTTGTCTGCTTGTGCAAATCTTAGCCCGGCGCCACTGGCGGAGCCAACTAAGACCAGTGGGGGCAAGTGCCCCCACTGAGCTTTCAAAACGGCTACGGTAAATTACACTTGCCCACTCTGAAGTTTAGCTCAAAAACACATAATCACCCTATAGTTGAATTAGATTTTACCCCCTTCATTTCTTTTTGATGATAAAAATTCCAAATGAGGAAATTAAGTAGTTGACAAAAGAGGTGTTGCACTAAAATTTTCAAACTTTAGGGAGCAATTTGGAACAAAATAAACTATAGGGGGTTAAGTGTTTTTTAGCTAAACTTCAGGGGTACAGTGTAATTTAATAAAAAAAAAACTAATTCATCTCTTTCATCCACCTCCGCACCTCACAGGTTTGTAGTACTCGCAGATTGCAGTCTTGCACAAGGACTGCATCGCACGGTCATTCTCGAATCATCGGACCTTCTCGTATCTATTCTGTCCGAAACTCATGATTGGAGATGGTAGCCTGTTCCTTACCCTCCCGACCAGGGCGATTACCCGAGTTCCCCCCCCCCCCCCCACCCCCCCCCCCCCCCCTCCCCCCCCCATAAAAAAAAAAGAGAAGGTGTATGTCAAAACCCTCTATCTCTTAGAATTTATGCTCCCATTAGAGGAGATTCCTAGCTCCGTCACTGCCCGAAGGCCATTCCATATTTATGGGATTATGGAATTAATAAATAGTAGCGACTGTCTCTCCTGTTTGATATTTGGATCTCTTAAGCTTTTGCTTTAGCGTCTTGTCAGACCTCTGACTGCGTGCAGCAAAATAAAAATAAAAAACAAAGTCCAATGACAGGAGGAGGCCTTCTCATCTTTGAGGTTATGATTTTACTTAATTAATTTCCCACATAAAATAGCACGTGCTCGTTTACATCCAGGTCTACTCAAAGGTGTAGCATAAAAGTTAACACTGGCAACTAAAGTTAAGAGAAATTGACTCATAACATTAAGTTTTTCTTGAAGGGACCACCATAGCAGTGAGTACATGAATCACCAGCTGGTAGTGCACAGGCACAAGATATACCAAGGAAGGAAACTCATCCAACAGCGAGATGGAAAGCTCGCCACTAAGCATGGACGGATGCAGGAACCTTGGGAGTCGAATGTTAGAAGAAAAAAAATTTGGGGAGAAAATTTTGTTAATAATTTAAAAAGAGCGATCTTATATAATTTGAAAATAATCATAACTAATTCTACTATAATATGAGGTTTTCTTTTGAATCTAGAAGGGGCGGTCGCCCCTACATGCCCTCCTAGATCCATCCCAGCCACTAAGGCGAGAGGGAGGCCCGCCACTATAGAGGGGGGTGGAAGTATGCCATACTGCTTATTTGAACCATTGACCAAAGCCACGGGCTGTAAATGCCTTCCAACTACAATGTCAATTGGAGACAATTGAGTCCTATTAACTCTTGTTGGGAAATTAATTGGCTTGTAAGACCTTACCCAAAGGGCAGATCATCCAAGAATTTCGCTCTGACAAATTTGGATGGAGGCAGTAGTCTAGTGCCTACGGTATCAAGTTCTGGACGAGTTTAGAAATGCCAAGTTTATCTTCTTGTTCATGGTGTTGGAGTTTTGGTTCAGTTTCGTCAAGGATAGAGCGTGCCGGTGAACTCGAAGAGTAGGAACTAGGCGCACGCATCACACGGTCACTGACGGGCGCTAGAATTCAGGACTATGCTCTGGATGGCCCCCGGGTGAAAATCCTAGGTACGGCATGTTTTTTCCCTCCAGATCGATGGTGTTGGATATCTAGGAGCGTCCAACGGAAGCATGGAGCCAATCCGAGGATCGGATGATGTGTGTTTCAATATCAAAAACTTCATGAAAAACAATTTACATCTAAGTACAAGATGTCTAAGCAAAGATCCAGACAAGGATCCGAACCCCTAGAGTCTTTCTAATGATGCTAACAATCTAGCAATTATGCATGCAAACATCATTAGATCTAAGGGTTTAGTGATTATACCGCGGGTCTTTTACCTAAGGAAATCGATTCTTCTATCGATGACGATCTGCACGAACAAGAAGAGAGAAACTATTGGGAACACTTCGTCTTCCACAAGATAGAGCCCTCGATCGAACCTACCACTAGGTACAAGGACGATATGCCGAACTCAGAAGACACTAAGCGAGAACGACGGAAACCCTAACGGATCTCTCCACTCTTTATTCTTCTCATTTCCTTCTCCTTCTCTTTCTTACTTTCCCTTTCTTCCTCTTCTTTCCTTGGCAGATAGGGAGAGAAAAGAGGCAGTCGGACTTGAGAAGGAGGAGGCTCGGAAAAGATCGGATAAGGGAGAGGGCGGGTCGGATTCCTTGTATCTCTCATCTCATCTCTCTCTCTCTCTCTCTCTCTCTCTCTATATATATATATATATATATATATATATAGAGAGAGAGAGAGAGAGAGAAATGCTATAATTCGGCATGCGATAAGTGCGGCACTGTACCGCAGCCATCTGATGCACTGCTGCGTGCATGTGATGCACGCAGCGTGTGCATCAGACGGCTGCAGTGCATCAGGCGGCTGCGGTGCGACGCCGCACGCACCGTACGCCACATCTTAACACGCCCATATATATATATATATATATATATATATATATATATATATATATATATATATATATATATATATATATATATATATATATATATATATATAGAGAGAGAGAGAGAGAGAGAGAGAGAGAGATCATCCTCACAAAATATGCTCCTCTATTAACGTATATGCTCCTTTATTAACATACATTGAGGTTTTCAAATTTGCTAATTTTTTGTGGAGATGATATCTATGTTGAGATGATCATCCTCACAAAAAATCAGCAAGTTCTGAAACCTCTATGCATTTAAATAAACTCATCAAATTAACGGTTAAAATGAACCAATGATACAACTTCTATCATTTTGATGTACCTAGAGGTTTTAAAATTTGCTAATTTTTGGTAAGGATGATCATCTTTCTATAGATAACATATCCATCAAAAATCAACAAATTCTGAAACATCTAGGTTTATCAAATGTTAGAAGTTTTATCAGCCGCCCATTTTAACCATTAATTTGATGAGCTTATTTAAAATGCTTAGAGCTTTCAGAACTTGTTGATTTTTAGTAAGGATGATCACCTCAACATAGATATCATCTCCACAAAACATTAGCAAATTTGGAAACCTCTATGTATGTTAATAGATAAGCATACATTGAAGCCTTCAATGCATGGGAAAAAAAAGTCATTAAGGCGAGAGAAAGGCCCACCACTATAGAGGAGGGAGGAAGTATGCCATACTGCTTATTTGAACCATTGACCAAAGCCACGGGCTGTAAATGCCTTCCAACTACGATGTTAATTGGAGACAATTGAGTCCTATTCTTGTTAGGAAATTGGCTTGTAAGACCATACCCAAAGGGCAAATCGTCTAAGAATTTTGCTCTGATAAATTTGGATGATGGTAGTAGTCCAGTGCCTACGGTATCAAGTTCTAGACGAGTTTAGAAATGCCAAGTTTTTTTTCTTGTTCATGGTGTTGGAGTTTTGGTTCAGTTTCGTCGAGGACAGAGCGTGCCAGTGAACTTGATGAGGAGGTACTAGGCGCACGCATCAGACGGTCACTGACGGGCGCTAGAATTCAGGACCATGCTTTGGATGGCGCCCTGGGCGGCATTTTGATGCCCAGGTGAAAATCCTAGGCACGACATGTTTTTCCCCTCCAGATCAACGGTGTTGGATATCGAGCAGCGTGCAACGAAAGCATGGAACCGATCCAAGGATCGGATGATGTGTGTTTCTTTTTTTTTTTTTTGAGAAATTGGATGATGTGTGTTTCAATATCAAAAACATCATGAAAAACAATCTACATCTAGTACATGATGTCTAAGCAAAGATCCAGACAAGGATCCGAACCCCTAGAGTCTTTCTGACGATGCTAACAATCTAGCAATTATGCATGCAAACTTCATTAAATCTAAGGGTTTAATGATTATATCACGAGTCTTTTTACTTAAGGAAATCGGTTCTTCTATCGATGACGATCTGCACGAACAAGAAGAGAGAAACTATTGGGAACACTTCGTATTCCATAAGATGGAGTCCTCGATCGAACCTACCACTAGGTGCAAGGACGATGAACAGAACTCAGAAGACACTAAACGAGAATGACGAAAACCTTAACGGATCTCTCCACTCTTTCTTCTTCTCATTTCCTTCTCCTTCTCTTTCTTTCTATCCCTTGCTTCCTCTTCTTTCCTTGGCAGATGGGGAGAGAAGAGAGGAGAGTCGGACTTGAGAAGAGGGAGGCTCGGGAAAGATCAGATGAGGGAGAGGAGGGGTCGGATTCCTTGTAGCTCTCTCTCTCTCTCTCTCTCTCTATATATATATATATATATATATATATATATATATATATATATATATATATATATATATATATATATATATATATATATATATGTATGTATAGAGAGAGAGAGAGGCATGCTATGCTACGGCATATGGTGTGTGCGACACTGCACCGCAGCCGTATTAGACGGCTGCGGTACAGTGCCGCACTTACCGCATGCCGCATTATAGCATTTCTCACTCTCTCTCTCTCTCTCTCTATATATATATATATATATATATATATATATATATATATATATATATATATATATATATATATATATATATATATATATATACAGAGAGAGAGAGTAGTGATACATTGCGGCCGGGGTTAACGTGCGGATTCCATGCGGTGAGCCGGGGGGTGTACGGACCGTCCGATCAACCGATCCAATGATCAGGATTCAACCCCCCCACCGACAGATCGCTGTTACTGTGGCGGGCACTGTAACAGTGATTTGTCAGTGGGGGGCTGAATCCCGACCGTCCGATCGTCATGAATCGAATGGCACAAATCTCTTCGCCCCGGTTAAAATTTATTGCCTTTCGATCGAATGATCGAACGAATGAGATCCGTGGGAAACAATTGAATAGGACAAAAAATCATCAGATCTCATCCGTTCGATCATTCGATCGAACGGCTATAATTTTTAACCGGAGCGGAAAGATTTGTGCCATTCGATTCACAACGATCGGACGGTCGGGGTTCAACCCCCCCACCGAAATCGCTGTTATTGTGCCCGCCACTGTAACAGCTGCGGTCGGTGGGGGGAGCTGAATCCTGATCGTTGGATCGGTTGATCGGACGGCTAATACACCCCCCGGTCCCCGCCGCACGGAATCCACACGTTAACCCCGGCCGCAATGTATCACTACTCATATATATATATATATATATATATATATATATATATATATATATATATATATATATATATATATATATATATATATATATATATATATATATATATATACCTGCACTCGAGGTGCAGCAACGACGCTATACCTCTTGCTTGTTTACCACCCTAGAAGTTTTGGAATTTGATGAAATTTGGTGAGGGTGTTGTCTAGGGTAAGATGATCATCCTCACCAATTTTCATCAAATTTCAAACCTTCTAGGGGGTCAAATGGCCGAAGCAAAATCTGCAGATTTTAACGATGACTGCGGATGACTGATTTTGCTTCGACCATTTGACCCCCCTAGAAGTTTTGGAATTTGATGAAAATTGGTGAGAATATTCATCTTACCCTAGGAAATACCCTCACCAAATTGTATCAAATTCCAAAACTTCTAGGATGGTAAAACAATGCCTGAGTTGCAGCAATGACGCTGCACCTCAGGTCTAGCCTCCCCTTTCCCATATATATATATATATATATATATATATATATATATATATATATATATATATATATATATATATATATATATATATGAGGAATGGGATGCTGCCTATCAAAGCAGCGTTTTTTGCTGCTTTGATACATTGTTTGACCATCCTAGAAGTTTTGGAATTTGATGAAATTTGGTGAGGGTGTTGTCTAGGGTAAGATGATCATCCTCACAAATTTTTATCAAATTCCAAAACTTCTAAGAGGGACAAATGGTCGAAGCAAAATCTGCAGATTTTAACTTTGACCATTTGACCCTCTTAGAAGTTTTGGAATTTGATGAAAATTTGTGAGGATGATCATCTTACCCTAGACAACACCCTCACCAAATTTCATCAAATTCCAAAACTTCTAGGATGGTCAAACAATGTATCAAAGCAGCAAAAAACGCTGCTTTGATAGGCAGTATCCCATTCCTCTCTCTCTCTCTCTCTCTCTCTCTCTCTATATATATATATATATATATATATATATATATATATATATATATATATATATATATATATATATATGGGGACGGGGAGCCTGGACCTCAGGTGCAGCGTTATCGCTGCACCCGTGCGTCCGCGCGCGCCAGGTGTCACAAATCCGGGCGAGAACGGATGCGGAGTGGCCCCAAAATCCTGAGAAATCTCTCTGGCCGTCCGATCGTAATTGATTGAAAGGCCATTCCGAAATCCCGCTCCGGTATTCCCTGCCAAACCGCCTGCCAAACCGTGGCCGTCTGATCCCATTTGATCGCCTGCATCCAGCCGCTTGATCCCGTGCAGCACACCCTACTCGGTTCCGTTCGATTCCCATCCGTTGGATCGATGGGAATCGAACGGCCCGAAATCTTTTTCGCTGTTACTGTAGCCGCTACAGTAACAGCGAAAAAGATTTCAGGCCGTTCGATTCCCATCGATCGAACGGATGGGAATTGAACGGAACCGAGTGGGGTGTGCTGCACGGGATCAGGTGGCTGGATGCATGCGATCAATCGGGAACAGACGACCACGGTTTGGCAGGGAATACCAGAGCGGGATTTCGGACTGGCTGTTCGATCAATTACGATCGGACGGCCAGAGAGATTTCTCGGGATTTTGGGGCCGCGTCGCATCAGTTCTCGCCCGGATTTGTGACACATGGCGCGCGCGGACGCACGGGTGCAGCGAAAACGCTGCACCTGAGGTCCAGGCTCCCCGTCCCCTATATATATATATATATATATATATATATATATATATATATATATATATATATATATATATATATATATATATATATATATATATATATATATATATATATATATATATATATATATATATATATATATATATATATATATATATATATATATATATATATATATATATATATATATATATAGGCCATGCATATCTATAGAGATAATGATAGAGCAGTTCCCTTAGCGCATCACATGCACATGCGAAGCATGTTCCAGTGAGTCTGGACAAAAATATCCCTCATGTGGGTGCAACCATTGTGATCCTCCTCTAGGCATCTTGCCTTATCTCTCGGTTCCACTGAGCCTAGACCCCTCGCAAGCGAGTCAAGTCGGAATTTAGAGGTGGTTGGGATATTGCGGCTACAGCCATTTGCTAGGGCTATGGCTGGAATGTAACATAAGGATTTTCCAAGTCAGATCTCGGACTTCGGAGCGTTTAACAGTCGGTATTAAGTCGATGATCCTCCTCTGGGCATCTCACCTTTTCCCTCGGTAGAAAAGTGTTCTTCTAAGGATGTCTTCTTAACTGTCCCTCTCCTTCTTCTGTATCCCCTCTCCTCGGTAGTAGAGTCTACTTCTGAGGAGGACAGCTCTTCATGTACATATTATTTTTATTCTATTAAGCTACTTGTAGGGGTCTAGGCCAAACCCCCCCTCATTCTTTGAGAGGGCTTTCTTAAAAAAAACAAAAGGGTGCAACCATTGTAGGAGAGGTAGAAAAAGATTCCTAACTTGGAATCGAGATCCGTCTGTGCCAATGAGGTCCTGGATTTATTCCGCATTATTCGACATCTATATTCAATATATTTATAGCCATAATTAGGTATTTACATGAATGCCCTTATGAGCCATTACACATATAAATAGGCCTTTAGGGTTTATCACAATGATATATCTCAAGTCTAACGCATCTATCATAGTCAGGTAAATGACTCCTTTACATGTACGGTGACAAGGTGGAACCTTCAGGACTTGGGATTCTTGGCTCCAACCGGATTCATGAATGACTGTCCCGGTGACACACCTAGAGCTCCGTCAAACAGTCCGAATTCGATTAACCCGTGACTTAACCTAGTATGACCCACAGGCTGTACTAAAGTAATCCCAAATTTATATTACACAATCGCAACCCTATTCTCCACTATAACCTGGTAATTGATTGTCCCTCCTATTACTAGTGTTATGATTCTATTTGGATAGTGGGGAGCACCGTCAGACCTGATTGATCATCTTACTCAGGTTTGATGACTTGTCATCCATAACACCACATATCTCCGGATGCTATGCCTAGCACCCAAATCGCCGTCAGTCATACTGACAACCATCATGCCTGGATTAACTGTGTGGATGGACCGACTCATTAGAATGTACCTATTCATCTCTAGATGTTGGATAGCCTGTAGGAATTCCATTCCACTCCAACGTCAGTCGGGTAACCCAACGTATCATGGTATTGAATTACGATAGGTCCGTATATGTTAACACATCAAAACATCACACAACTGGTTAGCTTAGTGGGTATGGTTCCTCAAGGTTAAGGACAGATTATCTACAATGGTAAGACGGTCTTTGCACCTGTATCTGATTCACTGATCTGTGCATCGTCTTGGATCCTATTCAACACGATCATCATGCTTAGTCAAGTGGATAAAGATCCAACGTCTCCGTAGTGGAGACTTCACAATAACCCTCACCTGCCAATAGCTTATTCCTAGTGAAGTGACTGGCATTACCAAAGCTGTGAACTTATATGCTAGGACTATATAGGACTGGTCCATTGGGTCTCCCAAGCATGGATCTACTATGCATCTCAATGTCCTACTGTATTCCCTATGTTCCTTATTAAATATGGATTATACATATCAAATAAGTATTCTTATTAGAGCAATAACTAAAGTCATCTTTATTAATGTTAATATAGAAATTCCATACTCTGGACATTAGAGTTACAATAATCTCCCATTTAGCCTAGCAGAGAATTACAGTCTTAAGTCACATGATATCCATGTGCTTCTCAATAACATTAGTTAGTAACACCTTATAAAAAGATCCACCATGTTATATGCAGACGTCACCTGAGTCACTACAACATCCCACGCTTCTACAACTCCCGGATATATAATGTAGTATTTTTTGCTCAATGTTCTTGTTCTTCAGGTGATATCTTGACTCTTTTGATTGTGTTACTGCTCTACATTGACACAATAAAGAACAATAGGATCTTGAGCTTCCAGTATCATCCGAAGCCTATCAGGAACTTTTTGAGCCACACCACCACCTTGGCTATCTCGCACACTGTAACTTACTCAGCCTATGTCGTCGAATCCGCAATGCATCCCTACTTCACGCTCTTCCAAGTGACAGTTTCTTCTCCTAAGAAAAACAAAAACCCCGACATTGATTTTTTGGATTTCAGATATGTTACAAAGTCAGAATCCATGTATCCAATCGATGTCAGTTCCTATAAAGAGTAGACTAACTCATAATCACTCGTCCTATAGATACACTTGAGTATATGTTTCACAACAGTCCAGGACCCAAGACATGGGTTTGATTGATATTTGTCCATCATACCTACTGCATAGCATATGTATAGTCTCATATGCTATATAGCGTATATCAGACTCTTTATAGCAAAAACATAGTATCTTCTATATCTCTGCTCTCTCCTCAAGGGTCTTAGGATACTTATCCTTAGATAATTATTCTATATTTAAATAAAATGAGTCCTTCTTAGAGTCGTGCATATCAAATCTGACAAAGATAGTGTCTATATAGGTTGACTGTGATAGTGAAAGAATTTTGTTCTAGCGATCACGAGTTATCTTGATCCTTAAACTATAATTCGCCTCACCCAGGTCTTTCATGTCAAATTAAGAAGATAAACATACCTTCACTGTAGACAACGTTCCAATATTTATTTTCAATGAGCAGGATATCGTCTATTTAAAATACTATAAAACTATTGCAGTTTTATTGTTCCTTTTATAAACATATGGTTCATACACGCTCTGTTCAAATCTATAAGACTAAATAGCCTGTTTAAAATATATGTTCTAACTTTTGGATACTTGCTTCAATCTATAAATGGACCTTTGCAACTTGTATACCAAATTCTATAAGGACCTGAATTTTCCTGTAATTAAATAATTCAAAAGTATTTTTTATATTATAGTTGATATTGAATGAGAAATCCTATGGCATTGACAAGTATGTAAGTACACAGGGATCGAATCAAGGAGACAGTACGCAGAGGCTGCGCACAAAAAAAACTAAACTTTTCGTCCAATTGGGGGTGTAAAGCTCTAACCCTGGAATTCTTGTGAGTCTTCTAGGAATACGTAGCATCGCCTAGGGGTTAGGAAACATCTCTTCCAGGTGCGTTTTTACTTTGTCCAGGCTCCGGACTCGCGTACAGAAAGATAAGGCCCCTTTTGTACACGAAGAGTAAAATCATCATTTCTATAAAAAAAATAAACATTTTTATAAATTTACCAAAAGTTATTTTGGACCTAAAAGTAATAAAAAATAGGTATTTAGGGATTATATGTATTTTTTAGATTTTTAATAATAAATTTTAATCCGAGGTCAACTAGCCTTAATCTAGTTTGCTAAATGCGATTAACTAACCCTAATCACATTTAGCACTAACCTGAGCTTATGGACACTACATAAAAATCTATGTGGGGCCCACGTGATATCTTCCCATGTGCTTTCCATATGAAAAAGATTAGAGAAATCCTAATTGGGATTAACCTAACCTAAAAACTAAACTAGGTTTAATTAAGCCTTAAACTAGTATAATCTAGACCCTTAAAACCTAATTAAACCTAAACTAAACCTATTAGAGACCTAAAGGAAGCAAGGTGGGGCCCAAATAGGGTCATACTCAGGCCCCCCATATGCTTCCCACATGGGGAGGCAAGCCATGGCCAATAGTGTATGGGCACCCACTAGAAAAGGGACTAAATCCTTTGTTTTACCTTTCCCCTTATCGCTTCATCTCATCTTCATTAGCCATGAATTTTCTCACCCCTTGGCTTCCATTTCATTCACCAAAAACCTCTCACCATCCCCAAAAACCTTGAGAAAAATCATACGTAAGGAATTTTAGCTCACTAGTTTGGATTTGAAGGAAAAGAGAAGAAAGAAAAGGAAGAGAAGAAGAAAAGAAGGAGTAGTGGGCAAAAGCTTGTGGAACTTCATCAAAATCAACCAATATAAGCTACCAAGGGCAGAAATAGGTTGCCATGAGGTTTTAGATAGGTTTTTAGTTAGTTTCGTCCATGAATTTTATGCTTTATTCATGGATCTTGTTAATTTTGAAACATACAAGTAGGTTTCCATTTTTGACATCCAAAGAATACTTAAAATCAAAATTGATATCATGAGCATGTTTATATGCATGATGTCATCAATCCTCATGTTTTACAAAATTTGATTCGAGATGAATTTGAACCCCAAATCTTGTATTTTCGAAGAACGGATTCATGTTTCTCGTGTTCTTGAGGGTTTTGATAAAAACCCTCAAAACCTTGGATTTTTAACCAATATTTTATATAAATTTCATCAAAAACTTGTTAGAATTCGATAAAGATGCTAGGATAAACTTTTGTTTTTAGTGGGATTCGATTCGGAGTAAATCGCACCCCCGAATCATTAAAAATTCGAGAAACAAAGTTTTTTCTCGCATTCTTAAATTAAAGCTCAAGATGAAAACCTTGAAAATGATGGTTTTCGATTCGAAATTTTATAAATCTTTCATCCAAACTTATTTATGAATAATTAAATAAATTATTTATGACATCATAATTGAATATTTTTATAAATAACTAAATAATCTAATTTTGACATCATAATGATATCATAATGACATAATAATTTAAATAAGTATTTATGACATCATTTAAGTAATAAATTAATAAAGTAAAATATTTAATAATTAAATAAATTAATAAATTAATTAATTTTAAATGATAAAAATAAAAATACCCGAGATGTACGCAGTCGACATAGAAGGATTGTGGGTCAGTTAGAACGATAAAAACAGTTAGTTAGGTTATCTGTTCGGGCTCGGAAGGGGATAAGTGATTTTACTTATAGACATTACAGTATGCGGTCATACCGTCGCTTGTGACCGTTGAACCCGTCACATAATCCTAAAATAAGGTTAACCCTGCAGATTCTAAGGACATGTATGGATTGACCATAGCCGAGAATCGACCTTTGGACCGGGGACTGTTTCAATATTCAAGAAAAAGGGCGGAAGATTTGATCATTTTTTCACTTTGTATTGAGTTGAGTCCTTGGTCCACCTATGTCTATGTCGCACTCTCTTAGGAGAGTGTGACACCTAGTAAATTCTACAAAAATTTATGGCTTTGTTGCAGTCTAGTTAAGACTTTCGGGTCGAGACCTGTTTCAATATACTGGAAAGGATGCGGAAGCGCTACTCGATTTTTCAACTGATATTAAGCCAAGTTCTTAAGTCTATCTAAGTCTATACATCGTCCTCTTAGGAGCGTATGAACCCTATAGAGGTTAAGGATAGGTGTGGCTTGACCACAACCAAGGAACGATCTTCGGGTTAGGAAACATTTCAATATACTGGAAAGGGGGCGGAAGCAATGCTCATTTTTTCAGTTTATATTGAGCTAACTCCTTGGACCCATCAAGGTTCACCAGAGGTGAGGTTGGTTCCTAACTGTTGTTTAGACCTCTTGGAAAACCTATATAGATGATCCGAGTGTTAGCCCTAATTTAGGAGAAGCAATAACCTCACATTAGTCCTGTTAAGTCTAACTAATATTATCACTTATCACATAGTACGAGGGTAGACTACATGGTTATATTAGACTTGCACGGTTAATGCATTTGACTCAGAAAGTCTTGGTAGCCCTTTGGGTAGGGACGAGTCTTTTGGATGGTGGTGGTCCTTATGAGTATCCTAGACTAATGATGTTTAGCATTTTAAGGACTTTTTCTTATAAAACAAATAATTAGAATTAAGGTACCTCTACAACATGTAGAGAATGCATCGTCTACCATGTTTTGGTTTAAGGATATCGTATCGCCTACACTGTGTGAGTGATATATTATTTAGTGGTTAAGTTATGATAGAAGGATAAAAGAAAAAGTAGTATAAGTAAAACCTGGCATACCTACTGTTGGGGGTAACTGAAATCTGCCCTGGAGTTCGCACCCCCCCCCCCCCCCCCCCCGTGCTCACCAAATCACCTTGACAGGGAGCGAGATCCACATTGGGCTGAAGGGGCCTAGGCCAAGGGCACTCATAGGAGCTCGCTGGAGCTCGCCCAGGAGCCCGCCTAAGCTCGCTCAGGAGCTCGCCAAGCTAGCCCCGGAGCTCGCCCAAGCTTGCTCAAGAGCTCGCCCAAGCTTGTTCAGGAGCTCGCCTAAGCTCTCTCAGGAGCTCGCCCAAGCTCGCTCAGGAGCTCGCCAAGCTTGTTCAGGAGCTCGCCTAAGCTCTCTCAGGAGCTCGCCCAAGCTCGCTCAGGAGCTCGCCCAAGCTCGCCAAGACTCCCCTATTTATCGAAGAGGTCGCTCCTGCGAGGTCCGACTCTTGATAAATGTGGAAGAGAAGGCGGAGCAACGGAGGGTGAGCTCGCCCTGGCTTCCCACCTGAGGTCGCCCCCGTGAAGAGGCATAAAGGTTGCCAGATGTCGAAACCCCACTGAAGCTACGTGGATGATTGTGGTCCACGGAAGCCCGCTCAAATCAGTTCGAGACCTCCCAGACTTGAACATTCCAGAATAGACACCTGGCCGCGACAAGAAAGATACCCTCCCCCACTCAAACCGCCTGGCAGGCTTAACGACAGAATGTCAGGGCGCGAGTACCAAGGACTGTCAGACCCACGCGAGCCAGAACGTGAGGGTCTAGAAGGCCCTGGAAGAATCTCCACGCGTCGGGCCACGGTAGGCCGCCGATTGCTATAAATGCTCACCCCCAGGCTCCATAGTACAGGTTCGAAATCCTTTTCCCTACCACTTTGGTATACAACAGCTCGCCGTTGTGCTACCGTGACTGACTTGAGCGTCGGAGGGTCTGCGCTCCTAAGGGAGCCAGCCGTTCTCACGTTCTCTTTTCTTTGTCTTGCAGGCGGCCCACACGGACCAGCGAAAAATCCCCCAAACATTTGGCGTCGTCTGTGGGATCTTTCGACTGGTTCCGGCGAGAACGCCCACGACCACGCGGTTGAGCGCCGTCGACTCTCGTAACCCCCAAAGATGGCTCCGGCGACAAGGGGGCGCAGGCGACCAAGGACCCGTGCGAGATCTGCGCGCAGCGAACCTCCTATTGAGACCCCTCAGCCCCAGGTCCCGCTCAGTGACCAGCTCTTGTTGGAGATGTTGGCCACCCAGCGGGCCATGATGAAGGAACTGACGCGATTGTGTCAGGCTCTGGTGGCCAGCCGACGATCTGGGCCGGCGAAGACGGCGTCTCCAGCGCGACCATCGGCGTCAACATCGCATCCGCCCACGACCGTTCCGGTGCGGCAGGTTTCTCGTCAGGAGCCCCTGGTCGAGAGAGCGGCCGTGCGCGGGGTGCCAGAAACCCCGCTTACGAGGCTGCAGAAACTGGTAACCCAACGGTCTAGCAACCAGGCGACCTCGCGGACGACCATCCCTCGCCGCCGTAGTCGGAGCGCCGATTCTAACGAGTCGGAGGCAAGATCTCTAGAGCGGGATTGCGACCCGCGCCATCGGCGACGTGGGAAAGAGCCCGCGGTGGCTACGCCTTTCGAAGCTCGAGAGGCAACAGCCTCCCACAGACCAACCGCCACGCTGAAGGAATCCGCGGGCGAACAGCGAGGAGGCCGCCGAGCGGTGGCCCCCGAGGGTCGCCGCGGGGCGGATCCGAACCTCCCTCGAGGGAGCGTGCTAGGCCGCCTAGGACCTGCGCAGCAGCCTCTGGGAGTTCTCCCCGGGCACTGGCAGCGACCTAACGCGACGGTAGACCTGCTGGAGGACCTTGCCGCCCACGGGGGTAGCTCGCCCTTCACAAGCAAGGTGCACCAAGGAGGGTTCCCTCACCACTGGACCCCGCCTAAGTTTGTACTATTCGATGGGTCGCAAGATCCAGTCGACCACCTATTGGCTTACCGGAAGCTGTTATTCTTCTGGGACCAAGATCATGTTTTGTGCCGGGCTTTCCCGAGCAGCTTGACGGGCTCGACGTTAAATTGGTTCCACAAGTTGCCGTCGGGAACCATTCCAGACTTCCCAACTCTCTCCAGGCTGTTTCTGGAGCAGTACCGGTGCAACAGACAGCCCCCTAAGAGGATCGAGTCCCTCTTCACTTTGTCCATGGGAGCCCGCGAAATTCTTCGAAGCTTCGCGACGCGCTTCCGAAGTGCCTACCTCGCTCTGGAGGACGCTGTCGGCCAAGATCGCACAATGGTGAGCGCATTCCGGAACGCCCTCCCCGAGGGGAGCAAGCTTCATGACGCCCTGGTAATCAAGGATCCCCGCACGATCGTCGAGCTATTCGCTCTTGTCCAGTAGCACATTAAGCTCGAAGATGCGGTGTTAGACCGGAAGGGAAAGGCAGTCGAGCAGCGACCTCCTCCGGCGCTGCGACCTCTCGTCGTTAAGGCCGTGGAGAGGCGGGAGGTCCCACCGGCGGTACCTTTACCCGGACCGCCCGCGGCTCCTGCCTTACAGCCCGCTGAAATCCCTGCGGTGGTCGCTGGAAGGCCGGCGAACTGGTGCCTGCCTCTGGGACCCGGGGAGCAGGATTTCACCGTGCTGACCCACTCGCCAGGGCAAATCTTTCACCAGATTCGGAACGAACCTTTCTTTCAGTATCCACCCCCCCTGCAGGTCGGGGAGCTCGGCTCAACCGACAATTCACGGCGTTGCGCCTTTCATCGCAGCCCAGGGCATCACACCAACAGATGCCGGGCTCTAAAGAACCACCTCGAGGACTTGGTCACCCAGGGCCATTTGAACCAGTTTATTTCGCCTCCAAGGAGGTTCGAGGTGGTACTGGAGCGGGCTCCTCGGGAGGGAGATCGCCCGGGGCCCGCTGAGCCCGCATTGCCTCCACCTCCCCCGAGAGGGCCAGCGGTCTGTCACACCATCAACGGGCGCCTGAGCGGCCCAAGGTCCAGCAACGAGGTGCGGCGATAAGTTAGAGAGATGGAGCGGGCTCAGAAGGTATTCTCCGTTTCTCTGACTCCTGTATTACTCCAAACCCCAAGGGTGGAAGCCCGAGACTTTATTTGGTTCTCGGAGGAGGACATGGCCGGGGTCGTTACCCCCCACAATGACCCCCTTGTCATACGCCTTATGATGGCAAACATCGAAGTAAGGCGGATCCTGATTGACCCGGGAAGTGCCGTAGACATCCTTTTCTTGTCGGCCTTCCAGCGAATGGGATTGAGACAAATTGATTTGTCTCCCTCAACGAGCTCGCTCACCGGTTTTACTGGCGAGGTCGCTAAGGTGGTAGGGGAGATAACCCTCACCGTAACGGCGGGCTCGGAGGTACGACAAGTCCGCTTCGCGGTGGTGGATGGGCAGTCCGCTGTCAATGCCATCCTAGGGCGACCTTGGTTGAGGCAGATGAAAGCACTGTCCTCACCTAATCACCAGGCCCTCAAGTTTCCCACCGACAGAGGGGTCGTGGTGATTAGAGGAGACCAGGTCGCTGCCACCAAGTGCGAGCAGGACGTCTTTCACCTCGCAGACGTCGAGGTCGCTGAGGCCAAGAGGCCCGCGCCCTCCTAGCAATTAGCGCCCACCTCGAGCAGGCTCCCTCAAAGCCCGAGAGAGGTCTCCTTGTTTAAATCCCCTACTTCACCCCTGGGTGGGAGCGGTGTGGATCTTGAGCTCGAGGAGAGAGGCCGCCTACCAGGGTCCCAGAAAGGAAGTTTTCCTATTGCCGAGCCGCTACAAGAAGTCAACATCGGTAGCGAGGACGGGCCGAGGATCGTTAGTCTTGGGACCTCGCTAACCAAGGGCGAGGTCCTGGCCCTAACGAACATACTCAGGGAATACCGTGACGTATTCGCCTGGAGCTTCGCGGACATGCCAAGGATTGACCCGGAGGTCGCCTGCCATCGTCTGCACACAATGAAAGAATTCCCGCCGGTCAAGCAAAAAGCTCGGCACATACCTGCTGCGAAGTCAATGGCAGTGGCGGCGGAGATAGACAAGCTAGAGCGAGCTGGCTTTATACGCGAGGCGCACTTCCCCGAGTGGATCTCCAATATCATGGCGGTGCCCAAGAAGAGCGGAGCGGTCAGAGTGTGCATTGACTTCTCCGACCTCAATAAAGTATGCCCGAAGGACGGTTTTCCACTTCCACGGATAGGCGCGCTGGTCGACGCAGCTGTTGGGTTCCAGGCCTTGTCCTTCATGGATGGATATTCAGGGTATAACCAGATACCTCTCTACGTCGAAGATTAAGAGAAGACCGCTTTCTATTCTGGGGCGGGCTACCAGAAGCTATTCTGCTATCGAGTAATGCCTTTTGGGCTTAAGAACGCTGGAGCGACCTACCAAAGGTTAGTCACTCAGATGTTCAAGGGTCAGATCGGCAGAAATGTCGAAGTTTATGTAGACGACCTCCTAGTGAAAAGTCGAAAGCGAGAAGGGCATGTTGCCGACCTCCGCGAAATCTTCGAAGTGTTGAGAAAGTACCAAATGAGGCTGAACCCGGCGAAGTGCGCATTCGGGGTGACTTCCGGAAAATTTCTAGGGTACCTGGTCACCCACAGGGGGATCGAGGCCGACCCTGGGCAAATCCGAGCACTTGTCGAGATGCCCGTACCGAGAACCCGGCAGGAAGTCCAGAGATTGAGCGGGCGAATCGCCGCGCTCAACCGATTCATTTCAAAATCCTCAGACAATTGCCGACCTCTTTTCGAACTACTTCGAAAAAGAGCGAGCATATGTTGGGATGAGAAGTGCGAGCGCGCTTTTCAAACAATCAAGGACTATCTGGCGATCCCGCCAATCCTAGCGGCACCCAAAGATGGCGCCGAACTTGGCGTATATCTCGCGGTCACAGAGAATGCGGTAAGCGGGGTCCTTGTTATAGAAGAAGCCAAGGTGGAGCGGCCTGTCTACTTTGTAAGCCACACAATGCTTCCCGCCGAGCTCCGGTATCGACCAATCGAGAAGGTCGCATTGGCCTTGGTCCTTACCGCGAGAAAGCTTCACCCCTACTTCTCGGTGCACACTATCAAAGTCATTACGGAGCACCCTCTGAAGAGCGCGCTCTCCAGACCCTCGGTAGCCGGCAGGCTCTACCGGTGGTCCGCCGAGCTCGCCGCCTATGGTTTGGAGTATGTCCCTCGAATTGCTGTCAAAGGGCAGGCTCTCGCCGATTTCTTGGCGGACTTCCCCATAGAAGAACCGGTCCAGTACCAGGAGGATGAGCCAACTGAGGCACACCCTGGGAAGGCGAGGTTCTTGGACAACCAAGGCGAGCTTCCTCCAACTAAGCGTTCAGAGGTGGCGGGCTGGGAATTATTCATCGACGGATCCTCCAACGCTTTGGGGGCTGGGATCGGGGTCGCACTGATCGCCCAGTCGGTACTTCTGGAGAAATCAGTCCGGTTGGATTTCGCCGCTACCAACAATGAGGCGGAATATGAGGCGCTGCTGGCTGGTCTGGAGCTCGCTCAAGAGGTAGGCGCCAAACGCTTGAAGGTCTTTAGTGATTCCCAGCTAATTATTTGCTAAATCAATGGAGAGTACGCCTCCCGGGATACACGAATGGCGGGCTATGTGGATCTGGTGAAGTGCAAGGCTGCGGAATTCGAAAAGATCTCCTTCGAGCAAATTCCGTGAGCCGATAATAGGCGAGCTGATACTTTGGCAAACGCCGCCTCCCTGCTGGGAACGTCAGAAGCTCGCCGGATTCTCATCGAGGTCCAAAATCAGTCTCGGCTCCAAACGATGGAGCCCGCTGTTAACCAAGTTTCCGCCGACGTACCACCCAGCGGGTGGACCGCCCCCATTCTTCGTTTTCTCCAGAAGGGCGAGCTTCCAGAGGATAGAGAGGAAGCCCGACGAGTGGAGAAATGCGCTGGGCGCTACCTCATTCGCTGGGATCGCCTTTTTCGAAGATCCTTTGGCGGGCCAAGTCTCCGTTGCGTCGAGAGCCCGGAGACTGAAGAAGTACTGAATTGCATCCACTTTGGCGAGCTGGGAAACCACGCTGGTGGGCGGTCTCTAGCTGCGAAAGTACGAAGGCAAGGATACTGGTGGCCCACTCTGGAGCAAGACGCTTTGAAGGTCGCCCAGAGGTGCATCCAATGCCAGAAGCACGCCACCACGAATCATATGCCCGCAGAAGAACTGCATCCTCTGGCGAGCCCCTGGCCTTTCCAGCAATGGGGGTTGGACATTGTGGGACCTTTCCCTGTATCAGCCCGGCAAAAGAAATTCATCTTAGTAGCTACGGACTACTTCACCAAATGGGTGGAAGCGGTCCCGCTAGCTAAGATAGGTGAGAAGCAAGTAAAAGACTTCCTTTGGAAGAATATTTTCTGTCGGTTCGGTCTGCCTCGGGTACTTATCACCGACAATGGTCGCCAGTTCGACAATCGCTTGATCAGAAGCTTTTGTGTTGAATATGGAGTCAACCTAAGGTTCTCGTCCCCAAGGTACCCTCAAAGCAACGGGCAGGCCGAAGCTACGAATCGAGTAATCCTAGACAACCTCAAGAAAAGGCTGGAAGGAAAAAAAGGATTATGGGAGTAGGAGCTCGATGGAGTCTTGTGGGCCTATCGCACTACTCCACGTCGCTCAACTAATGAGTCCCCTTTCAGTCTCACTTTTGGTTGCGAAGCCGTGCTACCCGTAGAAGCCGAGCTGCCCACTGAAAGAAGGCTTGCGTCGGAGGAGGTCGACAATGACAAGCTGCTCGCCGATTCCCTCGATCAGCTCGAAGAAAGACGAGAGCGCGCCAATCTACACCTCGCCGGATACAGACAAGAAATGAAGTGCGCCTATGACAAAAGAGTCCGCCATCGGGCATTCAAAGCCGGGGACATGGTGATGAGAAAGGTGTTCGCAAACACGCAGGAGCCTAATGCAGGGAAGCTCGCGGCGAACTGGGAAGGCCCCTACATAATACACAAAGCAGGAAGCTCGGGGGCTTACCGGTTGATGACCGCTGGAGGCGACCTGTTAGAGCGACCTTGGAACGCTCTGCACCTTCGCAAGTTTTATGCCTAAGGGAATTTTTGTAAATCATCTTCTGAAGAAGTTATGAATGTACGATGGAGGTGTCAACAAACAATTTAACTTGGAAGCTCGGCGTAGACAGAGCCCGCATGATCTATAGTGTGCAGTCCGCTGTTGTGCGGACTAAAAACAAGACCGGGATCCTCAGAGGCAGCCAGTGGGCGACCTTGAGCTTCCCGGGGCAGTCTGCCGTTGCGCGGACTTAAAGCAAGACCGGGATCCCCAGAGGCAGCCAGTGGGCGACCTTGAGCTTCCCGGGGTAGTCCGCCGTTGTGCGGACTTAAAGCAAGACCAGGATCCTCAGAGGCAGCCAGTGGACGACCTTGAGCTTCCCGGGGCAGTCCGCCGTTGTGCGGACTTAAAGCAAGACCGGGATCCTCAGAGGCAGCCAGTGGGCGACCTTGAGATTCCCGGGGAAGTCCGCTGCCTAGTGGACTCTAAACCTAACCAGGATCCTTCGCGTTCACCTGCCATGAACGGAAGCATCCTGGCGTTGGCATACCCCTCGAAGGGCGAGCCCGCCGAACAGGATCATCGAGGGAAATTAACCGGGCAGGGGGCAGCTAGCACTTATTAGTTTCCTTTAAAAATAAAAATGGTTTAAGTCTCTGAGTGTAGGGAAGTTTTTGAAGTCTTTTGGTTCGCTTAAACGTTTTCCGGGCTCAGAGACTATTGAGTTTTTGCGAGCATTCCGAGTTTTTCGTTTGCATATACTTTAAAATAAAAAGGTTGAATCGAATTAGCTGCCTCGCCCGGGGTATCACTCTCGAGATCGCTGCGAACTCCTAGAGCGGACTCATGAGCAACACAGAGAGAGAAAGAAAAGAAACATGGAAAAATAAGACACATAGGCTAGCTCAAAAAGTATCATTCATTTCATTTCATTCATTGTTTAAAGGTACATCGGAGGGGTTACAGAAGGATGGAACCTAAGCAGGGCCAGCACCCGCGCCGTCGTCATCGCCACGCTTCCTCTTCTTTGACCTTTCGGCCTTATACTTCTCGATGGCGTCCAGCGCGCCCTTCTGGAGGAGCTCGCCCAGCTGCGACTGGAGGCGCTCTCGCTGGGAGTTGAGGTCGCGGAGATGCGCCTCCTTCAGCGCCGCGATCTCGTCCCGGGAGGCCGCCACCTGGCTGCGGAGCTCGAGAATCTCCTTCTGGGCGGCCTCTTGGCTTTGGTTGCCTCTTGTAGGTCAGTGAGGGCGCGAGCACGAGCGTCCTCGACCGAGGCTAGCCCCGTGGCGAGAGTGGCAGCCCGCTGGCGCAGTTGGGCAACCTCTGTATCAGCAGAGGCGGCCTGCTGGCGCAGCTGGTCTACCTCAGCTCGTAGCTCGCCGGATCGGTCCGCCTGGTGAAGCTGGTGGATGTGCTCGTCTACTCTCCTCTCCGAGCTATGGAGAGTGTCATCGTAGAGAGCAACCGTGTCCCCCGCAACGCCGGCGACCTCATCGGCGAGGGCCTGGCTGACCCGCTCCACCTACGCCAAGGTGAAATAGTTAGAAGAAAATTAGAACAAAAAGAGAGTTGGGATAAAGAAGTGTGAAGGTATGTACCTCGAGGAGCCGGTTGATGAGGACGACGTAGGGAGTCCGGGCGAAAATGTTACGCCCCAGGATCTCCCGCGTGAAGTAAGGGGCGCGCTCGGGGTCGCTAGAGGAGGAGCCCGCCTGGCTCGCCGCGGTAGGAGCAGCCGGGGGAGGCACATCGACGGCGGTAGCGGCGGGCTCGCCCCCTTGGGCACCGGCATCCCCTTCCTTGATAAGGGGAGGCACGGCGGCACCCCCTTGCCCAGGCAAGTCCGGGTCCGAGGCTTCCGAGCTGGAGCTCGGAAGGTCGTCCAGGATGACCCCCAGGTCCGGAGACCAGTAGACCAACCCGCCCAACTCCGGGAGAGGAGGAACCTCAAGAGCAGCAGGCACGGGCTCAGGCGAGGGCGCGCTAAGAGCCGTAGGCGCGGGCGCGGACGCGGCAAAGGGCGCAGGCGCGCTGGAAGCAGCAGGCGCAGGCGCGGGCTCGGGCGCGGGCACGCTGGCAGCAGCAGGCGCTGGCGCGCTGGCAGCAGCAGGCGCGGGCGCGCTGGCAGCAGCAGGTGCGGGCGCGTTGGGCGCAGGCGCGCTGAGGGCAGGCGCAGGCGCGCAGGGAGTAGAGGGCGCAGGCGCGCTGGCGGCAGCAGGCGCGGGCGCGCTGGCAGCAGCAGGCGCGAGCTCGGGCGCGGGCGCAGGTGCGCTGGCAGCTGCAGGCGCAGGCGCAGGCGCGCTGGCAGCAGCAGGCGTGGGCTCGCCAGGAGCGGCGGACGCGCTGGGAGGCGTGGGCGCGCTGGAATCAGCAAGTGCAGGAGCGGCCGATGGCGGGGACGTTTGGGAAGCGGGGGCCGGAGGGGTGGAGCTCGCCGGGGCCGGTCCCTCGAAGGGCAGGGGTAGCCCCGCGGTTGCTGGCGTGGGCTTATCTCCCAAAGCCCGCTCCTCGTCATCGGAGCTGGAGGTCGTGCTAAGATCATCGGCTGGTCCCAAGCCCGCCTCCGCGAGGGCGGCCTTCCTTCGCTCCTCGAGGACTTGTTGGAAGGCTTCGCGAGCCTCCCGAACAGTGTTGCCCTCTCCCGACGGACGGGCTGAAGGAGTCTTCTTCTTCGTCTTCTTCCGCGAGGCGCCCTCCTCTGGATTCATCACCGCAACAAATAAAGTTTTAGTCAGGTCACCTGGGAATCCACGCATCAGCACTTCAGCCATTGGGGACTCCACTTTCGCCATGCTGAGAAGAAGCTCGACGCGCGGATCCTCGGGCTCGACGAAGGAAATGTGACTGTGGGTGCAAATTTTGGCGAGAAGTCTGCAAACAGCGGGACCCACCGGCCCTGCCTGGTGGGCCCCCGAGTACTACAGCGGGACCCACCGGCCCCGCCTGGTGGGCCCCCGAGTACCACAGTGGGACCCACCGGCCCTGCCTGGTGGGCCCCCGAAGACTACAGCGGGACCCACCGGCCCCGCCTGGTGGGCCCCCGAGTACCACAGTGGGACCCACCGGCCCTGCCTGGTGGGCCCCCGAAGACTACAGCGGGACCCACCGGCCCTGCCTGGTGGACCCCCGAGTACCACAGCGGGACCCACCAGCCCTGCCTGGTGGGCCCCCCAAGACGGTAGCGGGGCCCGCTAGCTTTACCAGGAGAATCCCCAGATACTACAGCGGAAACCGCCATTCGCCACCCGGAATGCCTATAAATAGCAGAGCCTTCGAATGTAAAAGGGATCCCGATCCAAAAATCTGATTCCCACTCTGAGATCTGACTTTCAGAACCAGAGCTCTGGGATTTCAAACTTCCGATCTACCATCTCCCTTTGATCTTCTTTCAGAAAGATCAGTGTTTACAGTGATACTCGGCCTGTCGAGATCACTTCAACATAAGTGTTAGTGAATTCGGGTTGCTCCCTATAGCACGGAGACGTAGGCTTCGGCTGAACTCCGAGATCACTTCTCTTGTGTCAAAAACTCTCTCTCTGATTGCATCACTCTGTTTACAAATCAAAAGATTCAACTTCGATCAACAGATCGACCAACGATCTTCGACATTAACTTCGACTCCAATTGACTGGTGCTGCGAAGGTCTTCGGGTCGGCACGAAGATTTTCCCCCACAGTTTGGCGCCGTCTGTGGGATCCGAGCGAGAAGCTGTGTTCTCTCTCTACTTCGACTACCGGATCAATAGCCAAACTTCCTCGCCCCCTCGGTTGATCATACAACTGATCGGACGACGGCAATCTCGTTGCACCCTTCGCACTCTGAATGGCGAGAACCAAACACCAGGGTCAACCAGAAGGAAGTTATACTCAACAACAAGCTCGTCCTGAGACTCGATCAATGAGTCAAAGGCTCAATTTCGGACAGCCCCTTGCTGTCCCAGAGATGGGGGTTCATTCAGGGAGTGGAAGATCTGTCGATCGACCGATCATCCACCCTGCGCGACAATCAATTGGTCAAACAACCCCCACTCCTGCTAAAGACCCTCCTTCGACATATCAAATTTCAGCGGTCGACTTTCAACTGCTTCAATTTGCAAAGCAAAACGCCACCCTCACCGCTGAGAGGGATGCTCTCAAGAGGGCAGCTTCTGAGGCTGGGATCGCTCTTCCTATCCCCTCTACAAATGAGAGGGTCGATCTTCCGCAACATTCAATCTACTCTGAGCAACAGAGGTCAATGGGCACTACTACCCTCGAAACGGTTCGACGCGATCCAACTCCCTCTGCTGCCCTGTGGAAGCAGAGTGTTTGGGACCGCCTCGACGACGAATCCTCTCAATCCACTCCTGGTAGCAACTTCAACAAAAGAGTCCCTTCAAAGCAAGATGACTCGAGAAGATGTCAGATGAAAGGTGCGCCCTCGAAGAATAGAGTTTCACCATCCGATCCGCTTCAACGTGGGCTCGGATCGGACCTTCGTCATCGACTCCAACCTGCCGAATAGGACCTCTCGATCTTACCCCTCGATCTCCATCTAAGTCGAGGGCAGGGTCGTAGGGATGGATACTCCTCCGTCGGACCCCTCCATCGAAGCTTATTCGAGTCAGCATTTCCAAGGGGATGGAGAACACCCACTCTACCCAAATTCAATTGCGTCAAAGGAGATCCAACTCTCCATATACTCTCTTTCAAACAATCCCTGACACCGCATGAAGAAGAGAACAACATGCTCTGCCGCACCTTCGCCGGGAGCCTCGATGAGCCATCCCTTGATTGGTACCACAACCTTCGAGCTGGATCCATTACTCAGTTCAGCGTCTTAGCCAATCTCTTTGTGCAACATTATCAACTTAATTTGAAGCCGGAGAAGAAGCTCGATTCCCTCTATCGGCTAAGGATGGGTTCGGATGAGAGTCTTCGCAGCTTCACAAGGAGATTTCGCAATGAGCACGCTGCCCTCTCTGGGAGGCATCTGGATGATGAAGCTATCATGTTGGCATTTCAGAATGCACTCCGCTTCGACATGCACATTTACAACGACTTCATTCGCAATCCTCCTCTTTCCCTAGGTTCAATGTTTGATCGAATCCAACGGGAAATTGAGGTTGAGGATGATCAAGTTGCCCGAAAGGGACGAGAGACGAAGAGGCGACCCGCCGAAAGGGAAACCACAAAATATGCTACCAGAGCCTACAATGCAGAAGCAGAAGTTCCTCTCGCACCCAAGCGATTAAGAAACGATGGACGCCGATCTCCTCCAAAGAAGACTACTTTTACCAAATGGAATCTACCAATCGAACAGATCCTCGATCGAATTCAGCATGAAGAGTTCCTCCGATGGCCTAATCCACTGCAGCCCGACACTAAGGCCACTGCAGACAAAACCGTCTACTGTGATTTCCATCGCAGTCATGGTCATTCAACTGATCAGTGCCACCGGCTAAGGCATCATTTGGAAGATCTGCTACGTGTAGGACATCTCCAAGAGTTTCTCAAAGGCAGGCAAAATCATTCCTTCGAACATCACTAGTGAAGATCTCCCTCGAGATGGAAAAATCTGGGGGGTTGGAGATGATCAACTTTCAAGCGACCATTTGTATCGTCAGAGAACGCAGCGGCTGGAAACTAGATCCCAACTGGGAAGGTCTATACAAAGTCAAATCAGAAGGAGGCCAAGGACTCTATCGATTGCCACGGGCTTAGAATGCTCGAAATCTTAAATTGTTCTATCTATGATGTAAATTCTATGTTGAATAAAGATTGCTTTCAAACGTCTACTTGTCCGTTCAAATTCTGAGTTATGAGACAGCGCAATATTCAGTTTCAAACCTTCAAGCAAATTCAAGTTGAGCCAGCTCAACCTTCAAGCTACCAGGTCGTTTAACAAGTTTAGGGCCTCGTGTTGCGACACGACCCTTTACGTGCAAATGTTAAACGGTTTCGGGTTGTGAAACAGCACAACTCTCAACTTCAAGCTACCAGGTCGTTTAACAAGTTTAGGGCCTCGTGTTGCGACACGACCCTTTACGTGCAAATGTTAAACGATTTCGGGTTGTGAAACAGCACAACTCTCAATTCCAATCTACCAGGTCGTTTAACAAGTTTAGGGCCTCGTGTTGCGACACGACCCTTTACGTGCAAATGTTAAACGGTTTCGGGTTGTGAAACAGCACAACTCTCAATTTCAAGCTACCAGAATATCAACACTCAGATACATAATCCAAGACACCTTCGCTGCCTCGACGGGCAGCAAGTCCAAAATCCGAGACCTGCTCTCGGCACCCTAGCAAAGCCTAAAGCTCTTTGCCCCAACACATCTCGACATGAAGATCAAGGTCCCACGTGTCGAGCAGCATCCAGTCAATGTCACTCCAGAGGCAGGACATCTCTCAAACTTACCAAGTCACTACAGAAGACTTCTACCATTCGACACTCATAGGAGAGCATCATGTGCTCTCATGCTCGAGGAAGACTCGTTCTGGAAATCCACCATCGATGAGGGGGTGAATCTACAATCTTCTATAGCCAGCATCAACATACAAAGACGTGCTCCACGCTCCAAATTAGTTGAGAGAACGTTTCGGCCTAATTTCTGTCAAACTAAGGAGATCGGAGAAACAATCCTCCAACAACTTACAGACGGACTCATCAACCATTCAAGGGCAAAGTCTGAGGCATGAACCGCAGCATTCGAACAAAGTCCAAATTTAGTCAAAGTCTGAGACCGACATCTTGGCATTTGGTCGAAAGTCCAAGCTCGCAACCTTGGCACGAGGTAGCAAAGTCCGAGACCTGAGTCTCAGCATTCAAATCGAAGTCTTCGCTCGTGGCCTCACTCGAACCTTGACCGGATAATTTTTTACCGATCGGACAAACTTGTCCGATCGGCTAAAATCATTCGATCGGTCGATTTTCTACTGGATCTGGCAAAAAACCGAGGTTTTTTGCCGATCACTCGAACCTTGACCGGATAATTTTTTACCGATCGGACAAACTTGTCCGATCGGCTAAAATCATTCGATCGGTCGATTTTCTACTGGATCTGGCAAAAAACCGAGGTTTTTTGCCGATCACTCGAACCTTGACCGGATAATTTTTTACCGATCGGACAAACTTGTCCGATCGGCTAAAATCATTCGATCGGTCGATTTTCTACTGGATCTGGCAAAAAACCGAGGTTTTTTGCCGATCACTCGAACCTTGACCGGATAATTTTTTATCGATCGGACAAACTTGTCCGATCGGCTAAAATCATTCGATCGGTCGATTTTCTACTGGATCTGGCAAAAAACCGAGGTTTTTTGCCGATCACTCGAACCTTGACCGGATAATTTTTTACCGATCGGACAAACTTGTCCGATCGGCTAAAATCATTCGATCGGTGAATCAAACTTTTGCATGGCCTTCACCTGGGTTGTCAACTTTTGACCTTTGAAGCAAACATCAAAGGTGTGAATCAACGGCCATAATCAATGCCATCATTCATTGCATCAAGCTATCACAACCATCCCTTCCATCATACATGGAACTTCCATGCAAGCATGCATGTATATGCACCGATCCACCAACTCAACTTCCCACTTGGAACCCAAGTTTCCTTTCAATCCCATTCAGAGATCCCACTCGGAATCCAACTTGCCCTTTAATCCAACTCAACTTCCCACTTGGAACCCAAGTTTCCTTTCAATCCCATTCAGAGTTCCACTTGGAATCCAAGTTGCCGTTCAAATGCAACTCTCAAACAAGAGCTGGAATCCAAGTTGCCGTTCAAATGCAACTCTCAAACAAGAGCAAACACCAAACCTCCATCAAACGGCCAGCAATTACTCTCTTCAAAAGAGAATGGCAGCAGTCCCGTGACTGGACAGTGATAAATCCGTTTGACCGATCGGAGGGGTGCGATCATGCCAGCACTAAAGCACCATCCCACTCAAAGGCACAGCTGCAACATTGAGCCCGTGACTGCAGTGGCACATTGGGGATCCGGTGGCAGTCCTCCATCTCCTCCCCCGCAGTGGCACAATGGGGATCCGGTGGCAGTCCTCCATCTCCTCCCCCTCCGGATCCGTTGTCTTCCAAAATCTGGAGCTGCAGTCCTCCATCTCCTCCCCCTCCGGAACGACGACGACAGCATGGGGAGACAACGGATCCGGTGGCGGCTCTCTACGCCCTCGGCTCCGATCGGCAGCGCGTATCCGATCGAGCCCGCTGCAGCTTTCTCCCCCCTTCACCGGCAACAACAACAGTAACCCCGCCCATCTCCGATCCAGATGGTGTTCGGGTGCGAGACCGATGATCGGTTGCCAGCGACCGATCGGTCACTGGCAACCGGTCAAGATTCATGCGATCGGTCCCCACGAGGGGTGTTCTTCCCGATCCAGTGCATTTTTTAGCCGATCGGCGATTTTCTTCTTCCCAGACACCGGCTGGTGGCGCCTGATCGACGACCGGCAGCAGCCCTTCGTCCTCGACTGATCGGCCAAAAATCCATTGAATCTTGAGCTAGAAGTGTTTTTCCAACCGATCAGCTCAGTTTCGATCGGACTAATTTGCCCGATCTGTCGATTTTGTCCGATCGGACAAAATCGCCCGATCGGACAAATTCACCCGATCGGCGCAGCAGCACATACCCGATTGACGTCTCCGGCAGCAGCCCTTTCTCTTTTTTCCAACCGATCAGCTCAGTTTCGATCGGACTAATTTGCCCGATCTGTCGATTTTGTCCGATCGGACAAAATCGCCCGATCGGACAAATTCACCCGATCGGCGCAGCAGCACATACCCGATTGACGTCTCCGGCAGCAGCCCTTTCTCCCTCTACTTGAACGGGCACCCGAACGGCGAGCAGCAGATCGAAGATCGGCAACTCAACAGCTACTTCTCTAAACATTTAGCCGATCAAACAACCTTCATCTCTCAAATCTAATCTTTACCTGATCAAACATACCATACCACCCTCCCCTTCCATTTGGCGAGTTGCACCCGATCACCTCGATCGATAGGTCGAAATTGACCGATCACTTTTTTGACCGATCAAAATTTGACCGATCAAAATTTGACCGATCAAATTTGACCGATCACTTTTTGACCGATCAAATTTGACCGATCAAATTTGACCGATCACTTCGACCAAACACTTTGACTGATCGGTCAGACTTGACCAGTCGAATTCGACTGATCGGTCGATTTTCTACTGGATCGGTCAAAAAACCATGTTTTTTGACCGATCACCCGATCCTTGACCGGTTGAATTTTGACTGATCAGTCAAAATTTGACCGATCGGTCAAATTTGTCCGATCGGTCAAAATTTGACCGATCGGCCAAAATTTAACCGATCGGTCAAAATTTGACCGATCAGTCAAATTTGTCCGATCGAACAGAAATCAATCAATCGGTCAAAATCTCTACTGGATCGGTCAAAAAACCATGTTTTTTGACCGATCACCCGATCCTTGACCGGTTGAATTTTGACTGATCAGTCAAAATTTGACCGATCGGTCAAATTTGACCGATCGGTCAAAATTTGACCGATCAGTCAAAATTTGACCGATCAGTCAAATTTGTCCGATCGGCCAAATTTGTCCGATCGGTCAAAATTTGTCCGATCGGTCAAAATCTGACCGATCAGTCAAATTTGTCCGATCGGCCAAATTTTAACCGATCGGTCAAAATTTGTCCGATCGGTCAAAATCTGACTGATCCGTCAAATTTGTCCGATCGGCCAAATTTTAACTAATCGGTCAAAATTTGTCCGATCGGTCAAATTTGACCGATCAGTCTATTTTCAAACGCTCAACACTCGACAAAAAGCTCCTCTTCATGTGTGACAGGGGGTCGTGAGCTTTGCACCACGAGTCCAAGCCAGCTAGATCGGTCTCTAGCTAACTTGGAGGGGGTAACTGTGGGTGCAAATTTTGGCGAGAAGTCTGCAAACAGCGGGACCCACCGGCCCTGCCTGGTGGGCCCCCGAGTACTACAGCGGGACCCACCGGCCCCGCCTGGTGGGCCCCCGAGTACCACAGTGGGACCCACCGGCCCTGCCTGGTGGGCCCCCGAAGACTACAGCGGGACCCACCGGCCCCGCCTGGTGGGCCCCCGAGTACCACAGTGGGACCCACCGGCCCTGCCTGGTGGGCCCCCGAAGACTACAGCGGGACCCACCGGCCCTGCCTGGTGGACCCCCGAGTACCACAGCGGGACCCACCAGCCCTGCCTGGTGGGCCCCCCAAGACGGTAGCGGGGCCCGCTAGCTTTACCAGGAGAATCCCCAGATACTACAGCGGAAACCGCCATTCGCCACCCGGAATGCCTATAAATAGCAGAGCCTTCGAATGTAAAAGGGATCCCGATCCAAAAATCTGATTCCCACTCTGAGATCTGACTTTCAGAACCAGAGCTCTGGGATTTCAAACTTCCGATCTACCATCTCCCTTTGATCTTCTTTCAGAAAGATCAGTGTTTACAGTGATACTCGGCCTGTCGAGATCACTTCAACATAAGTGTTAGTGAATTCGGGTTGCTCCCTATAGCACGGAGACGTAGGCTTCGGCTGAACTCCGAGATCACTTCTCTTGTGTCAAAAACTCTCTCTCTGATTGCATCACTCTGTTTACAAATCAAAAGATTCAACTTCGATCAACAGATCGACCAACGATCTTCGACATTAACTTCGACTCCAATTGACTGGTGCTGCGAAGGTCTTCGGGTCGGCACGAAGATTTTCCCCCACAGTGACGTCGCCGAGGCTCTGGGACTGGGGCCCTCCGAGAAATGACAGAAAGAGTGGTCGCCTGACCTGGGGCTGCTTTGCGGGCTGGTGGCGGCGGTGGCGCGACATCCTCCTCGTGGAGCATCTCGAGGGTGTCCTTGTCGGCGACTTGAATGGGGGAAGCCCGCTTCTTCCCCTTCTTCGCCGAGGTCGCCGCCGTGGAGGTCGAGGGCGCCGCCGTGGAGGTCGCGACAGCGCGCCTGGAGACCACGACCTTCTTCCGCATCACCTTCTGCCGGGTGGTGACGGTTCTGGTCTGGAGATCCTTCCATAGGAAGGAGAAGTCCGGTGGGAGGACCTTCTCGAGGGTTCGACCCCCGAGGAAGTCCAAAATCGCCTCGTCGAGCGATCTCTCGCGGGCAGCGGCGATGCACTTCTTCCCCTTTGGCCGGTATTCCGCGATCTCCTTGAAGACAGGGAGAGGCGGTCTGCCAGGAAGAGAGGGGACGCCAGCTTGAGGACCTCGCTAGTCGCCGTCGATCACGAACGGATACTGTTTCCAATACGGTCCTTGTTCTCAACGGCGGTGAACGGAAGTACCTCGCCAGTGCGACCAGTGAGATAAAACTGGCCGCAGCCCGCCTCGATGAAGGCGGTCCCTGGCTTGAGGAACCATTTCTTCAGGAGGTAGGCAAGGGGGATCCTCACGTTGAGGGCTTCCTCAATTCGAGAAAGCCCGTAGAGGATCCCCCACGAGTTTCCTGGAAGCTGAGCAGGGCACAAGCCCGCCAGTTCCAGTAGCTCGCTGGCAAGGTGGTTCAGGGGTAGCCGGAGCCCTGACCAAATCTGCCCCACGGAGACCGCCGTGCCGGAGAGCGGCCTCCCCGAGTGCGGGAAGGGCAGGATGGCGAGCTCCTGAGTAATGTTCGCCGCGGAGCGTAAGCTAGCGGGGATGGGCGCCCCGCCGATGTCATTGAACCAGACAACGGCGGGCTCCCTTGAGGGAACCTCCTCGATGCCAGGTTCAAGCACCGAAATGGGGGTGACGTTGAGAGGTTCCTCATGGGAGGAAGCAGCAGCAGCAGAAGAAGCGGCAGCAGAAGAAGCCATAAGAGCAAGGGGGTGCGAGCGAGCTGCGAGCTGCGAGCTGAAAGCAGAAGGAGAAATGGAGAGCTGTTTTTCACGCAGCGGTAAAAATCGCCCCCCATCTCCTATTTATAGACGGGCGAGAGGCAAATGAATTGGGCCGCAGTTAATGCCCGAGCGCGCCCAACGAGGCGACGTGACGGATGTCGAAACGACAGCTCGCTTCTTTCTAATCGTCGAGCGCCACGTGGGCCACGCGTGGAAAAGGCTGCGCCGGCACCGACACTATCATTTACTGACAGAAAAAAGGAGCAAATGAGGAGGAGACACGTGTCTCGCGCCGATCGGGATCTCATGATGAGATTCATTGTATCAACATCGAGCCTCGCACCGCATTTAAGATGAAGCGACCGTTGGAGATTTGGAGCGATATCCCAGTCACAAGATCGCGCGCGGCAGGCGCCCAAGCTCGCCCGAAGCAGACCCTGGCCGCGTGTGACAAGCTCGCACTGGAAGGAGATCGCTCGTGGCTGATGCTCGCAGCCCGCCCAGCGTTTGTAAAGTACCGAGAGTCAAAACTCTCGACGCAGATCGCCCACGACTGGTGCCCAAGCTCGCCCGAAGCAGACCCTGGGCGCGTGTGACAAGCTCGCACCGGAAGGAGATCGCTCGTAGCTGATGCTCGCGGCCCGCCCAGTGTCTGTAAGTACTGGCAGTCAAAGCTCTCAGCGCAGATCGCCCACGGCTGGTGCCCAAGCTCGCCCGATGCAGACCCTGGCCGCGTGTGACAAGCTTGCACCGGAAGGAGATCGCTCGTGGCTGATGCTCGCGGCCCGCCCAGCGTTTGTAAAGTACCGAGAGTCAAAGCTCTCGACGCAGATCGCCCACGGCTGGTGCCCAAGCTCGCCCGAAGCAGACCCTGGCCGCGTGTGACAAGCTTGCACCGGAAGGAGATCGCTCGTGGCTGATGCTCGCGGCCCGCCCAGCGTTTGTAAAGTACTGAGAGTCAAAACTCTCGACGCAGATCACCCCCGGCTGGCGCCCAAGCTCACCCGAAGCAGACCCTGGCCGCGTGTGACAAGCTCGCACCGGAAGGAGATCGCTCGTGGCTGATGCTCGCGGCCCACCCAGCATTTGTAAAATACTGGGAGTCAAAACTCTCGACGCAGATCGCCCAAGGCTGGTGCCCGCAGCTCGCCCGAGGCAAACCCTGACCGCGCGTGATGACCTCGCGCCGGAAGGAGATCGCTCGTGGCTGATGCTCGCGGCCCGCCCAGCGTTTGTGAAAATACTGACAGTCAAAGCTCTCGGTGCAGATCGCCCACGGTTGGTGCCCGCATCTCCCCAGGTGGAGGTCGCAAGTGATTAGAACTCCCAATTCGACCGTCGTGTGCAATAAGACTCCTGAGCAAGCGCCAAAGTCTCCTTGGTCGCTCCCTCAGGAGGGGGTAATGTTGGGGGTAACTGAAATCTGCCCTGGAGTTCGCACCCCCCCCCCCCCCCCCCCCGTGCTCACCAAATCACCTTGACAGGGAGCGAGATCCACATTGGGCTGAAGGGGCCTAGGCCAAGGGCACTCATAGGAGCTCGCCTAAGCTCGCTGGAGCTCGCCTGAGCTCGCCCAGGAGCCCGCCTAAGCTCGCTCAGGAGCTCGCCAAGCTAGCCCCGGAGCTCGCCCAAGCTTGCTCAAGAGCTCGCCCAAGCTTGTTCAGGAGCTCGCCTAAGCTCTCTCAGGAGCTCGCTCAGGAGCTCGCCAAGCTTGTTCAGGAGCTAGCCTAAGCTCTCTCAGGAGCTCGCCCAAGCTCGCTCAGGAGCTCGCCCAAGCTCGCCAAGACTCCCCTATTTATCGAAGAGGTCGCTCCTGCGAGGTTCGACTCTTGATAAATGTGGAAGAGAAGGCGGAGCAACGGAGGGTGAGCTCGCCCTGGCTTCCCACCTGAGGTCGCCCCCGTGAAGAGGCATAAAGGTTGCCAGGTGTCGAAACCCCACTGAAGCTACGTGGATGATTGTGGTCCACGGAAGCCCGCTCAAATCAGTTCGAGACCTCCCAGACTTGAACATTCCAGAATAGACACCTGGCCGCGACAAGAAAGATACCCTCCCCCACTCAAACCGCCTGGCAGGCTTAACGACAGAATGTCAGGGCGCGAGTACCAAGGACTGTCAGACCCACGCGAGCAAGAACGTGAGGGTCTAGAAGGCCCTGGAAGAATCTCCACGCGTCGGGCCACGGTAGGCCGCCGATTGCTATAAATACTCACCCCCAGGCTCCATAGTACAGGTTCGAAATCCTTTTCCCTACCACTTTGGTATACAACAGCTCGCCGTTGTGCTACCGTGACTGACTTGAGCGTCGGAGGGTCTGCGCTCCTAAGGGAGCCAGCCGTTCTCACGTTCTTTTTTCTTTGTCTTGCAGGCGGCCCGCACAGACCAGCGAAAAATCCCCCAAACACCTACTATACCACTATCGTGCTGTAGGCGTCATGTACCCTATCAATGTTTGGCTTAAGGGATACGTCTCCTACTCACTGACGGTGATGCATGGTTACACAGGTGATTTAGAATAGCAAAAATTTATAAGTAGCATAGTAAAAGCCTTGCATGATAACCGTATGTTATCGTGATATAGGAGTCGTGTTCCCTATCCTATTTTAGTTGGGGGAATGCTTCTTCTGATCACTAACAACGATGCACAGTCATGTAAAAAATTTAGGATAGTTGAATAGTACAAGTAGGATAAGAAATGTCTGATATGATGACTGTACTGTTATCTTGCTGTAGGAGCAATTTCCCCTGTCCTCGTTTGATTAGGCGGATCCCTCTCCTGCTCACTGACGGTGATGCACAGTTGCATAGGCAGTTTAAAGATATGGATAAAAGATGCATTTCAGGGTCGCACGAGTATGTTATGTATAGAATAAACGTTTGATAGGTTAGAAATTCTTCAAGGTGGTTAGTGAAGTACCATACGTGGTTAGGGGTCATGTCTTCTATCCAGATTTGGTTGGGAGGACACGTCCTCTATCTATCAAGGTAATGCTGTGTTATGTGAGTATATGTGTAGTATTGTATTATATGTATGATTAAATTCGCCTTGAGTGGCTATGCCAAGGCGGGTGATTAGACCCTCGGGTTTAGTGTTGGTCTTTAGTCTATGACTTGTATTAGTAAGGTACATGTTGTCTTATAAAGTAGTATGTTCTAACTAAGCATGCAGAAAGCGAGGTGATGGCCGTGTATGGACTGGTGTAAACCTATATCGCACGTAGTTGGTGATCCCGACGTTGCAAGCTAGGGCAAAACCTACTACAAATAACTAAGAATGTATTAGTAGTACGCTTACACACGTGACATGGAGATAGGGTCATTCCCTATTCTCTATGTTTGTTATATATAGATATGTGTTCTAGGTTATAGCCATAACTTAGGCGAAATGGTGATACCGTAATCATCGTTTAACACATAATAGAGTTGGGATTGACTTGGATGTGGTAGATTGGTATGGTTAGTAAAGTTGACTCGTAAAAAATCTAACCATTGTTCAAATGAGTCTTTGGGTGGTGGTGGTCTCTTTTGAGTACCATAAGGCTAGTGGTTAAATTTAGATAATCAATTCTCTTAAAGGCTTCAGTTATAGAAGCCTATACTTGATTGTTCTGGGTTCTAGCACTTTATATGAGAATAGTGACACCACAATCATCGTCTAAGTCATGCTTTGGCATAGAGTTGAGATTGAAATGGATGCACCGGACCGTATGATTGGTGTGGTTGACTCGTAAGAAATTCTGACCATTATTCAGATGAGTCTTTAGGTGGTGGTGGTCTCCTTTGTGTACCCTAAGACTAGTGGTTAATTTTAGGAATTTAGTTCTCTAATAGGCTTCAGTTATAGACCTATACTGGATTATTTTGGGTTTTAGCCCTATTTAGGGGAATAGTGACATCACAATCGTTGTCTAACTCGTGCTTCGGCGTGGAATTAAAATTGACATGGATGCACCCAATCGGTATGGTTGGTGTGGTTGATTCGTGAAAAATCCTAACCAATAGGTGGGATGAGTGTTTGGGTGGTGGTGGTCTCTAATAAGTACCCTAAACTAGTATTTAAGGTTATGATAGTAATTTTATGATAGGCTTCGATTGTAGAAGCCTATGATAGATCATGATGTATAATGATAATATTAGCATCATTAATAAAGGTTTTAGAACAAGTCAAGACTCGATATTTTTTATAAGATAATATTTAATAAGATTCGATACTATTCGAATAATGATATACTTATAGCATTTAAAGTACAAGAGAAGTGACATTATCCGAGATAAGAGTAAGATTCGATATTATTCGAATAATAATATTTTTATAAATATTAAAAGCACTAGATGTATGATATTAATTGAAATATGATTGATGATTGATATTAGTAGAAAATGATATTGATTTAGTTAAAGAAATTACTAAAGGTATAATACAACTTAAGATTTGGTGCTAAAGTGGAATGATCTGATTTAGGTTGAATAATAAATAATGATATCGATTAAAGCATCATTCATACTTTTTATCAGTTTCTTTTAATAGATTTAGTGTGGCTCTCACTAAGTCACTTAGTCTTCTAAGTGACTCAGGGTTTGTGGGTGTGGTCTTGTTAGGCACAAACCCAAGTATAAGGGGGAGTTGTGTTTGTGAATCAGACGGACGTATATAGTTGATGAAGTAGCAGGATTTAGAAGCGACTATTGAGCTGCTGTGGAGAGCTAGAGCTTGAGCAGGAACCTTAGATTTCTACATGAGTCTTATTTAGACCAGGAGAATATTATAATTATATTCCAATGATGAGATATAAAGCCTGATGATTAATATATAGATAGTTTGCTTCTGGTGGTGTGTTATTCTGGCTCGTGATACCAACTGCTTCTAATTAATCTTAACTAATTAAATAAATGAGTGTAAGGAGCCTCTTAAGGCTAATTCAAAGTGACATGAGAAATGACTCGTCTTTTGGGCTCAAGTCTCGTGCTCCTACGAGTGAAAAACTCTTAGAAAAGTTTAAGAAGTTGTCTCCCTCCTTCCAAGATTGATATACTCTAATAGTCAGGCGATACTTCTCTTTTACAAAATGATTTTCTTATCGTCTTTGTGACGATGGGTATTCCAGTGTCTTTAGGCACTAGATGGGTCTGAGCAAGGAAGAACAATCTAAACTTAAAACCCTTTTCTCTTTTTACCTTTTCAAAAAAAATGGCAATAAAAGTTCACTCCCGGGGTCTCATGCTGTAGAGCGAAATCCGGGGGGTGATAGATTCTCCTGACTCAATGTGACAAAGCTTGAAGGCTGAGACATATAGATGTCTTTTTCCAAATATCTATTGATGAATGTGGTTTTGACTTTCATTTACCAGATCTTCCAATCATAATGATATGTAATCGACAAGAGGATCTGAATAGACTTTAGCATAGCTACTGGTGAGAAGATCTAATCACAGTCGATTTCCTGTGTAACCTAGGTTTATAAGTCTCAACGATACCATCCGGACCTCTTTTCCTTTTGTACACCCACTTATACCCAATATATTTAATATTGTAAGGTGGATTTACAAGTGTCCAGACCATATTTCGGGATATCAATGTTAATTCTATCTCAGCTTCTTGCCATACTACACGGTCATATGATATCATCGCTTCATTATAGTTAAGAGGGTCGTCCTCCTAAAACTTTGGATCCACCAAAGAGGCTTCTCCAAAGTATCTATCAGGAGCTCTTGTGGTCCTCCCACTACGACGAGCCTGCAATGGTTCCAAAGGAGTTGATTCTACAGTATCCTTAATTTCAATGGTATCGGCTCCCACTATATTTTCGCCTGTGCACCCTCGCTAGTCTCAAGTAATTCATCTAGAACGACTCTACTGGAGGGCTTATGGTCCATTATATAATCCTACTCTAAGAACACAACGTTATTGGAACAATGACCTTTTTGTTCTTAGGATCATAAAGTAGATCGCCCTTCGTCCCTTTTGGATCCCCAACAAATAGATACACCTTAGTATTTGCCTCCATCTTATCTCTCTTGTCCTTCTATACATATACTGAAGAACCCCAAATTCCAAAGTGATGTAGGCTCAATTTTTCTTAAGACCATGACTCCTTAGGAGTAAGGTATACTGACTTTGATGGGACATGATTCAAAGTGTATGCTGCTATATCTTGTCCCTGGTGCAGTCAACTGAGATACAATCCCATACTCACGCAAGTACCCAAGAAACACGTCCGACATGTACTATTTGCCTTCTTGATCGGATCGAAGCCACTTGATACTATTATTTATTTACTTTTTTGCTGCAGCTCTGAATTCTTTAGGGTTTTTAAAGGACTCAGATTTCCATCGCATAAGGTATATATACCTGTACCTCGAATAATCGTCTGTGAAGGTGATAAAATACTCAAAGCCACCTATGACCTGGACATTCATGGGCGCACATACATTCGAGTGTATCAATCCTAACTCTCCCTGAGATTTGCTACCTTTGTTTTGGAAAGCTCTTTTGGTTATTTTGCCTTCCAGGCAGGACCCATATATCGACAGGCTGTTTGAGATATTTGGATTTAAAAGTTCGGTCTTCACTAACCTATGAATCCTGTCTGAAGCTATATGCCTAAGTTTCAGGTGTCACATGAGTGTTGAGTTGTCTGAGGAAATTTTCCTTATAGATAAATTAGTTATATTAGATTTAGTTGTGTTATCCTACTTTTCAATGAAGTTAATTATATAGAGATCATTCTACATTTTTTCCTTACAAATAAAAGAATTGTTTAATTCTATTGACACACCAGAAGCATCAAATAAAATTGAAATACCATTATTATTCAAAAAAAAAACAAAAATTAAGTTACATCATGACGACGAGACATAAAAAATGTCTCTAAGAAATAAACTTCTATGACCTAGAAAATATAAAATGACACCTCTAACTGCCACAACCTCTGCCATGGCCTTGGTCTCCACGCTCGGGATGATCTCCATATCACCAGTTTTTTTGTCTTATTGATCCCTGCAAATTGTTGCAAGCATGTTTAGTGGAACCAGAATCAACAATCTATAAAACTGGAGAACTACTTGATGTAACTAAGGCTTTCACTATGTTGATTTGAGATATATCTGTTTTAACTATCTTAAGAGCCGCGCGATAATCTCTATTCTAGTTTTCTTTCTTGTCGCATCGAAAACACTTCTCTTTTGGCTTTGCTGGTCCATCTTGCTTAGGGGCCTGTAACTGAATCTGGCCAGACTTAATGGGCTTCTTAGATTTTCTTTTGTGAATCTTGCATTTTGCTTTCAGATAATACTTTTGCTCCACATTAAAGGAATGGGCATTGGCCTTTAGACGGCACCCTGGGCGCCAGATTAGGCGCCTAGAGCGAAATGGGCACGGGTTTATCCAATTAATACATGGACTTGCGGGCTTAAATAGGGTTTTTACCCTAGGTTTTGTCAGGAGATGTCATTGTGTTAATTTTGATGGCTGATTTTAGGGTTTTGCTTAAGGCTTCTCCATTGAGTTTGAGTGGCGAAGAAGATTAGGGATAAAAAGTGGGGTTTTCTCCTTGAGATCCGGTGGTAGTGTGGAAGAAAAAGAGAGCTGTAAAGCAAATCTAATTCCATATTGCTCCAAGGTAGTGACCGACACTCACAGAGGTAGAGATTTCTGAACCTTGTAAACAAATCGATCTCTCTGAGTCATGTGGATTATTTTCTTTGTTCTATTTTCTCTATGATTGTGATCATCATCAGTGGGTTCGATCCTTCTTTTCGGATCGTCGGAGATTCGAGATTGCATCTGCGTGAGCATGAGGAGGCGGATCGAGATCTCATTTGAGGTATTCCGTACCAACACCTAGATGAAGACCAAGTCAAGATCCAGGCATATTAGGACTCTTGCCGGTGTACGATTTCTCTATCATAAAAGGGGTAGTGTGGCCATTGGAAGTGTGACCGAATATTGAAGTCATCTACAAGAAAAGATGGGATAAAGAAAGAGAGAGAGAGAGCGGAAAGAAGAGCTGGTTTAGGGTTCTTGTTGGATGGTGTGAGAGAGAATGACGGAAGGAAGGCAGAGAGAAAGAGAAAATAAGAAGGATGAAAGAAGAGGAAGGAAGAAGAAGGAATAATAGAAGAGAGAGGAGAGACCTATCTCCGGATCTTGCTTCGTTCATTCTTTAGCTCTTCTTTGGGTTCCTCGGCACATCTACCTTAGCTTCGTCTTTAGTGGGTGCTTTAATCTTTTGGTAATCCTCCAATATATTTCTGTATCTCTTGGGCGTGTTAATATCTACTGTATGTGTGCGGTTGTTCTCAGAGCATCAAAAAAAGGGTTTGCGGCATTCCAACAAAAAGTGAACCACTGTATAATATCTTGATAGCGATAATACATATCCTTGATTGACTGGATATTTTGTTGTCTGTACTTTTGTGTGCGTGCATTGTATTCTCTTTGTTGGGTGTGAACTCCGTAGGGCTCTGATCCTTTATACGTAGCATGACGTTTCTGAAAAGACTCAGTGCATCGGACTAGATCGTCGGGCCTTTGTTTCCCCTAACAAACATAACTCATCACTATTTATAGGGTGGTTCAAAGGGAGAAAGTGAGTGTGATATATTCAACCGATAGATAACATCCCTCATTCCAAGTCTTCAATAAATATTGAGAAGATTTATTCAAAGATTAGTATTTTAAATAACTAGTTAATCAGTGCGATGCACAGATGGCTACTATGTCACTTGACTCACATAACTACACACCTATTGAACCATAAAAGAAGATTCTGTTATAGAGGACAGTTGTGATATTGTGATGCCGCTCAGTTAATATATGTGGAGCTTACCGAACCGTAAGAGGCAATAGCGCACTCCAATTGGACCATTTTTAGAGTATATGGACAACACATTGATGTTTAAAATTAGGACTCAAGTATGTGTGAGTAGATGGATTGTGTAGTATATGTTAATTTACTCTTGTGCACGTGTTGGGTTTGGCTTGCAACAGCCGGAACCTGAAGGGGCTGGTAGCCTCAGTAGTCTAGAAGCCCAGGCTCACCCTTTGGGGCACCTGAGCTCACCCCGTGGGGCGCCCAGGATCACTTTCTGGCATAACCCTCATGGGTTCATTATGGGTGCCCAAGCGAAACCTGAATGGGGGATACCGGTTTTGAACTGCGGGATTGAGTCTTGGACGCATTTGGAAGGCCTAAGTTTATCTTTATTGTATCAAATAAAGATCTTGTTAAATATCTATCCACATTAGGGTTTCACTATAATAATGAGTCGTCATGAAAGAGGAAGGCTGGGAGAGAGAGAGAGAGGAAATTAGAAGAAGAAGAAGGAATAAAGAAGAAGAAGGGAGAGGAGAGTTTATCTCCAGATATCTCATAAGTATTCTCTGGTTTATCTCTAGGTTCCTCGATGCATCTATCTTGGCTTCTACTTCGTTAGGCACTCTCATCTCTTGGTGATCCTCCGGTATATTTTGGTATCTCTTGTGTGGATTATTCTCTACTCTGTGATTTGTATAGTTGTTCGAGAAGATCAAAGAGAGGGTTTACAGGGGTTCGACAAATGATGACCCACTGCTTCTGTAATCTCTTAATAGTGATAATCCATATCCTTGATTGCTAGTGATACATCGTTATTCATACTATTGTGAGGTTGATTCAAATTCTATATGCTTCTTGCTAGGCATGATCTCCGTAAGGCTTCAATCCCTAATCCATAGCATAACGATTGCGATCATACTGGGCAGATCATTAGGTTGTGTGCGCAACATTGGTATCAAAGCTTTGGATTATAATGTGAGGATTGAAGGTGGGTGTAGCAATGGTGAAATACATGGTAAGAATAGAGAGATTCAATGGTACAAACTTTAGATTATAAAGATGTAGATAGAGGATGTCCTATATAAGAAGGATCTCTATTTGCCTCTGAGCTTATTGGCAAGCAAGCCAGAGGAGATGTTCAAGAATGATTGGGAGGTACTCGATAGGAAGGTACTGTGTTAGATACATCTCTTTCTGACCTCAATTGTGGACTTCAACATCTCCAAGGAGACCACAACGAGCTTGATGGGGCACTACCAATGATGTACAAGAAACCTTCGACCTCCAATAATATTTTTCGCATGAAGTCGATGTTTAACATAATGATATTCTATGGTGGAAACATAGCGGAGCATGGCAATAGCTTCAATGAGATTATGTGCCAACTGGAAACTATCGAAATCAACTTCGACAATGAGATAAAGGCTCTACTGATCTTATCGGGACTACCTGATAGATGTGATGGCCTTTTGATGATGGTTAACAACTCTTCCAGTTCAGGAAAATTGAGGTTTGAAGATGTTGTGGGAACTTTACTGAGTGAATAAACATATAAGAAGTGTTTCGGGCGCTTCTTCGAAGACTTCCATCCATGTGATTGTGGTGAGGCCGGGTGCAGAGAGTATGAAGAAGGTTACATGTTAAATGTGTAGGAAGCCAGAGCATATGAAAAGTGAGTGATATGGAAAGGTGGAGAAAATTCCGAAAATGACTCTAGGTGGGATAATAGCAATGGATATTTTAAGCTTAGGATTACGCTAATCAAGTGACAGTAGTTAAATCCGATGATGGGGTAATCTTGGTTGCCAATGATGAGAAGAAATCAGGCCAAGACTGGGTTCTTGATAGTAGGGCCACACATCATATTTGCTCGCACAAGATGTGGTTTAGCAGGGTGTGAGAATGGTAAGATTATGATCAGTGATGGCTTTAGGATACTGACTAGGGGAGTCAAAAATATTCGCTTGAGGATGTCTAACAGTTTAGTACAGACACTCATGGACGTTTGTCATGTCCCGGGTATGAGAGATAATCTAATTTCTCTTTCCTGATTAGATCCTCTTGGTTATAGGATCACTAGTTTAGGTGGAATCCTGGAGGTTTCAGATGGAACTTCTTCAGACTTGAAAGGAATCGACAATGGAGGCTTGTACAAAGTTACGATAAGAGTAGCTCCGAAAGTAGTGGGTTAAGGTGAAGAACAATTCTATAGGTGGAGCAAGTTTGTATACACGGAAGACGAAGAAGTGGATTCATTCAAGTTCAAATCCAAATTGGACTTGGTCGATCATCGACTCAAGTGATTGGTACTCGGTGTGGGTGCAAAAGTGATGATAAGGATGTCATTAGATTATCATAAGGCTCTTAGAACGGTGGCGATGGGTGATGGTGGAGGCTTCACGCTGTTCGATTTTGAAGTCAAGGTGGAGATTATTGGGTTTGACTTGCAAAAGTTGAAACCTGAAGAGGTTGGCAGCTTCAGCAGTCTACGTGTTCGGGCTCATCCTGTGGGGGGCCCAGGCTCACTTTATGGGCTCCCAGGCGAAACCTAGATGGGGGCTGTAGGTTTTGGCCTGCAGTATTAAGTCCTGAACGACTTTGGAATGGCCCAAGTTTAACTTTACTGTACTGGATGAAGACCTAGTTTAATACCTAGCTATATTAGGGTTTTGGTCTAACTATGAGCCATCATGAGAGAGAGAGAGAGAGAGAGAGAGAGAGAGAGAGAGAGAGAGAGAGAGAGAGAGAGAGAGAGAGAGAGAGAGAGAGAGAGAGAAGAAGAAGAAGAAGAAGAAGAAGAAGAGAAGAGAAGAGAAGAAAGAAGAGGAAAGAAGATGAAGGAAAAAGAAGAGGGAAGAGGAGAGGTTATCTCCAGATCTATCACCGGTCTTCTTTGTTTTCATCTCCGGGATCCTCGACATATCGACCTCGGCTTCTACTTCGACGTGTGCTTTCATCTCTTAGAGATCTCCTAATATATATTGCGGTATCTCTTGGTTACTGAGGTTATTCGAGAGGATCAAAGAGAGGGTTTGTGAGGGTCCGACAAACGGTGACCCACAACTTGTGTGATATCTTAATATCAATATCCTTGATTGCTGATGATATCTCGTTGTTCATACTATTGTGTGGTTGCTTTAAATTCCATAGGGCTCTGATCTTTCATCCATATCACAATGCTTTCAGTCATACTCGACGGATCACCAAGTTGTGCTGCCTTGCTTAGGTGGCAAAGTCTCTTTGTAACTGGTTGTATCTTGGAGGGGGATCCAAATCCCATAAGTATGGGAGCTACTAGAGACTTAGTGACCAATGATGTCTTCATTAAATATTTAACCAGTAGAGATTTGTCTTAACCCTCCTAAGATGTGACACTGATGGATTTATAAAAAAAATCTCTTGAACATAAGTGAGTTTGAACTTTATGATGAAGTTATGTTGGACTGCAGGCACCACAGTAGTTGATTAACAATTTTCTTAACCTGTTGATTAACATTTCTAAATCAACAGATGATGTTATCGTTAAACAATGCAAGGCCACCTAATCCTTTACTCTTGCAAGCAGCGTTTTAATAACTGGACTAGATCGAACTATTCGATCAGTTTGGACTAGAACCAAAACATGTTACAGTTCCTTTCAATAAAACAGTTCGTTTGTAAAATTCTATTAAAAAAAATCTACATGTTATTTTTTAAAAGCGCCTATGTTTTAAAAAAACCTTTGTAAATGTCTTCTTAACCAAGAAATCATATTTTTTTATTGAAATATTTAGTATCTATTTTAAATAAAACCTATTTCTCATGTGGATTGAATGGTTGAACCAGCTGTTTGAACCGATTTTGACGGAACATGATGTCTTTTCTGGGTTCACCTTCTAGTCTGGTTTTGAAAACATTGCTTGCAAGTAGGGCTGTCAATTTCAGACCCGACACGAAGTTAGCGGGTCTGGGTCATGGCTAAACGGGTTCGGATCGTAAACGGGTCGACACGATAGACCCATTTAATAAACGGGTCGGGTCCGGGTTTAGGGTCTAGACACGGTAGACCCGGGAAGACCCGTTTAGTATTCAATGGGTCGTGTCAGGTTGGGTCGGGTCGGGTCTACCCGTAATCCGATACTATAATATATAATACCAGTGGGTCTTTCGGGTCAGGTTGGGTCGAATCAGATTGGGTCGGATCGGGTCAACTAAATAGACCCGGGTGGTAAACGGGTCTTATCGGGTTTATCCGTTTATTAGCTGGTCGGGTACAGGTTTAGGATCTAGACACGATTAGTTAAACGGGTCGGGTCCCGGTCTAGGGGTTTTGGACACGACATAAAACCCGACCCGACACACAACACGAAACCCGACCCGACACGGCACTACACGAACCTGATCCGACCCGACCCGACCCGACCCGACCCATTGCCACCCCTACTTGCAAGGTTAGTTTTGGAAACAAAAATACTATTCAGACAAACTGTTTTGCATACGTTTTTTTGTTTTTCCTTCTAGATGTGGCATTCGATCACAGCCGTCCGTTAGGAAAGCCTCACACAACCACTTCAGACGTTTGGACCAGGCAAGGTTGCAACTGGAGCCGTGACTTTCATGAATTTTCCGATGCAACGCGTCGACGAACCCCGAGGGACAGGACTTTCGACACAGGCGTGACACGTGGGAGTTGGCAGCAAGACGGCGTCGTTGCGCTGCGGACAGATAATGGAAGAAAGCTTCAGGTGACGACGAGTCCAGGTTTCTTCCGGCGTGGCGTAGTAATATCCGTCCACGTGGCATGCGAGTCCGTGCCCCTGTCCCATCCGGGCCCACGGCTTGTCGTTTCCCCAATCACGAGGATAACTATTGAGTTCCGTGACGTGGTGGCACGTGCGGCATACGGATCTCAATCACCTCCGTTGAGCCACTGGGCGATGAACCTGGACGGCTTATGGGCCTCCGAGATTGAACCTAGCCGGCTAATTGGGGGAGTTAAGGTGTCGGACATTCTCAGATGAAAACCATATACAAACGTATCCAAAAACACATGCTGCTATCAAACATGATCAAAGTGGTCACACACTTCTCCAAACCCTAACTTAGCATAGATGAGTTTTTGCTTTGATTTGCTGGCAATTTTTTTTAAAGCCCTTAACTTAGTCGTCCCGAACCATGGTACCACAGTGGTATGGGGTCCGACCGTCGCATCTGTTATTTCCGTCCCTTTGGACGGTTCTGGATTTTTGAGATCTATAGACCACTGAGAAAATCCCAAAGGGCTCCTAGCTATCATAAGGGCCACGTGACCAAACGAGTGAGGATATATTGGTCTCGAATATGGCTAGACTCCGAATCATAGTGATTCCGTGGTTCGGGATGACTAATTTAAGTCATTCAAAATTTTTTTTTTTTGATAATTAGGAGTAGGTCCAGAAGAAGAACAGTATGTACTTACAGTGAGTCCAATAAAATGTTTTGATCTACATCTAATCGACATAATGGATTTAGTTTAAGAGGCTAGGTGATCTTGTACGATTGTTTAAGAGGGTGTTAGTCAATTGGGATTTTAAAATAATTATTCAGGAGTTCGTGGACTTGCGGCATTTGAGAATCCGCGGACTTTTTTTAAAGAGTCTCTGGGTTTTTTTAGGAGTCTGTAGACTTTTCTGAAAAGTTCACGGTCTCATAAATCCCTTTTTTAGGAGTTCACGTGAGATTTTTGTTGTGGACTTGGACATAAAATCTCATTTGACTAACACATTTGAAGAACAATTTTGATGAATTTTGAAGGCCCAATACGAAAAATATTAAAACGTTCATTAAAAAAATGTACAGGAGTTCACGCTGTTGACTCCGCAACCACTAACGCTTAGCTTATGACTCTAAACTCATATGAAATATTGACTAACGCCTAGATCAGGAGTTCATGCTGTGGACTCCACAACCACTAACGCCTAAATCTATAATACCGTAAAGAAGTTCAGAACCACTGCTGATGTAATCCTAAATACAAGGAACTCTTCACAAAATCTTAATTGACTAACACCCCCTAAATGCATAAAAAGGTATTCTTTCAACCACTTTTGACTTTATTATTATTTTTAAATACCAAATATGTGAGAAACTCTCCCACGTGAACTCAATGCAACACAATAGTAGCATGTTCACTAATTAGTGGTATAGAGGTAGGGTTAGGCTTAGGCTTAGGCTTAGGGTTCACTAATTGCTTGTGCTTGCCTTTTTGGAGGTGATGTTTGTTTTTCCACTGAAGATTCTTTCGTGGAATATGAGAGGCTTGGGAAAATCAGAGAAGATAAGAGCAACCAGTACCTTCGCTTCTGTGACGTTGATGTTATTTGCATTCAGGAGTCGAAAAGGGAGGACCCACAAACCATTTCTTCCGGTCTCTGATTACTCGAAAGATTGACAAGTGGGAATTAATGCAAAGACGCGATGGCATCCGTAGGTGGGATCCTAGCTAATTGGCTAAAGTAAAGATCGACCTTTTCATCCTCAAAAACTCAATGGTTGGGGTCTTCTCGCTATCCTCATCCTATAGAATGTGATGGATGGGAAGGAGTGGATAATGAGTTCGGTTTACGGTTCGACTGACCATAGACAAGGATATGATTTTTGGACGGAGCTGTACATCCATAGGTTGAGTTTCGATAGGCCATGGGTCATTGCCAGTGACTTCAACGTCTCGAGAGACGTGGGTGAACAGTTGGGGTAGTGGAGGAAATCTGCCAACAATAAGAGCCTTTTCAGATTTCATCTGGCAGTACAAGCTGATGGACCTGCCACTAGCAGGACGTAGTTTCACCTGGAGTAACAAAAGGGGGACCCAATCTTCTCATGGCTAGATCGGTTCTTCATTTCAGTGGAATGGGACATGCTATCCTTGGAGACTTGCTAGAGGGGGCTTGTTGTTTGCCCGTTGGACCATGCAACCATGGCGATCGACTCGATACCATGTGTGAGACAACCATTCAGGTTTAAAAAAATGTGAACTCTTTAGGAGGGATTCATGGAATTTCTGGCGGGTTGGTGGCATAAGTCTGGCTCTATACATAACTCAACCTTGAACATGGTGCACAAACTATGGTTCGTCAAGAAGAAATTGAAGTCCTGGAGTAGGGAACACTTAGGGAGCATAACTAAGCAAAGAGATCTCTCTCATGGCAGCCATCCAATTCTTGGAGGAGAAAGATGAGGCTACACGTTTGACGGAGGTGGATAAAGTAGAACTCAAGAGAGACTTACTTCGGTCTTGGGAGAGACCCTCAGGAAAGAAGTGGTCATGTGGTGGCAGAGATCGAGAGAACAGTGAGTGCAGCTGGGGAACTCGAACACACATTACTTCTGTGGGGGAAATTTTTGAGCCACCTTGATCGGGAACCCCGCCCCACAATTCTTGATTGAATATAGATAGTTTAGAGAGACAGATATTAGAATGTAGAGAGAGAAAGAGATGACACAGAGAGTTGTTGTCGAAGTTCGATCTTGCGACCTATGTCTCGGGCGAGAGGTGTCACATGATCTTTACTATAATATGAGTAAATGAAGAGTGGGCATTCTCTCGACAAATCGAGAGAAGTTTCGTACAGTGGGGTTGCACGGAGCAACTAGAAGAGGACTCGAAAGAAGAAGAGAGCTCTAGGTCTAGCTCTATAATCTCCACTTCTTTTGATCTATTGACCAACCAACCAATCCTTTTTCTGAATGCCATAGGGGTCATTTTATAGCTAAAGTCAGTGATGATATGGAAATAATGAGGTGGTATCAGACTTGGGCCTTTACGCGAGCCATTGTAGAAGGTGGGAGACTGTAGAAACTGGGGTCCCCCTCTCGGTTTTTATGTGAACCCAAGGGGGGATGTTGTAGGAACCGAGACCCCCCCTCTTAGTTTTTGTGCGAAACCAAGGAGGGATGCTGTAGAAACTGAGATGCCCACTCTCGGTCTTTGACAAAACCAAGGGGGGAGGGGGTGTTGCTATAGAAATCAAGACTCTCCCTCTCGGTTTTTGATAAAACCAAAGGGGGGGTTTACTGTAGAAACTAAGAATCCCCTTTTGGTTTTTGACAAAACCAAGGGGGGGGGGGGGGGGGGGGGGGGTTGCTGTAGAAACCAAGACTCACCCCTCTCGGTTTTTATGCAGAACCAAGGGGGGATGCTGTAGAAACCGAAGCCACCCCTCTCTTGATTTTTTGTGAAACCAAGGGGAAGGGTTGTTGTAGAAACCGAGGCCCCCCCTCTTGGTTTTTGGTGAAACCAAGGGGAAGGGCTGTTGTAGAAACCGAGGCCCCTTTGTTGCAGGTTGAAAAGTCTTGGTTTTATAAGTGGGTGTTCCCGGGAAACTAGTGCAGTTTTCGCCTGAGACTCCTTCTCTTTCTGCTGCTTCCCAAGACCTTCGTGGTGCAGGCTGAAAGTCTCGGTTTTAAAAGGGGATGTTTCAGGAAAACTAGTATGTTTTTCGACCGAGCCTCCCTCTCCTACTGTTGCTTGTCGAGGCCTTCTCTTCCAGATAGGGTTTCACGCTCTCCCTTTCCCTTAATTGGATCTGACCGGGGGAGGGGAAGACGTTTGTCGATGCCGACCCCCCCTCGTGATTTTATGACGAAACCGAGGGGGCATTGCTAGTTGATGCCGACCCCCCCTCTTGATTTTCTGATGAAACCAGGGGTGGGGCTGCTTGTTGATGCTGACCTCCTCTCGTTTTTCTGACAAAATCGAGGGGAGACTGCTACTGATGCTGACCCTCCATCTCACCGAGGAGTGGCCGATTGTCGATGCCGACCCCCCTTTTTGGTTTTTTGACGAAACTGACTGCTTGTTGATGCCACCCCCCCCCCCTTCTCTTTGTTTTCTGACGAAACCGAGGGGGGGTTGCTTGTTGATGCCGACTCCCCCCCCCCCCCCTCTCTCTCTTTCTCTCTATTTCTCAGTTTTTTGATAAAATCCAGGGGGGGGGGGAGGTACTTGTTGATGTCGACCCCTCCCCCTCTAGGTTTTCTGATGAAACCGAGGGAGGTCTACTTGTTGATGCCGACCCCCCCTCTTGGTTTTCTGATGAAACCGAGGGGGGGAGGGTAGTTGCTGATGTCGATTCCCCCCCCCCCCCCCTCGGTTTTCTAACAAAACTGAGGAGGGGGCTGCTTTTTTTATGCCGATCCCCCCTCTCAGTTTTCTGACGAAACCAAGGGGGGCTGCTTGTTGATATCGACCCCCTCTTTCGATTTTCTAACGAAATCAGGGGGGGGGGCTACTGCTGATGTCGATCCCCTCCCCTCTCAATATTTTGACAAAACCGAGTGCGGGGCTGCTTGTTGATACCGACCCCTCTCCATCTCGATTTTCTGACGAAACTGAGAGGGGGGCTGCTTGTTGATGCTGCCCCCCCCCCCCCCTTCCCCCTCTCGGTTTTATGACGAAACCGAGGGGGGGGTTGCTTGTTGATGCCGACCCCCCCCCCCCCCCCCTCCCCCCCTCTCGGTTTTCTGACAAAACTGAGGGGGGGCTGCTTGCTGATGTCAATCCTCCCCTCTTAAATTTTAACAAAACTGAAAAGGGGGGCGTTGGTGTACGTAGAAACCGAGACCCCCACTCTCTTCCTTATTTGTCATGGCATGAAGGGCCTTCCTCACTCTTGATTGGACATCCATCGACGAGGGTCTGTGCATCATGTGTAATCAGGTGAAGCAAGAAGGCATTGCTCGTAATCTCTCGCTATACAAATTTTGTACAGAAGATCCACGATATTTCTATTGCTATGGGAGCTACAAAAGTGCAAACGATCTCAAGCTAGATGCAAAAGTTATCAAAGTCCTCTACCTACAGTCCAAATTTCAGCTCAATCGAAATTCAAGATCAAAAGTTATGGCCGTTGTACCAAAGCCTCTCTAAGTAGATCCGAGCTGGCTGTTGTAGAAACCGAGACCTCCACTCTTGGTTTTCGGTGAAACCGAAGGGGAGGGGGGTGGATGTAGAAACCAAGAACCCCACTCTTGATTTTTCACGAAACCGAGGAGGGGTGAGAGGTGGTCGCTAGGAGAGGCCGAAGAGTCTCGATACTGAAAATAGTGTATTTTCAAAATTTTACACCCATATGAAACCGAGACTTTTTCACTCATATTCCCGAGGAATTGATGCGCATGATTACAGGCGCAAGGCAATGCCAGTTCTTGGGGATGCTTTTTAAAGATAACTTAGGATGAAATCGCATGATGGTTGGCTAGTCCTCACCCAATGTACAACCATACCTGGTAATTGTGTTCACTAGGTACTACGGTCTCGTGAGGGTGTTGTCATGGAAACAATCAAGGAAGCATCACTTTGACCTGTGTTTTCTTCTTGTTCTTCCTTGCAAATTATGGAGGAGGGGTGTGTGTGACCGCCTTGCGTGGCTATCGATCGTCAAGAGAGGGAAAGAGGCATATCCTCTCCCAGTTTGTCGTTGGCGCGACCAGAGAAGGAGGGGAGCTTGTCGGATCGGAGATGCGAGATCTCTTTGACCCGATCTCCCCTCTTCCTCCATGATGGGTCGAGAAGAGATAACTGAAGGCAACCGATCTTCATGCCAATCGGGCGATCCCCTCTAAGACCGATGTGCTTTGTTTGCGAATGAGAATCATAGTCGTTGATGTTCTGTGATTGGATGTCCTGTCAATCAGGTTGGTGAGAATCAAATCTTGGCATAGTGCGAACCTGGGCCATTGATGTCAAATTGATTAGTTAATGGACCCAGTGATTGGCTGCCATGCTAAGCAAATATTGAGGCAATGACATTCAACCTGGCAGCCCATGTGACCATGGTATTGGCTGCCATGTCTCTCGTTTTTGAAGTGCGATTCTCGGATCGGGCTTGGGTGTGATTTGGCAGATCTATATAGTCACCTTTATTCGGAGAATATTGAAGTCTGACTGTATTCATCAGGCATCAAGTGCGTGGGTGGACATGGGCGACCCCCAGCCAATGATTGATTGATCAATCACTACTAGTCAATGATGGTCCAGGGGATTGACTATTCTTACAGCATCTCTTACAAAATGTTGAACTTTGGTCGATCGGTCGTTGCCGGAAGTTCGGTTGCTGCTGGATGATCAATTGCTTACCAACTGTTCATTGCTTTGATTGTCACGTGTAAAGGGTAGCATGCGCTGGCAGAGTTAGACCGACCACCCCCTGACCGGTTTGAAACCGTTAGTCATCGAGAGAGGGTGATGATCGGTGACAATTTGATATTTGGATTTGAGTGATAGACTAAGCTTGGACTTTTGGTCGAATGCCGATGCGTCAATCTCAAACTTTGTTGTTGCGTGCCAAGATAGTAAGCTTGGACTTTTGCTCGAGTGCCAAGACGTTGGCGGTGGTGTCTCGGATTTTATCTATAAGTGCCAAGAATGGATCCTTGGACTTGCTGCTTGCCGAGGCAGCAACGGCTGCTTCGGACTTTGTCTTTAAGTGCCAAGGCTGTCTCCTTAGACTTGGTGAAAGTTGAGACAACGACACCTACCTCGGATTTTGTCTTCAAGTGTCAAGACTGTCTCCTTGGACTTGGTGTATGTCGAGGTGGCGACGCCTTCCTCGGACTTTGGCTTCGAGTGCCAAGGTTGTCTCTTAAGATTTATAGAGTGCCGAGGCATTGGTCTGCTCAGACTTTGTCTTTGAGTGCCAAGGGCAGGGCCTTGGGCTTGTAGAGTGCCGAGGTGTTGGTCACCTCAGGCTTTGTCTTTCGAGTGCTAGGGGCAGGGCCTTGGGCTTGTAGAGTGCCAAGGCGTTGGTCGCCTTGGACTTTTGTCTTCGAGTGCCAAGGGCAGGCTCTTAGACTTATAGAGTGCTGAGGCATTGGTCGTCTTGGACTTCGTCTTCGAGTGGGCAGGGCCTTGGGCTTATAGAGTGCCAAAGCATTGGTCGTCTCAAACTTTGTCTTCGAATGCCAAGGGCAGGGCCTTGGGCTTGTAGAGTGCCGAGGCATTGGTCATCTCGGAGCAGCTAACCCATGGGGTTTGACCCCTGCTTCGACAATGATAAGTCGGATAGAGTCCCTTTCTACCATGAGTTCATCAGTCTGCTTCATAAGAGTGATACGTTGGAAGTATTTTTCCTGTGGGTCAGCGAAAGGTAAGACGTGCATTTTCTCCAGACGTTGAGGAGTAATATCAACAAGCTAAGGAGATTGTCGAGGTTGAGACTGAACGACACGATCGACTGACCGATTATTCCTTGAGTCAACAGCAGGTTACTATTAGTGGCGTTGACCCGTTGCAAACATATAACTCATTGAGCGAGACATAGGATGTTGAATGTCTGGATGCATATTGCTTCCCTTTGTCTGATCCATAGGTCGTGTCTTTGCTATTTAGGTACAGCGATGGAGATAGACGAATTACTCAGACAATCGATAGTTGCTGCTTGACAAAAGGAGCTGGGAAGCTCGGAGGTCACTAATCGATCGGGAAGGATCCCATAGACGGCGCCAAACTATGGGGGGGAATTACTGCCACCGTACGATCTCCATCCAACAGTCAATTGAGGGTTGAGTTTTAAGTGTGGTACACTGTGGAGTGCTGCACTGTCATACGTTTAGCTATCACGTAGACGATATTGAGTACAGAGAAAATAAGATATAGAGCAAAGAAGGGGGAGAGTTGACACAAGATGTGGTGACGAAGTTCAACCGAAGCCTATGTCTCCGTGTGGTAAGACACAACCTTTGAATCCACTAACTCTGTAGAAAAGTAGAGCTACTATCGACTGACTGAGGAGTGCTTATATAAGTAGGCAGAGGGTGGAGTAGGCTTGACTAGAGTCTAATTACCAGAAGGCTCGAGAGGCTCTGGAAAATAGAATGTAGATTTAGGAATAATGAGTTTCGGTCTGGAATATTTTTAGGATTTGCTACTTATAAAGTTTTGGGAATATCTGGGGTTTTGGTAAATATCCAGGGGGGGTCTACCAAACCCCAGATAGTCTCCGTAGGCCCCAGACAGGGCTGTCGGATCCTACTGTCGTCTCCGTGGTCCCCAGGCTGGGCTGGCGGGTTCGACCGTCATCTCCGTGGGCCCCAAGCAAGGCTGACAGATCCCACCATTGTCTCCGTGGGCCCTAGGCTGGGTTAGCGGGTTCCACCGTCGTCTTCGTGGGTCCCAAGCAGGGCTGGCGGGTCCCACCACTAGGCGTTAGCCAGATTTTGCACCCACAGGAACCGGTTGGTCTATTTCCAAGCTGCACTATGCCGACGACTCTCTACTATTTTCCCAAGCCTATCCCTTCCAAATGACTTCCTTGAAGATCCTGCTATATGGGTTGGAGCTATCTTCACAGTTGAAGATCAATTTCCTCAAAAGCAATCTTTAGTTTATTGGTATAGGCGAGGAGCTTGGTACAACCTGCAATAGTATGATGAAGTGCAGACAAACGAGCTTACCGATAAAATATCTGCCGATCTTGGTGAGAGATAGAGCCCTGAAGAGAGAAGAATGGGAGAAGTTGATTTAGAAGATCGAGTCCAAGCTGTAAGGCTGGAAAGGATGGTCCCTTTCTTTAGGTGGGCGGCTGGTCTTAGTCAATACAGTCCTTTCAGATATAACTTCTTACTACTGGACTTATTTTTATTTCCCTTCCTGGGTGAATGAGAGGATCTATAAAATCAGAAGATCCTTCTTATGGCGTGGATTTGGTAGCACAAGTGGCTCCTCTACTCAGATGGGGTCAAGTTTGTCTCCCGAAGGCGTTAGGAGGCATGTGAGTGCTTGCTCTCGGAAGATTCAATATTCCGATGTTGGGCAAGTGGTGGTGGAGACTGCAAAATTAATGGGATACTGACGATTCCTGGAGAGATGTTATTTTAGCAGATTTTAGGAGATTCTCGCCTTTCAGGGTCAGGAGTAGACTGTCGGGTAGAATCTCTCATTTCTGGAGACGAATTCTTAAGGTGTGGGACCTATATTGATGGGGAAACATAATCACGTTTGGGGATGTCCATAGCACCCGATTCTGGGAAGATGTGTGGCTTGGAGACGCAGTTATTCTCGGACCTCTTCGCTTTAATACGTAACCGAGGTGCCTTGGTCAAATCTCAAGATCGAGTAGCGCAAGGAGGCTGCAAGTGGAATGTGCGGTTTCATTCACCGCTCTCGCAACTGTAGGAGCTTGATGATCTGATGCTTATACTCTCGGCGGCCACCTTTCGCCCTATTGTAAATGGAGTTAGATAGAAGTGGAATGATTCCAGTGTCTTCTTGGTCAAATCTTTCTATAGGTAGCTACTACCATAAGTATAAACCTTAATGCCCTCTAAAGTGATATGAAAGGCCAAGGCCCCAACGAAAATCAGGATCTTTTCCCTTTTGGAGACTAGGAACAAGATCCTTACTAAGGCTAATTTGTTGAAGAGAAGAAATTCAAACATTACGGAGTCCTCGTGTACCTTTTGACACACCGAGGTAGAAAGTGCTTCCCACCTACTGGTTGGTTGCCCATTTGCTAGAAGGGTGTAGGACCACTTCAAGGGCAAATATGATATTGCATCCCAGCAATATCATATCCCCCTCTCAAATATAAACTGATGCGTCTACTCCTCCAAGGTCCCCATAGCGAGGCCAATGAAGTAGGGTGGAACCTGATATGGAGTCTCTATCTGAAGTGGACCATATGCTTCTCGAGAAAGAGCACCGAATTAGGAGGTGATCCGAGGTCTCGTCTGCCTGACCACAGAGGGGTAGATGGCGCCCGCAATCGTCGGATGGTTCCGCCTTAGGAGATTGATCTTGACAAGGATCTTACCCTTTGTGGCTAATCAAATAAAAACTTTGGCCTTCAAGGGTCACATCGTCTTCCAAATCTTCTTCGCGAGGAGACAAATGACACCCCCAAAATTAATAAACTGGTAGGAAGAGCTCATCATTAACTAATCAGTCGAGGTCCACCTCCAACTAGCGTAATCCGGCTCCTCCGTGAGCGATTTCAGATTTAGGAGTTCAAGAAGCTCGTCTAGTTGCAGGATAAGTTCCGATGGAAAAGGGCCATTAAATCTTGACCTCCACGACGAGCAGGACCCTCTGACAAGAGCTTCTATTCAGACTGAGGCCGATTTGACATGTGCAAGATCAAATGGCTGGTGGAAGTGGGTCCTTTAATGATGATGCTGCATCACCTTTGCAATCGCATTGTAACCTAATTTTATTATAATATTACTGGTCGGGGGATGTTTAGCCCTCCCCCTATAAGGAGGGGTTCTTAAAAAAAAAAAAAAAAAAATTAGTGCAATACCGATCGAGGTCAGTTGTACTTAACTAAAAAAAATTGGTGTCAACACAGATCCAACCGGGTAATGTCATGTCCAATTTTCAAAACACGACAAGCATGGTATTGCCCTTTACTAATGTAATTCAAATGGTGCAGTAAAATTTGATTTATTCTACATTTTATTACAACCACCAGTGAAAATGGATACTGCTCCACTTATATGCCTAAATCAAAATCTAATGTCACCGGAGTGGCATTTCAGTCTTCATGGCTTTGTGTTTTTGGGGCTTTAAGTCTCCTGTACTCTCCACCGGTGTGTAGCGGTTGTTGGTTTGCGCCGGCCTGTGGGGCCTCCCGGAGGCCTAATTGTGCCCTCCCCCTTGCAATGAAAAAAATAAAAAATCAAAAATAAAATCAAAATCTAATGGATTCTCCTAAAATATTCAATAAATGTACTTGAACTCATTGGTAACAAATTAATCCAAAATCTTAAACCATGCTATGACGAGCGGTGTCGTGCGTATGCTCCTGAATCATTAGTAGACTAGGGATGATAGGGTGTACTATATTTTAAAAAACCACAGTACATAAATTGTGGTGTACCACGGTTCGGTTCGATGCACCCAAATGCTAGGGGGGAAATCTGTTGGGGAATCAGCTCGTGATACTGATCCCTTATGCCGTGGAGCCCTTTAATCCTCAAGATGGTGCTCAAAGGTTCGAGGACCGGATCCCTGCAGAGATCACACACGACATAGAATTCGATGCACCAATACAATGAAAATAGACAATACAGATTATCAATTAATCAAGAAATTTGATTATCACTAACAAGAGAAATACACCATGCGGTGGTCACCGTTTGTCGAACCCCGCAACCCCTTTTCTTGCTCCTCTCACCGAAAGATACCCACATAGTAGAGGACACCTCTACTCATGAGATCCGAAAATATACCGGAGGATCTACCATGGGAACATAGTGCCCGTCGAAGTTCAAGCCGAGGAAGACATACCGAAGAACCTAGATAAAAGCCTTGGATGAACTTGAAGGTGGATCCATGAATGAACCTCCCCCCTATCTTCCCTTCTCCCTTCTTCCCTAGCTCTTCCTCTCTTCTTCTCCTTCTCGCTCTCTTTCTTTCTTTCTCTCACCTCTCTCTTTGGGCAAAACTTAAACCAGGCTTCCTTTCTCTCCATCCTCGCTTCTCTCTTATATTCTTGGAACCCTAGAGCCACCCCTTACCTTCCCTTTTATAATGGAAGCATACGTGTGCAGCGTGTGCCCTTAGGTCTCCCTAAAACAGCCCCAAAATTGGCCTAACCATGCCCTCTTCGAGTTCTTCCCACACTGATTCACCTAGAAAAAGTCAAGGTCGTCCAGGCGAATTTCTAGAGCGTTCTGCTATCAGAACTCGTCCCGAATTCACCTGGGCGATCCCTAACATCACCCGGGCGAAATTTTCTATTGATGCTGATTTGGACCGAATTTAATGGGCCAACGAAGCCCAACAAAACCAACATTATACCCAAACCGTATGATTTTTTTTTCGTTTAATCCAAAACTGCAGCAGAATCATTTTGGTGAAAACCAAAACCGCATCGTGCTATTAGGGGAGCACAGAAAACTGGTGGAACTGGAGAACCGAACCAAATCGGTTCGAACCGTACGGTTTGGTTCGGTTTCTAGCAGGATTAGTTCGGTGTTGGTTCCCAAAGTGCAAAACCGTCGGGAACCGTTTCGGTTTTCAGTTCTGGGTTCCGGTTATTTGAATCGAACCGGTTCATGTATATGCATAATGCATTCATGGGTCCGGTAATACGGGTGATGCGGGTAGGGTCATTATGTAACGGGCCCTACTGATATCCACAATAGTATCATGAATCTAGCTTTGGAACTGCTTGTTGTATCCATGGTTTTTAAATATATATATATTTTTATTTCTATATGGTTTAATGATGGACCTACTCTAACTTCCAGGGGTGCACCAAAAACTAGTGGAACCGGAGAACCAAACCGGTTTTATATGGTTCGGTCCGGTTCCATGCTCCCTTTGGTCTAGTTCTGATTCCAAATATTTGAGAACAGTTGGGACCGATTCGGTTCCTAGTTCGTCCTCTAACCTGTCCAAACCGAACCATGTGCACCCCTAGGTGCTATATGGCGCAACACGGTTTTGCAGTGAGCGGTGCAGCACTCAGTACACCACAAAGGTTTTATTCTCAGATTTTTTCCTGAGACTTTCGAGCACATCACATAATAGAATTCATTGTTACAGACAAAATTCAAAGCCACAAAACAATTGTTCAAAGATAATTAATGTCTGCACAAGCTTTCCTGTACCTACGGTGACGCATCATAGCCGTCGGTTCGGAAAAATTGTTGGAATAGTCCCACATTTGTTAGGGGGCTGAGCGATGATGGTGTCTTCATTTACCCTAAATGAATCTTCCCTTACGATCCAGGTTTTGAGACGGTATCTAATAGTGGTATGATAGAGATCGAGGTTCCACCTAACCCCGGTACGGGAGGGAGCAGGTTGTGCCTCGGAGTTTGTCTAGACCTAGCCTTGTGTGAGGGAAAGATTGTTGGGTTTAGTCTCACATCGGCTAGGGGGCTGGACGATGGTGACATGATGAACGGTGGATCGATCATTTCTCTTGCCTCCTTGGTGAACACAACAATAAGTGGCTACCATCCTCACAAACCTTCTTCAATGCTGAATCGGACAACAGCAACAACAACCCGAGAATGAAGCTCTCATCGGCCCGCCCGACAGGTTTAGGGTCCAAGCCCGTCCAGCCCAACCCATGTGCTCTCCTATATGATCTTAAATGGGCTCCTTGTGATTGTGGGTTCAACCTTGACTTGCTGTGTAAAAGGGTTGATATATTTGGCTATTTATCCCACGACTAAATGATAAAATAATATAATCGGGTCGGATCAAGCCTGGTTGGATCTAATAAGTGCAAGCCCGATCTCGGCCCACAAAATTATCCGGGCCTGAAAAATGTGTCTTGCTGGTCCGCCACGGCGGACCTTTAAATTTAACCCAAGCTTGGTATATGGTCGGGTCAGGCCAGATCAGGCTGGGCGCCTCTACATTTAACCTAAGCCTTGTATATGGTAGGGCCAGGCCTGGCCGGCAGGCCACTGGGCCCATGTCCACCCCTTACCATGAGGTTATAACCTCAGGATCCGCGCGCTTCTTATATATTCCACTGCCCTAGGGTGGCAACGGGTCGGGTCGGGTCGTGTCGGGTTCGTGTCGTGTCTAGTTTTGGGTCGTGTCCCCGGACTTGAACCGTTTAACTAATCGTGTCTAGATCCTAAATCCGTACCCGACCCGTTTATAAACCGGTAGACATGATAAGACCCGTTAGACTCGTTTGCCACACGGGTCTATTCAGTTGACCCGATCCAACCCAGTCCGACTCGACCCGACCTGACCCGATAGACCCGCTAGTACATCATACTACAATATCGGATTACGGGTAGACCCGACCCGACACGACACGACCTGTTGAATTTTAAACGGGTCTTCCCGGGTCTACCGTGTCCAGACCCTAAAACCGGACCCGACCCGTTTATTAAACGGGTCTACCATGTTGACCCGTTCACGACCTGAACCCGTTTAGCCCTGACCCAGACCCGTTAACTTCGTGTCGGGTCTGCCGTGTGGGGTCCGAAATTGCCAGCCCTATCGACTGCTCGGGCGAAGAGAGTGGGTGATTTGAAGGGGCAGCCTCCAACCCTTTGGCGACGTATATACTATAATACTAATTAACGCCACATCTTCCTAGCCTCCATGCAAGCGCATGCTGTGTTACAGCTAGTAGGGCTCGTAATGGGCCGGGCGTAGGCCCATCCAACATAGCATAAATGAGGTCCGAATTTGGGCCCATTGCCACCCCTAGTTACGAGAGCAGCTATTGTATTCAGTATCCAGGACCGGCTCAACCATAAGGTCATTTAGGGCTTGTTTGGATCCGAAAAAATACAAAGAGCTTGTTTGGATACTACTCGATCCCAAAAAGTGTTTTGCAGATAGCCCAAAATGCACTTCTTAGTTATTTTTCTGGAGCCCAAAATCAAGGCTTCAGACTACATAGCCCTTTTTTGAGAATTTTGGATTCTGGGCTTCTATAATCCCAGAATCAGAATCATATCCAAACAGGGCCTTAGGCCGTCGCCTAAGACCCCACGTGAAAAGAAGGCCTCCAAGTTCCTAACCAACTTAAATAGCTTTAGACCCATTAAAAAATAAAGACCCCCAACTCACTTAAATAGATTAAGAGCAGTCTTGTTTTGAGTTTTAGCCTTAGGTCTCAATTTGTATTGAGCCAGCCATGTCAGTATCCTTGATCCAACTTAAACCACTTGGCATTGCACAATTGTCAATTTAATTATTAGATGTAGTGCGTTAGTATTCTATTAGTCCCACCTCGGTTGTGGTAACATAATGGTGTGCGTACTCTCTTTATATAAAGAGAGATAGTCTTATGTAATGCAATTGTGATTAATGAGATAATACAAGGAGATTTTCTCCCCAATCCTATTCTCTCTCCCCCTCTCTTCGTAACATGGTATCAGAGCCAACCCTCTTGGCCTAGGGTTCGACGCTCTCCTCTCCGACCTCGGCCTCCTCGGTCGTCGTCGACGACATCGAGGAGGCTGGGAAAGTAAAACCTCTTTTCTGATCTAGCGAGCCCGCAGCCCCGCCGGTATCGCCCTCGTGCTCGCCGGCGACATCTGCTCCGAGCGCACCTTCGACGGAGACCGCTACTCTCAACCTCCGCATCCGGAGGCTCCTCAAGACCTTCGAGTTCCGGCCCTGTGCAGCCCATCGTCTCGCGCCCGCCGCCTAGCCCTGAGCCCGTCGTCTCGCGGCCGCCGTTATCCGCGCCGGTCATGGACGGCCTAGAGTTTCAGCCGCACCCGCCGCCCGCGCTAGACTCGGGCCGTCGTCGCCGTCCGCCAGAAGGAACCCACATGGCAGGGAAGGACGGAGGTGAAGAAGATGCTGGAGGGGATGGAGGCATCGATCCCGGAGTCGAACGTGGGGTTCAGGATGCTTCGACAGATGGGGTACAGGCCCGGGTCTGCGCTCGGCAAGAGCAGGGCCGGACGGGTCGAACCGGTGGGGCTCGAGATCCGGCGCTCCCGGGCGGGGATTGGGATCAGGTCGCTGCAGGAGGAGGCGGAGAGGAGGGAGAGGGCCGCGGCAGAGAGGAAGAGGGTCTCCTCCCTGGCTCGGTCCTCCACCTCCGCCGTGCTGATCCCGTCTCCGACTTTCTCTCCTATCCCGCCGTTCACTGCGCCGCCCGGATGTCGCTCTTCCCTCTCATCTCTCTCTCGCTTTCCTCTTTCCTTATCTCCTCTCTCTCTCTTTCCTTATCTTCTCTCTCTCTCGCTTTCCTTATATCTTTGTTTCCTTTTTTTTTTGCTTTGACCGCAGTGTGTCCTAGTGTGTGCGTTCCGGTAATGGTGTGCGTACTAGTGTGTGTCCCTACTTCTTTGGGATTGTGTCCCTGCAAGTCTATGCAAGTGTGTCCTCATGTATGTCCCTATCGTCTGTTTTTTACGTGTGTCTTGGATGTCCTGGCATTGAGACATCTTGTCGAGTGTGTCCCAACGTGTCCATGGGTGTCCGGGTAGTGCACACCTTGCCTAAGGACCTATTGTCTACTTCTCGTCCTTGTGCACCGCGCCGGCTTTTTCAATGCCGCCGTCTTCAACCCTTGCGTCGAACTATCTGCTTCAGCCCCTATCTCGCCTAGTCAACCTCTTCCTTAGTTACTAGCTAGATCTCCTACTCCTCAGATCTGGTGACATCAGAGCTCCGACCTTCTCTGCTACACCTGGTTGCCTGATCCTGGTCCTGCCGCACCTGGGTGCTTGTCTCACGACTGCAGCCCGTCAGGCTCCACCTTCCTCGTACCGACCACTGCTTATGTTCTTCCGAACTGGCAGCTATGATCTGTTGCATCGGATGGCTCGACACCCGATCTGGCCCTTCCGTACCTGACCGGCTCTTCGCATTTTCACCTTGCGCTCTGATCTGCTGCACTCTGTCAGTCAGCCCGCTGCGCCTTGCGCTTTGTCAGCCCGCCTTGCACCCTATGCCCTTGCGCTTTGACGATTTGGCTGCCCCATCGCCCTGCTCTGTGCCCTTGCGCCTTGGTATTTTTGCGCTCTGCGCCCTACCGATCCGCCTTGCACCATTTGATCCTCTCTAGTTCCGGTCACACTTGTTTTGTGCCGGCTTTTGGATCTTTTTTCTCGTTCCGGTCACACTTGTCTTGTGCCGGCTTTTAGATCCTCTCTAGTTCCGGTCACACTTGTTTTGTGCCGGCTTTTGGATCTTTTTCTCGTTCCGGTCACACTTGTCTTGTGCCGGCTTTTAGATCCTCTCTAGTTCCGGTCACACTTGTTTTGTGCCGGCTTTTGGATCCATTCTCATTCCGGTCACATTTGTCTTGTGCCGGCTTTTAGATCCTCTCTAGTTCCGGTTACACTTGTTTTGTGCCGGCTTTTGGATCCTTTCTCGTTCCGGTCACATTTGTCTTGTGCCGGCTTTTTTGATCCTCTCTAGTTCCGGTCACACTTGTTTTGTGCCGGCTTTTTGGATCCTTTCTTGTTCCGGTCATACTTGTCTTGTGCCGGCTTTTGGATCCACTCTCGTTCCGGTCATACTTGTGCCGGTTTTCCTTGGTCTTGTGACCCTATCAGAGCTACGACTCTTCATCTTCTCCTTCTTCTTTGTCTGTGATAATTGAGATCTTCTAAGAGGTGTCAAGTACTTGCTTTGGCTGAGTGCTTGCCTCTTATGAGGTCTCACGCATTCACATCTTTTCTTATCCGCTCTCTCTCCCTTCGGCCTCCGTTATTGCCGGCTTCCATCACCGTCGGCTTCCTCCACTCCGCTCCTTAGTGATCATTGCTAATTCTCCCGGTTGACCTGCTTACAGGTTGGCCGGGTTCCCCCGGTTGTCCTGCTTGCAGGTCAATCGGGTTTCCAGGACGATTTGCTTGCAGGTCATCCTGGCACTATCTTTACTTTTCTGCATACAAAAGGGTTATTTGATGTAATTTTTTTTCTTTCTTTCTCCTTCCTTTTATTAAGCAAACTGATGTCGGTTTATACCTTACATCAGTTTGACGGGGGGTATTAGATGTAGTGTGTTAGTATTCTATTAGTCCCACCTCGGTTGTGGTAACATAATGGTGTGCGTACTCTCTCTATATAAAGAGAGGTAGTCTTATGTAATGCAATTGTGATTAATGAGATAATACAAGGAGATTTTCTCCCCAATCCTATTCTCTCTCCCCCTCTCTTCGTAACATTAATTATTGGAATTCGGCATTTCGTTCATGTCACGGAGTTGGTGAGATCTGGCCACTTGAAGTGCTCCGTCTCCCGAAAGTCTCAAGTACATACTTCTCTTGAACCTCTGTAGTTTGAGATCAAGTTCAGCAAAGAGAGGAGAGATGAGTGCGTTCAACAGTAGCGACGGCGAGCGAGAATAGAAGGGCAAGGTTGAAGGTGGGATACATGTTAGCACGGTGAGCACAATGTTCTCCTGGTCCTCGAAGGATGTTGGTTATTGTTGTGTGCAGCTGAAGCGATGTTAGATTCTCACCCAAACCAAAGATGCAAATCACAAACAAGAGAGAAGATGCATGTGATCCAATCACACACACACACACACACACACACACACACAGAGAGAGAGAGAGAGAGAGAGAGAGAGAGAGAGAGAGAGAGAGAGAGAGAGAGAGAGAGAGAGAGAGAGAGAGAGAGAGAGAGAGAGAGAGAGAGAGAGAGAGAGAGAGAGAGAGAGAGAGATTTTTTAAATAGTTCGATAATTTTGCGTACGTCCACTGGGGGTATGGAGAGAGATCCATTATCAATCAATAAAGGAATTACAATAGGATTCTTCAAACCCTTGAGAATAGCTCTAGCTCTGTCGACAGCTCTTCTGACTCATACAAACAATTCCCTCATCCACTTCTAGAAAGAAATCCGATCAACAAACAACCCTTAAATACCTAGGGTTAAACTCAACAACCCGTCCCCGTTTCGCCCAGGTGCCCCTGATTGGTGCCCGGGCGTCTGCAGCCATCCAAAACAATTATGTGCCATAGAAAAATTTGCCTAGGTGCCCCTGATTGGCGCCCGAGCCCCGGGTTGGGGCAGCCTCTTGCTGCTGCGGTTTTTCTGCTTCTAAATTTGCTCGGGGCACTCGACATGCTATAGACACTCCATAGGGCACTCCAAGGGGTTCTCAAAGTGGGTACGGTTCCCTAAGGGGTTCTTTCTCCAACAGTTAGCCTCCTCCGCCGCAATAAGAGAGAGAAACTAATCCCAACTACTTATAAGTTCATGACATTTTCATCACTAAAAGGAGAGATCATCTTAGTTACTAAGGTACTCTTGAGAATCTTAGCTTAACAACTCATGTCCTTTTCTTTTACAGGTCAAGAAGATCTCCAAAACATTTCCATCATTGGAGCACTACTTGCGCTACTCTCCATCACCTCTGATTGAAGAGGCACATGCAGATCTACACCCAAGTATAGTGGTTCTCTCTGACGCTCAACACTTAGGTAAGCAGATATTATGGATAAGTCAAAGCCTAGGATCTAGCAATCGACATAAAATAAAAAAATTAAAAAAAATAACAACACCTGGAGTGATCCAAATGGCCGACCATATGGAGAGAGAAGAGCACAACGGGTATATGAAGACAAGAATCTGCACTCCCATTACCGATGTGGGACTAACCGCTCAACACCCACCCCGCACAGAGCATGTTTCAACGAGGCTCTACCCTCACGCGTAGTGAGGCAGCAACGAGTGCGGCACAACCACTTGTGAGACGATCCCGAAGCGGGCCCAACTCTGATACCATGTGACAACAGCCAGAGTGCTCCTAAAGGCCAACCTTATGTGAGAATATAGCACATCGGGTATATGAAGACAATAATCTCTGCTCCCTTTACTGATGTAGGACTAACCTCTCAACAGAAAACAATCAAGAGAGAATACATACTAAAATGTAAACGAGACGACACAGATTTATTCTAGTTTGGTAAAACTTGCCTATGTCCAGTCTTGAGAACTAGCGATTCATTATCTTGAGAATTATGATCGAAATGAACAAGTCTCCTTGATTTTACAGGGGAATGACTCACACCAATGATCTCTTGGATATTCTTTCACCTCTTCGCCTCTCCTTGTTGATCTCAAAAGTCTTACGTTTTGTCTCACAACCTTGTTTACAATGACGGCTCGAAGGCCTTTAAACACCACCCACATTCGTATGGACTTTTTGTACCAGGGGCGCCGGACGCGAACCCCCCCCCCCCCCCCCCCCCCATGAGCTAGTGTTCTATGAATAGGTCAATTTGCCCGGGTGCCTAAACATGTAGTCCAATTCCTAGGATCTAGGTTAGGTTTGCCCAGGCACCCACCCTGTACATGTATGTCTCACTCTTAAAACATGCTTTGAATTTTGACTTCGTGCGGGTGTGCCCTGTGCGGTACCCGGGCACGCGTCAATCAGATTACACGATTAGGGTTGACTCCATATCCATCAATCTCCCACTTGGAGACTAACTATTCTGGTTCTTCAATTTGCAGTAATTTGATGACGACGATAACTCCTCAACAACAAGAGGTCTCAAACGCTGGCCTATCGCCTTAGATTGACGGAAGCCGAACATCTGTTTAGCATCCCACCGTGACCACCTTGGTTAACATATTAGCCAGTTTCTTGCTCGTATAAGTCTTTTTCAGCTTTAGCATATCGTTTTCCACCAGGGAATAAATAAAATGATAGTTCATGTTGATATGTTTGCTTCTCAAGTGGAAGACGAAATATTTCACGAGATATATGGCACCCTGGTTGTGACTATACAGCTTGTTGTCTTCTTACTCTATCCTGAACTCTCCTCACAGAGTATGCAACCATACTATCTCCCTGCAGGTCTCCGAAATAGCAATGTACTCGACATCAGTAGTAGAAAGAGTTACGATCTTCTGTAACTGTGAAACTAAGCTGATGGCTCAACTTCTCAATGTGATTACATAGCCTGTCATGTTATTTCTTCTATCTAGATCACCTTTCAGATCTGAATCCACAGAGCCTCGTAACTTGATCTCTGATCCTCCATAGTAGTGTAACGTCGACTTGGAAGTTCCTCGCAGATATATGAATATCCACCTCACAACTGGCCAATACTCTTGTTTGGTGTTGTTCATGCAACTACTAACAACTCCCACTACTTGTGTGTTGTCTGGTCTTGCACAGACCATCACGTACATAAGACTTTTGACTGTTGAACAGTAGGGAACCTTCAATCACTATGTAGTCCTTCTCTTCCTGCTTCTTCGCACACTCCCTTTTCGAGAGTCTAAAGTGACTCGCAGTAGGAGTGTTAACCTGTTTCATATTTTCCATTGCAAATCGTTTCAGGATTTTCTCGATGTAGTTCGCCTGTGATAACATTAACACCCTCTTATTTCTGTCTCTGTTGATCCGTATGCAGAGGATCTACTTCGAAGAACCCAGATCCTTCATCGATAACTCCTCTGACAACATCTATTTTAGCTTCTTGATCTTTTCCATATTTGCTACAATGGCCAGTATACCATTGACGTGCAACAACTGAATGATGACGTTATTACCAAAACCTTGAAGTAACAATAGTGATCCAAGTGGCACCTCGTGTACCCACTCCAAGACATGAAGCCATCAAATTTGTGATACCACTATCATAGCGCTTGCTTCAGTCCATGTAGGTTTTTCTTCAACTTGCAAACTTACCTTCCTTATCCTTTTCTCGGAAACCCTATGTTTGTACCATATAAATGTTTTCGTTAAGGTCTCAATGAAGAAATATCGTCGTCACATCCAACTTCTCCAGTTGTAGGTCCTGTGTCGCTACCATGCTCAGTACTATCCTTATTGTCGTAAGCTTGACCACCGGTGAGAAGATCTATGTGTTGTCAATACCTTGCTTTTGTTGGAAGCCTTTAACCATTAGCCTAACCTTGTAACGCTTCAAACCATCTTGTTCTTTCTTTAGTCTGTCGACCCATTTATTTTGAAGAGCGTTCTACTTCTTTGGTAAGTTCACCAGATCCCAAGTCTGATTGACATAAAGAGATCGACAACATCTCCTCCTCCATGGCGTGCTTCCACTCATCCTTTGTATCCTCCTGAACAGCTTCATTAAAGCTCTCAAATTCACTGTTATATGTCAGTAACAGCTAATGCAAAGATGGTTAGTATCTCTGTGGTGCTTGGGGCACCCGAACTAATCTCCTAAAGGCGATAGAAAGTGCATGTAAAAGACATGAGGTCGGTTTGCTAATTTTTGCTGACTTGTCCTTAATCTCGAGTAGCTCCGTGAACTCCTTCTCATCCTTGTCTTCATCACTGTCCTTGTACATCGATATAGATGTAGGTGGTACTACCGAAGACATGTAGGTGCGCCAAACTTATTATCGTACTTTTCCAATCCTCCTCTAGGATTGTTCCAGCTAATGGAACATATAGGCCTTAGTTGCTTAGGTAGGTGGTTGTATTCACTGTATCAATCCAAAAGTACTTTGGTAGGCAAGAATGGATCCGCATGCTCGCAGCACATTCCTCTTCACCCGCTCAGCTACACGTTTTGTTGAGGTGTGTGAGGAATTGTCTTCCGCCTTCATATGTCATTCAAGGCATAGTAGTCCTCAATATCCTTGCTGCAATATTCTATTCTGTTGTCTGATCGTAGACACTTAAGCATCTTCTCTGTCTCATTGTTATAACGGCTTTCCACTTCTTGAAAGTATCAAATATATCGAATTTGGATTTAAGATAATATATCCAAAGCTTTCTAGTGCTATCATCTATAAATGTAAAAAAGTAATTTGAGCCACCTAAATATGATACCTAAGAGAACCCACAGGTATCCGTGTGCACTAGCTCAAACTTCTCCTATTTTCTCATCCTTTTGTCCTTCTTGAAACTGACCTTTTTATTCTTGTCGAAGATGCAACTTTTGTACAACTCCAGATCTACTGACTTGAGACTCGTGTTATCACATTTAGAGCCGTAGTGTGTTTTTGGCACAACTTGGGTAATTGGACAACTTGGACAAAGTGTGGTAAGTATCGAGTTGCAAGTCCATTATGCTAGTCCCTGAGTGTCAGAGAACAAGATCATATGAAGTTTCATTGAAAGATACAGATGAAAGACTACATGCTTAAGGTTCATCATGCCTATCAGAATAACCTTTAATTACAAAGAAAAATATTAAAAGACTTTGCAACTTTAGATAGCCCTTGATATATTTTCTCAGTGTAGGCATTAGATCTAGCTGAGGCATACCGTGTGCTCTAGGTCGAATCAACATGCACTACGCACATAGGGATCGAGCTCACTGGTGAGCTCGTGGGGGTTCAGGGGGGGCAGCACCACCTGGTGGGGTTCAAGGGAAACAGTTCCAAAACCTAATTAGGATTTAGGTCTTGCACTTGCATGATATTATAGATTGTACATGTATCAGTTTCATCAATTGCAATTTCATCGTATTTATGCATATCGATGTTTGGGGTGTGTCGGAGTAGGTGGACCAGCATCGCGAGTGGTTCTCTCTACGTCACATACGATTCTTACTTAGAAATCTCTAAGTGTAGATTGATCATAGGGTCGTCCAAACCATTGTTTGGTTTAATTGAGTCCTATTGTTATCTGAACTATGGTATTGATGCCTACGTAAAAATATCCAAATAATTGTTCAGACTCTTTTGTATAAGTTCGAACTTTTCCTAGTTCGACCAGACCACTTTGGAAGCTGGGAAAAACCTTCAGAGACTGACGTCTGAACGATGGTTTGAACTCCCATGCTTCGTTGCCCGAACAATGGTTTGGACGGTGTAGGGCAGAGGCTTTGTATAAATAGGCCTCCGTTCCTCTTTAGATTCATCCTTCGGCGATAGAATTTTTTGAGAAGATTTTTTTCATTATTTTTGGGGAAATAGTTTATTGCTGTCACCAAAGGCGGAGATAGGAGAAATCCCATATTGTGGCGCGTTATCCAAGAGAGAAACCTAGATCTCCATCTAGGATTTTTATGATTTTTTTTTTCGGTCTCTCTTTAATTAGTTTTCATGCTGATTTTTTTAGAGAGATTCATCTAGGGCTTTTCTATTGCATGCATTGACTTACCATCTATAGGAAATCCTAAGAGTCATCACCATCTTCAACATTTGAGGGTATACGACCGCTTGGAAGTCAGAGTCTCCTTCAAGTGGGAGATCAAACCATGGGGTTCATGGCATCCAATCCGTGTGTCGGATTGGATTGAGACCGAGCAAACGGAGACATCTTCATGGAGAGGAGAAGGGCGAGTCTCATGGCGTTGAGTCATGGGCACGAGTGTGAGGGGGAGCAACTGTCGGTCGGTGGACCAGAGCCGCTACGCGCTAGTGGAGATCGGACAACGTACCTGTGGAAAGGCAAGGCGACGTGAAATTACACAATCAGTGGGTTCGATGAGTCAAATCTTGTAACCTCTTAATTCACATAGTATATAACCCTAGAATGGGCTAGGGGTGGAGTAGAGAATTACTCAAACCACTTCAGAATCTCTCGTGGCATTCTAAATGCTTCTTTAATTATTACTTTACACTTGAGAAATTGTTTGGATTATGTGCTAGAAATTAACAAGGGAATGAAAAAATGAAATCCATCTAAGTGATTTTTTTTTTGAAAATCCCTCTCGGCGAGATGAGGGGGGGTTCGGCCTAGACCCCTACCGGTTTATTAAAAGAAAAAAAGTACAGCTAATGCCTAAGGGGCACCGACACATGATGTGTAACCACATCCAACACGGGCTAACAAAATAACCCTACACTTCAAGCAAGAAAAACCCAAAAAAACCCGCAAGTCCTACGACTTTGAAGCCCTCGATCTTTCCAATTCATGAATATGTGTTAGGAAAGACCCCGTGCCTTTCCCCTCTAAGTGAATTTTTAATTAGGCATTTTTAGTCATTCGACCTGTTCACCTCCTTCTTGGTGTTTGTGATTTATACAATTCCACACATCCAACACGATTTCAACCCGGTAGCTTCCCTTCTAAGAGAAGGGTCTTTATTTTGGTCTTACTCATGTGGCCTAACCAGTAGTGCTAAATCTTTGATTCCTCACTTGTAGAAGCCACTGAGATGACATTGGTTTTACCCAATATATAGTAGAGAGTCCCTTCCTTCTTACCACGTGACGTGACCAAGGATCCCTTTGTTATCTTTCACGAATTGGCAGTGAGGGTGGTCATATAGCCCTTCTTGGTTAGCTAGCCGACGAAAATAAAATTCCACTTTAAACTCGGTACATCAGGGAACTCTCACACATTAAAGCTTTAAAATATATCAAATATGTTTGGGATGGGAAACTATATTTATAGTTTAGAATCTCCTTCTCAATTCTTCTCGATGTCTAGGTGATGTAGGACTAATTCATCTTGGCTTTTCCCCCTTAGGAGTTACTCTTGGATCTTGGTCGTTACATTCCATCCCCCCTTAAGGTCCACACGTTCTCGTATGGGATAGACCCCCCCCCTATCGCGAGGAGTTTTGCTCTGATTCTGTAACATCCCGCGCCACATATATATGATATTATCTGCTTTGTCCGTGATTGCACGTGGACTTCCCAAGAGGTCACTCAACCTTGTATTGCTCTCGCTCAAGCAAGCTTAACTACAAAGTTCTTATGACATCCGCAATGGCTCACGGTTTTAAAATGCATCATGTCTATTAGGGAGGAAAAATTATATTTATACCCAAAATCTTCTTCTCTCCATGCGTGGTGGGACTAATTCAAAGCCTTGGACATCTCACCCCACCTCATCCATCTTGACTTTTATCGCCTCAGGAGTCTTAGTTATTGGCTCTTGGATTTTGGTCATCACAAGAGGTCTGGGTGATCGATTCAGGTGCGTCCTTTCAAGCAATATCTAACCGGAAAATCCTAAGCAACAACATGCAGGGAGCTCTCGATCATAAAAGTGTATCTTAGAAATGATGAGCTGTGTAGCATTGTCAGGAAGGGAGATGTCTAGATAAACCTAAGCAACGATCTAGAATAGATCCATCCCATGAATAGTAGGGGTGTTCATCGGTTTGGGTTGACCCGCCAAACCGAACCAAACCGGTCTATTTGGTTCGGTTTGGATTTGGTATTTTTGACCGTTCGGTTCGGTTCGGTTCCAAAAAAATAAAAACCGCTAAGATCGGTTTTGTTCTGGGTTGTGAGTTTTTTAACTCAAACCAACCCAACCCAACCCAAACCATTGGTAGTATACCCTCAGTAGGTACTACTATACAGTTTCACTAGTTTTGTACATTGCATGGTGGTGACCCCAATCATCACCATTCGGTGCATTCAGGACTTTCAAGTGTTCAACCGTATGATAAAACTAAAAAGTGAAGGGTGTTGCTATTTGCACCCACATAATTACTAGCACCCCCAAGTGCTAACTTATGAAATATCTCAAAGAGGAAAGTTAACGGTGTTGCTAGTAATTCTGGGGGCAAATAGTAGCACCCAAAGTTAAAGACTTAAAAGTGAAATATGAACCAATTAGCTGCTTAGCCATTCACGCCTCACTGCCAATTCAAAAACATTTGGTTGAATGTTTATTGTCAATTCAATTTCATTATTTTTGTCAATCAAGTATTTTAAAAGAGTTGATGAGGCGATCTTTGAGGCTATTGAGCAATTTGAAGACCTGCAAAACCGAACCGAACCAAACCGAACTTTTTCGGTTTGGTTTGGTTCGGTTTTTACCAAGGAATGGTTTGGTTCGGTTCCATTTTCTAGAGAACCGATTACCTCCGGTTCGGTTTCAAATTTATCAAAAAAACCGAACCAACCCGAACCATGAACACCCCTAATGAATAGGACACTGAAGTTTCTTTTAGCCTAAGGTCTCGGTCCTTTTTAATAAACCCAAAATTACCCTTTATCTGTTCTCTTCTCCTTTCCCTCTTCTCCCATCTCTCTCTCTCTCGACATGACCACCGCCGGTGAAAATTGAAGAGGTGGGGCTCCAGCTGGTGCATTGCACCCCACCCTGACGGCAGCCACCGCCAGTGCGGAGGGAGGACGTGGGGCTCCGGCTGGTGCATCGCACCCCACCCCGACGGTAACCACCGTTGATCGGTGCATCGCACCCCAGCCCGACGGAAGTCACCGCCGGTGAGAAGGGAGGAGGTGGAGTCCGGCGATGGTGAGGAAGTCTGGTAAGTTCGGTATTCACTAGCTCGATGGCATTGCAAAGGAAACTGAAGACACAGTAAATGATATTTTCATCAATAGGTTTTCAGCTTCCTTTAGCTTAACTGGTCTCTTTGTCAGGGACGGCTCCCTAAGTCCCCCTATTTTAAAACCGTGTGCTGCTGTAATTTTTATAAGAACTCTGTAGTTAAGTATGCTGGGGCAAGAGCTGTAGTACTAGGATAGTGCAATCACGCGCTATATGAATAAGAACCAGAATGATTAACTTTGGCTGATAACAACGGTCACGATTATTCTAAGTTTATAAAACACGCCACACAGTTCAGAGAATTTATATGTTCATCTTCTCTCATATGTTCGGGACGTCCTCACCTGAATCTCTCTCAATGCCGGAACTTTGGAATTCCGATACACCGTTCGATAGAGAGATCTCCCAACTCACTGATGCCGCACATATTTTCAGCAGGGACTTTGAGATTTCTCCCATGCTTGGGCGACCGCCGGCATCCCCTCTCAGGCACCCTCTGATCAATCTAGCCATGACTAGAGCTAAATCCATGGGGTATTTCCCTTCCAGTAAGGGATCCATGAAGCTCCCAACCCTCTCTCTAGCTTCCTCTTCAGCAATCACAGCAATGAAGGCCTGCAATGAGAACTCATCTCCACCTTTTCGCGCATCGGCAGCCTTCTCCCCTGTGATAATCTCCATCATCACAACCCCGAAAGCGTAAACGTCGAGCTTCGGAGTAACCAATCCTTTCTCCAGATGCTCGGGCGCCATATAACCTATCGTCCCGACGATATTCGTCGTTGCCACGACCGTGCCTTCTCTCCCTTCCACTGGCCTTGCGAGCCCGAAATTTCCGATCTTTGCTCTGAACTTGTCGTCCAAGAGGATGTTGGTGCTCTTGACATCCATGTGGACATAGACTGGGCTAGTGTAACAATGGAGGTAATCTAGCCCATTAGCCACATCAAGTGCAATCCGTACCCTCTGAGTCCAACTCAAAACCATTGATCCACTCCTGTCGAAGATCCAATTGCTCAGAGCTCCGTTCCGGGCATACTCGTAGACGAGGTACCACCGGCGGTTATGGAAGCAGGCGCCGAAAAGCCTAACCAGATTGAAATGGTTGATCTTTTTATGCATCCCGATCTCTTTCGATACTTCTCTGTTCATGATTTTCACGGCGGCGGCATCCCCATCGAAGTCGCCAGCGAAAACCGATCCCTCGATCCTGAATTCGCTGCTGAAATTCCCCGTCGCCAGCCGCAGTTCTTCGAACTTGTACATTCTCAGTGAATGCCCAATACCAGATATAGCAGAAAGAATTGCTCTATCTGTCGGCGCGTTCGACGGCTTCTCCTCTCGTCTCGGCAAGCCGACGGCACGAGCAGCTCTCTCAGCAATTCCCCACTTGGCATTGAGCAAAACGCAGACGAGAGCGATGGAGGAGATCCAGAGAAGAGCACCCACTGCAAATCCAATCCCCAAATAGGCCCATGGGCGACCGGAGCTCTTTCTGATTCGAGCGGATCGAAATGGGGGCGGCGGGGTGATCGCCGGTGGGAAACTATTGGGATGATCCTTTAAGGGAATGAGAAGGGTCGTCGAAGGATAGATGCTCGCATTCGACGAAGAGAGCATATTAGCAGTCCGAATGCTCTGCTCGGCGATGCCGAACTTCTGTCCGATGGTGAATACGGTCTCACCAGGATCGATCAAGTAGCTCAGCAGAGACTGGACGCCATTGCTGCGCTGAGTGACGGTGGGGCAAGCACACCTGAGAGGGACCGTGATCTCCAAGCCGGCGATCAGATACCCAGAAGAGAAGGAATCCGTGTTTCGGGCCTGCAGAGCTTGGCAGGTGGAGAGGCCCTGATAGGTGTCGCTTGCGATGGCAAAGGCTGAATCGCCGGGCTGGACCAGATACGAGGAGTTGGATTGGTAGTACCCGTTTGAGCAGGAGCAGTTGACGGGGGCGATCACCTTCGTGCTCGCCGGGAGGGTGGCGTCTCCGGCGACGGAGTTTACCGGAGAGAGCTGAGATGGGTCGGAGGCCAAGAGGGCGGAGATGGTGGAGAGGGATTGGTACGGGGGTTGGGAGTTGAAGGTGAGGTAGGCTCGGCAGGATGGTGAGTGGGCGTCGCAGAAGTAGCCGAGGAGAGAGGTGGAGTTGTGCTGGTTCCTGCAGTCGGAGGCGTCCAGGCCCTGGTACGGTTGCTGGGATCGAAGGAGAGACGGGAGGGAGGTGAAGCAGATGAAGAGGAGAAGGAATGTGGGAGGGTGGGGAGAACCCATGTCGGAAGGAGTACTGATGGGGTCTTGGGGCGGCGCAGGGAATCAAAGGGGTCGGAGGCGGTCGCCGGAGTTGAGAGCTCAGCGGCGCGCGCGGCAAATGACAGGAGAAAGTAAGAGATCGGGATTACAAATTTAAAAGGAGGTGAAGAGGAGAGAGATCTGTGGCTGTGGTGACGAGTACTGGTTTGCATCTTGTTTCCTTGCGACAGATGGAGCCTTGATTGCATTGGAAACATGTATGAGGGGGGATTATCAAAAGGGTGAGAGTGATAGATTACATTCCTATTTACAAAAAAAAAAATAATTACATTCCTAAGGACTAGGTGGAGGAGAAGGTGTATATCCAAGGATAGCAGAGATGGTTGGGATATGCTGGTTGTCGCGGTCGTGGGGTCCATCGAGTTGGAGAGGAATAAAAGGATCTTTTTTGGAAGATTAGTTCCGACTTATCATGCAAGGAGGGTTGCTGTCTTTGAGTTTTTTTTATAATTTTGTTGTTGCCGATCTATCGATCGGCTTATTGTATCGCCCTTTCTAGTTAATCTACGGGTTGGGATCAATACCTTACCCCCCCCTCTCTCCGTGGGATTCTAAAAAAAAAAGCATTCTTAAGGACATGGTAGTACTCGCTATTTGTTAGTATGTATGTAAACCTTTGGAATTTTCTGCCGATCTTGTTCCAATTCACAACTGAGTTATGCTCATCTGGGGGTAGGGGTGGACATGGTCATGTTTGGAGATTTGACCATGTCTGGACTAAGCTATATCGTCTTTGTCTGAATTGCTCGAATTGATCGAGGAACTCGCAGAGGGCTTGCCCATGTTTGGACCATGGAAGTTCATCATGTTCGAGTTCGTCCGGACCGTTCAATAAAGAATAGAGAGACATCCTGATCTAAAATTTATACCGTCCGATCTAGAGATTCCCCTCACCGGAGAAAAATATTTTTTGGTGCAGACCGTGCAATGAAGAATATTACAAATTTAACTTAATTGTAGAGAACATATGCATTTCTCTCTCTCTCTCTCTCTCTCTCTCTCTTTATATATATATATATATATATATATATATATATATATATATATATATATATATATATATATATATATATATATATATATATATATATATATATATATGGGAAATGAGTTCCTATGACATGTCATAGGGAGTACCCTATGACATATGGTGAGTTAGTAACCCTAGAATATTTAGAATGTTCTGAATTTTTATGAGGATGATCACCCTATCTTAGATAGGACCCTCGCAAAAAATTGGCTCATTCTAAAACTTCTAGAGGCATCAAATATGATTTTCAATTTAACGGTTAAAATGGATGGCCGATAAAGCTTCTAACATTTGATTCCCCAACAAGTTTTAGAATGCTTTGATTTTTTGTAAACATTTTATCTAAGGTAAGGTGATCACCCTCAAAAAAATTCAGCACATTCTAAACATTCTAGCATTACTAATTAACCATATGTCATAGGGTACTCCCTATGACATGTCATAGGAACCCAGCCCTCTCTCTCTCTCTATCTCTCTCTCTCTCTCTCTCTCTCTATATATATATATATATATATATATATGAGGAATGGGATGCTGCCTATCAAAGCAGCATTTTTTGCTGCTTTGATACATTGTTTGACCATCCTAGAAGTTTTGGAATATGATGAAATTTGGTGAGGGTGTTGTCTAGGGTAAGATGATCATCCTCAAAAATTTTCATCAAATTCCAAAACTTCTAAGAGGGTCAAATGGTCTAAGCAAAATCTGCAAAATCTGCAGTCACCGTTAAAATCTGCAGATTTTGCTTCGACCATTTGACCCTCTTAGAAGTTTTGGAATTTGATGAAAATTTGTGAGGATGATCATCTTACCCTAGACAACACCCTCACCAAATTTCATCAAATTCCAAAACTTCTAGGATGGTCAAACAATGTATCAAAGCAGCAAAAAACGCTGCTTTGATAGGCAGCATCCCATTCCTCTCTCTCTCTCTCTCTCTCTCTCTATATATATATATATATATATATATATATATATATGGGAGGGATACTCTTACTCATGTTCTCTTACTCATATAATTACCTATGATCTGGGCCGTCCATTAGATCTCGACGTACGGTTCGGATTAGATAGGCAATTAAAGCAATGGTATCCGCATTAACTACCCGTATTTAATGCGGACACCATTGCTTTAACTCCCAATCTAAATCTAATCCAAATCGTACGCCGGGATCTAATGGACGGCCCGGATCATAGGTAACTATATGAGTACGAGGTCATGAGTAAGAGTATCCCTCCCCTATATATATATATATAAATATATATATATATATATATATATATATATATATATATATATATATATATATATATATATATATATATAGGGAATACGGGATATGAGCTGACAACCATTTATTCATTTGAGCTGTCACCCAGCAACCATCCAATTAAAATCATCAGCCATCGGTTTTATTTAAAGAAATTATGTACTAACACTCACCTCACCCTCATCCTATCTCTCTCTCTCTCTCGTTCGTTGAACCACCCACCGGCGCCCTCATCCTCTCTCTCTCGCCCCCTCTGTGGATGCAAATTTTGGCAAGAAGTCCTACAGAGACTATCGCGGGACCCACCAACCCTGCTTGGTGGGCCCACAGAGACTACTGCGGGACCTACCAGCCCTGCCTGGGGGCCACAGAGACTACTTCGGGACCCACCAACCCTGCCTAGTGGGCCTACGGAGACTACCGCGGGACCCACCAACCCTGCCTGGTGGGCCCACAGAGATTATCGCGGGACCCACCAGCCCTGCATGGTGGAAGCCCTGCCTGGTGGGCCCACAGAGACTATCACGGGACCCACCAGTCCTGCCTGGTGGGCCCACAGAGACCATCGCGGGACCCACCAGCCCTGCTTGGTGGGCCCATAGAGACTACCACGGGACCCACCAGCCCTGTCTGGAGGGCCCACAGAGACTACCGCGGGACCCACCAGCCCTGCCTGGTGGGCCCACAGAGACTACCGCAGGACCCACCAGCCCTGCCTGGAAGGCCCACAAAGACGACGGCGGAACCCACTAGCCCTGCCTGTGGAATCCCCAGAGACAACAGCGGGACCCACCAGCCCTGCCTGGAGGATCCCCAGATACGACAGCAGAAATCGCCATTTGCCCCAACTTTCCTCCCAGGAAATCCTATAAATAGCAGAGCCTTCAAGTGAAAAAGGGATCCAGATCCAGAACCAAAATCTGAAATCTGATTTCAGAAACCAGAGCTCTGGAATCCCAGCTTTTCTATCTTCCAAATCCCCTCGATCTTCTTCTTGTCTTTGAAGAGTTCGGAGACACTTCAGTGACGCTCGGCCTGTCGAGGTCACGATGAACAAAGAGTTAGTGAATTCGGGTTGCTCCCTATAGCACGGAGACGTAGGCTTCGGCTGAACTCCGAGACTACATTTTGTGTCAATCTTCTCTATGCTTGCATATCGAAAGTGTTAACTCAAAGTCACCCAGGCATCGACCTTCGAAGCCAACTTTCAATCAACAGATCACCCGAAGATCTACCACTCAACATCAATTGACTGGTGGAGTGAAATCATCGGATCGGCACGAAGATTTTTCCCTCGCACCCTTCGGCTCCGACGGTGGATCGCACCGCCCCGACCACCATCCTCCACCCCCGGCAGCCCCGATCTCTCCTCCAGCGTTGATCGCACCAGGCCTGATCTTTCCCTCCAACGACGATCAATCGCACTAGCCCTGATCTAATGGAATTGGATCCGCTTATCAGAGTCGCATCGGAAACTAAAGATAGATCCGAAGATCATATGGTGTATGTTTCATTACAATTAATTCTATAAAATAATGTACATGCAAATCTATGATCTTAGTATATGTGCGAACACCCTAGAGACATACTATGATCTACGAAAGACATGCATGCATCTAGTATGGTGTTTAGAATCATCATACCTTATGGATCTATGATCCGGAGAGAACGAAACGATGATGAACCGCACGTGAATCGCAAGGGAAGCTATCGGATGGCACCTTGTCCTTTGCAAATTGAGGAATCCTCGAAGTCCTATCTCTGAGTGCAAGGACTACGAGCCGACGGAGGAATTCATTGCGAAGACGATGGCGAGCCGCGAGATCTCCTCCTTCTCTTTCTCTCTTCTTCCTTCTCCTTCCTTCCTCCTTCTTCTTCCTCTTTCTTCCTTGGCCGAAACCTCAGAGAGGGAGAGGGGGTTCGGATTTTGGAGAGGGGAGAGGCTAGGGCCGGCCCATCCCTCTCTATTCCTCTTATAGGGCCGGCCTCCTAGTGCTACAAGCAAGCTCGGGCCGGCCCCTCCCTCTCTATTCCTCTTATAGGGCCGGCCTCCTAGTGCTACAAGCAAGCTAGGGCCGGCCTCTAGTAGATAGGGATGAGAGGGGGCGGTTTTTAGGGTTTCCATAAGCCTATCGTGAAGCCTGGACAAAAACACCCTTCACGAAAAGTGAAAAACTGAAAGAGAGATTGAGTGAGGTGCGCTACTCGGAATCGAGTTCTGTCAGCGCCTATGAGCTCCTGGAATTATTCCGCTCATTCTAAGATCCATATTCAATATGTTCTGAGCTATATTTCAGTATTTACCAAAATACCCCTATGGCCCCTAACACAAGTGAATTAGGTTCTTAGGCTCCGGGCTTGTGCTCCATTGCACTACTTCGCATCCAACGTATTCAACCAGGTCGGAGAACAATTCCTATACGCAATGACAGGGTGAAACCTTCAGGGTTCAGGATATCTAGCTGCAACCGGATCCCTAATTAACTGTTCCGGTGACACACCGAAAGTTTCTTTAATCAGCCCTAATCCGATTAACCCGCGTAGCCACCCAGAGTGCGACGCGAGTTGAACTCTAGTGATCCTAAACTTATGTTACTCCCTCGTAACCCTGTTCTCTACTATACTATGATAATTCTTAGTCCCTCCTATTACTGGTTCCATGATACGACACGGGCGATGGGGAGCATCGTCAGATCCCGATCGATCATCTGACTAGGAATTGATAACTTGTCATATATAACACCACACACCTTCCGGTGCTATGCCTAGCATCCGGAACATCGTCAGTCATACTGACAACCACCAGGCCTGGGTTAACTGTGTGGATAGATTGACTCATCAAAACGCACCCATCCAACACTGGACGTCGGATAACCTATAGGGATTACATGTCACTCAAGCGCCAGCCGGGTAACCCAACGTACCGTGGTATTAGACTATGGAAGGTTCGCACACGTTGGCACATCAAAGCACCACACAACTAATTGGCCTAATGTACATAGTCCTTCAGGGTTAAGGACAGATTATCTATAGTAGTAAGACGGTTTATACACCAGTGTCTGAATCACTGAACTGTGCACCGTCTTGGTTCCTGTTCAATACGATCATCGTGCTTGGTCAGGTGAATGGGAATCTCACGTTCCCGTGGTGGAGACTTCACCACATCCTCCACCTGCCAACAGCTTGTTCTCGGTGAAGCGACCGACATCACCTAAGCTGTGAACTAGTTCTAGATCTACACACAACTGGTCTACTGGGTCTCCCAAGCATGGATCCCCCAAGCGCCTTAGTGGCCTACTGTGTTCCCTAGGGTCCTTTATTATATGTGTATTAACATATACCAAAGTAGTATTCTAATTAAAGCAATAACCAAAGTCATCTTTATTAATGTTAATACATAAAATCCACGCTCAGGACATACGAGCTATAATAATCTCCCACTTGGCCTAGCGGGGAACAACAGTCTTAACTCCCATGGCATCCACGTGCTTCTCAAAAGCCTTGGTCGGTAACGCCTTTGTGAAAGGGTCCGCCATGTTATCTGCAGACGCCACCTGAGTCACTGCAGCCTCCCCTCGCTTCTGCAAGTCCCGGATAATATAGTATTTCTGCTCGATATGCTTACTCTTCTGGTGATATCTTGGCTCCTTGGATTGTGCTACCGCTCCACTATTGTCGCAGTAAAGGACAATAGGATCATGAGCTTCTGGTACACATCCTAAGTCCGTGAGGAACTTCTTGAGCCACACCACCTCCTTGACTGCTTCGCACGCCACAACGTATTCAACCTCTGTCGTTAAATCCACGATGCATCCCTGCTTCACGCTCCTCCAACTGATAACTCCTCCTCCCAATGAAAACACAAACCCTGACGTCGATCTCCTGGATTCCAGATCTGATGCAAAATTAGAATTTGTATACCCAATCGGCATTAGTTCCTGTGAAGAGTAAACTAACTCATAATCTGTCGTCCTACGGAGATACTTGAGTATACTTTTCACAGCAGTCTAGTGCCCTGGACCCGGATTTGACTGGTACCTGCCCATCATACCTACTGTATAGCATATATATGGTCTCATGTACTGCATAGCATACATCAGACTCCCTATAGCCGAAGCATAAGGTATCTTCTATATCTCTGCCCTCTCCTTAGGAGTCTTAGAACCCTGATCCTTGGACAATTTTATTCTATGTCTGAATGGAACCAGTCCCTTCTTGGAGTTGTGCATACTAAATCTGACCAAGATAGTATCTATGTAGGCTAACTGTGACAGCGAAAGAGTCTTGTTCTGGCAATCTTGAGTTACCTTGATCCCCAGAACATAACTCACTTCACCCAGGTCTTTCATGTCAAATTAAGAGGATAACTACACCTTCACTATAGACAATGTTCCAACATCGTTTCCAATGAGCAGGATATCATCCACGTAAAGTACTAGAAAAACTATTGCAGTCTTATCGCACCTTTTATAAACATATGGTTCATCCACGTTCTGTTCAAATCCATAAGACTGGATAGCCTAATCAAAACACATGTTCTAACTTCTGGATGCTTGCTTCAGTCCATAAATGGACCTTTGCAACTTGCACACCAGATTTTCCTGACCTTTTGCGACAAAGCCTGGAGGTTGGGACATATAGATGTCTTATTCCAAATCCCCGTTGAGGAATGCGATATTGATGTCCATTTGCCAGATCTTCCAATCATAATGGACTGCAATGGACAAGAGGATCCGGATTGACTTAAGCATAGCCACTGGCGAAAAGGTTTCGTCATAGTCGATCCCTTCTCGCTGGGTATAACTCTTAGCGACTAGTCTAGCTTTGTAAGTCTCAACGGTACCATCCAGACCTCTTTTTCTTTTGTACATCTACTTACACCCAACAGGTTTAATGTTATGAGGTGGTGTTACAAGTGTCCAGATTGAGTTTTGGGACATCGATATCAGTTCTGCCTCTATGGCTTTCTGCCATGCTACATGGTCAGAGGATACCATCGCTTCATCATAGTTCAGAGGATCATCCTTCTGAAACTCTGGATCTACCAAGAAGGCTTCTCCAATGTATCTATCAGGAGCACTTGTGGTCCTCCCACTACGACGAGCCTGTGGTGGTTCCATAGGAGTCGATTCTACAGTATCGTTTATCTTAATGGTATCGGCTCCCACTATGTTTTCTGTCTGCGTACTCCCATCAGTACCAAGCAATTCTTCAAGAACTACTTTACTGATGGGCTTATGGTCTATTAAATAATCTTCTTCCAGGAATACGGTGTTCGTCGAAACGATAACCTTTCTATTCTCAGGATCATAAAATAAACCACCCTTTGTTCCTTTTGGATACCCAACGAAAAGACATACCTTAGTCTTTGACTCCATCTTATCTCGATTGTCCTTCCACACATGTGCTGGATAACCCCAAATCCTAAAGTGTTGCAGGCTTGGCTTTCGCTTCAACCACAGCTCCCAAGGAGTTAGAGATACTGACTTTGATGGGACCAAGTTCAAAGTATATACTGCTGTCTCTAGGGCATATCCCCAAAAACTAAGTGGCAATGTTGCATAACTCATCATAGTTCGAACCATGTCTAACAAAGTTCGGTTTCTCCTCTCAGATACACTGTTTTGTTGTGGTGTCCCTGGTGCAGTCAACTGGGATACGATCCCATGCTCACGCAGGTACCAATAAATTCATTCGATAGGTATTCGCCTCCTCGATCCGATCGAAGAGACTTGATACTCTTACCCGTCTGATTTTCTGCTTTAGCTCTGAACTCCTTGAACTTATCAAAGGATTCAGACTTCCGCTGCATTAGGTATATGTATCCAAACCTCGAGTGATCATCCGTGAAGGTGATGAAAAACTCGAAGCCTCCTATGGTACGGACACTTATGGGCCCACATACATCAATGTGTACCAACTCTAATACCACTTGAGATCTGCTACCTTTGGCTCGGAAAGATCTTTTAGTCATCTTGTCTTCCAGGAAAGACTCACACGTTGGTAGGCTTTCTGAAATATCTGAACTTAAAAGCCTTACCTTAACCAACCTGTGAATCATGTCTGAGGCTATGTTTCCAAGCCTTAGATGCCAAAGGAGTGTTGGATTATCTGAGGGATTTTTCCATTTAGATGAATTAACCATACAGGCTTCAGTTATGTTATCCTGCTTATGATTGGAGTTAATTACATAGAGACCATTATGTGTCTTTTTCTTACAAACAAAGGAACCATTCAATTTAATTGACACACCAGAAGCATCAAATAAAACTAAAAAACCTTCATTATTCAATAAGAAAACAAGAATTAAGTTTTGTCTCAAGGACGGTACATAAAGTATATCTCTAAGTAATAAACTTCTTCCATCAAGAAACTGCAAGATGACATCTCCAACTGTTTCAGCCTCTGCCACAGCCTCAGTTCCCATGCTTAGGATTTTCGCCCCACCGCCTAGTTTTCTTGTCTCCTTGAACCCCTACAAATTATTGCAAGTATGGTTAGTGGAACCAGAATCCACAATCCATGAAACTAGAGAACAACTAGATGCTACAAGGGATTCCACTATATGGATTTGAGATATACATGTCTTAATCTTCTTGGGAGCCGCGCGGCAGTCACCCTTCCAGTGTCCCTTCTTGCCATATCGAAAATATTTTTCTTTTGGCTTCGCCGAACCATCCTGCTTAGGAACCTGCGACTGCACCTAGCTCATCTTCACGGGCTTCTTAGACTTTCTTTTCTGAAACTTGCCTTTGGCTTTCAGAGAAGACTTCCGCTCTACGTTCAGGGATTGGGCTCCTGCCTTCATCCCGTCCTCTACCGCCTGGAGCACCGCTAGGAGCTCTGCGTTAGACATCTCCAACCGATTAAGGTTAAAGTTGGTAACGAACCCCTCAAACGCTCCTGACAGAGACACGAGAAAAATATCGGTCTGGATCTCTATATCCAAGATGACATCGAAGGAACCAAGCTCATTCACATAGCCAAACAATTTCAGCATATGATCCCGAACTAAAGTCCCCTCTGCCATCTTTATGGGCACGAATTTCTTAATGGCCAGGTAACGAGTTACCCGACTACGACCCTTGAATATTTCTTTTAAATAGAGCATCATGTCTGAAGCCAAGGCCATATCTTTAACTTGCTTCTGATGGACGGTCTGCAAGGATGCCACTATGTAGCACTTGCACATCTCATCAGTATCTAGCCAGTCTTTTTATTCTTTCAACTGAGCCTTAGTAGCACTTGGTCCTGGCATGGCCGGTTGAGGGGTACTTAGGGCAATTATGTGCTTGCCAACCCTTAGGACGAGCATCAGGTTACGCTTCCAGTCCTCGTAGTTTGGTCCCATAAGTTTGTTATCATTAAGGATAGAGGCAAGGGGGTCGAGCTTGGTCATGATTTCTGTAAACAATGGTTTAAAGCAAAAATTAGGGTTTACTACTATCTATTTTATGGAATGTAAAAATAGATAATGTTTACTCCAGCCGCTATGTTTTCACTACCTCAAGTGAAGACATCCAGGAATCTAAATTTCCTGGGCTCGAGCACTGAGACTATCAGCCTTGAATTGGAGACAACATCTCGGTGAGAGCATGCAATCGCTTCTGCCAACGAGGTTTTTACGACATAGTCTTCATCAGAATTACCCATAGCAAACTGAAAGACCTCCCAGTCTTCATCAGAATTACCCATAGCAAACTGAAAGACCTCCCAGTCTCCTTTTGGCCAGCTTTATTTGACCCGCGTGCATAGCAACAATAGCTTCACACAAGCTTTCGGATGCTTTACATAAATCTAGGTGGTGTCGGCAGAGGGGTTCATAGGCTCCCGCGGTGCAAAAAAAAACCATCACCCACTGCCACCGACATCCTCCATGTCCCGAAGGAAACCACTAGGTGAACCAGCATGGAAGGAAATACAGCTCTCACCCGGTGGGAATATCGAACTGCGTACCTCTCACCCAGACCCTTAGCCGGTTGATTGTGGAGGCCAGGGGCTCTCCTTTAGAGAGAACCTCTTACACATCCCTTCTTTATGAGGTTTTATGCATATCTAGAAAGGTCACGACCTCCTAGACTTAGACCCTGGTCTATCGTGTTCCCACTAGGATTACAAACCTTCCCGCAAAGCATTAGTATCATTGGAAAATATCATAATCCCTACCTTGAATACTCAGCTTTCGCCTTTCTTACAAGGATCACATTACATAGATTCCAAGGATCCCGATACCTCACTAGTTTGCCCATAATCCTAAGATCTGGAGCCTAGCCTAAGGTCAACGTGAAAAGGAATCCCACTAGAATGACGTCTCGTTCATAATTTGATACCTGATGTCATAGTAGACCTCATCTCATTATTCGTTTCGATGCTGGCCAAATAAGGACATCCGACAACCTCCGCCGGACCTCAACCTAATGGTGGCATAACCAAATCGTGATGAGTTCAGACTACAATCAAACGTCAACTAGAAACAGGTATCACTTAGTAGAATCCTAACCTAACTTGGTTGCTAGGACCATGTGGGGAAAACGCATCCCACTAGGGTTATCATACTTCTTATGAGAACATTAGTTATCTCTAAACAAATTTAACCATGTGTCTATCTCGGTGCACAGTACTTGGCTACCTGAACTACCACGAGGGCGGTTATCACCTTTCCTTTTAGCTAGCCATCGGATTCGCACGTGTTAGAACCATATAGAGACACCGATGAATTTATAAGCTTAGTACTAACCCTAAGCCTGATCTAGAGACTAACTCACAAGCAAGATAGATAATTAAATTATCATCGGGGTTCTCTAAACACTAAGAAAGAGAACAACAGAAAAATATCCAAACTGAATCAATTCCAGGGTCCGACCCCTGAACCTGAATAGTAGAGCCAAGATATCCTGTTCTTTGGTTCTGCACGATCTCTGACGACGATCTTGATCATCGCCAACGTGCACGCTTTTACCGGGTCTTTGCACTCCATGGTACCGCTTGCCCGAACCGTGGATATAGCATCATCTCTTTCTTCCTGTGACCGAAAAACTAACACGCTCCGAGCAAGTGCTCGTTCGTGTATAATTTCGCTAAAAAGAAAAAGAACAATCCTAGAAAACATGGCCAGGGAAACGAGGGTGGTCAACCTCCACCCCCGCCCATCTAGAGCCTTAAATCCACAAGCACAATAATAATCAATACAAAATTAAATCCGGGGTCCGACCCCCGGAGGCATCCAATCACAGATTACTATTCTGCGCGGCACCTGCAAAAAGACGATACATAGCATAATTCATATGCATGATCTACGCTGAACCCCGACGAAAACATATGCCATCATATATTCACATAATATTTTCACGAATTCATGCATGAAACACATACCAAAGCGTGCTCTGATACTAATTGTTGGAATTAGATCCGCTTATCAGAGTCACAGCGGAAGTAAAAGATAGATCCAAAGATCATATGGTGTATGTTTCATTACAATTAATTCTATAAAATAATCTACATGCAAATCTATGATCTTAGTATATTTGTGGACACCCTAGAGGCATACTACGATCTATGAAAGACATGCATGCATCTAGTAAGGTGTTTAGAATCATCATACCTTGTGGATCTATGATCCAGAGAGAACGGAACGATGATGAACCGCACGGGAATCGCAAGGGAAGCTGTCGGATAGCACATTGTCCTTTGCGAATTGAGGAATCCTCGAAGTCCTATCTTTGAGTGCAAGGACTACGAGCCGACGGAGGAATTCGTTACGAAGACGATGGCTAGCCGCGAGATCTCCTTCTTCTCTTTCTCTCTTCTTCCTTCTCCTTCCTTCCACCTTCTTCTTCCTTCTTCTTCCTCTTTCTTCCTTGGCCAAAACCTCAGTGAGGGAGAGAGGGCGAGGGGGTTCGGATTTTGGAGAGGGGAGAGGCTAAGGCCGGCCCCTCCCTCTCTATTCCTCTTATAGGGCCGGCCTCCTAGTGCTAAAAGCAAGCTAGGGCCGGCCCCTAGTAGATAGGGATGAGAGAGGGCAATTTATAGGGCCGGCCTCCTGAAATTATTCCGCTTATTCTAAGATCCATATTCAATATATTCTGAGCCATATTTTAGTATTTACCAAAATACCCCTATGGCCTCTAACACATGTGAATTAGATTCTTAGGCTCCGGGCATGTGCTTCATCGTGCTACTTTGCATCCAACGTATCCAACCAGGTCGGGGAATAATTTCTATATGCAACAACAGGGTTAAACCTTCAAGGTTCAGGATCTCTAGCTCCAATCGGCTCCCTAATTAATTGTTTCGGTGATACATCGAAAGTTTTGTTAATCAGCCCTAATCCGATAACCCGCGTAGCCACCCAGAGTGCGACGCGAGTTGAACTCTAGTGATTCTAAACTTATGTTACTCTCTCGTAACCCTGTTCTCTACTATACTCTGATAATCCTTAGTCCCTCCTATTACTGGTGCCATGATACGACTCGGGCAGTGGGGAGTATCGTCAGATCCCGATCGATCATCTGACTAGGAATTAATGACTTATCATCTATAACACCACACACCTTCCGGTGCTATGCCTAGCATCCGAAGCATCGTCAGTCATACTGACAACCACCACGACTGGGTTAACTGTGTGGACATATTGACTCATCAAAACACACCCATCCAACACTGGATATCGGATAACCTGTAAGAATTACATGTCACTCAAGCACTAGCCGGGTAACCCAACGTATCGTGGTATTGGACTATGGAAGGTCCGCACACGTTGGCACATCAAAGCACCACACAATTGGTTGGACCAGTGTACATGGTCCTTCAGGGTTAAGGATAGATTATCTATAGTAGTAAGACGGTTTATGCACCAGTGTCTGAATCACTGAACTATGCACCGTCTTGGTTCCTTTTCAACATGATCATCGTGCTTGGTCAGGTGAATGGGAATCCCATGTTCCCGTGGTGGAGACTTTACCACATCCTCTACCTGCCAACAGCTTGTTCTCAGTGAAGCGACCGACATCACCTAAGCTGTGAACTAGTTCTAGGTCTACACACAACTGGTCCACTGGGTCTCCCAAGCATGAATCCACCATGCGCCTCAGTGGCCTACTGTGTTCCCTAGGGTCCTTTATTATATGTGTATTAACATATACCAAAGTTTTTTTCTAATTAAAGCAATAACCAAAGTCATCTTTATTAATGTTAATACAAAAAATCCACGCTCAGGACACACGAGCTACAACATGATCTTCATCCCCAACGCCGGCAACTCCACCTCCTTAGATGGGATCGTCTCTGACGCCGATAGCTCCCCCTTTCCGGTGGCTCCCATCGCATCTCCGGCGCCGATAGCTCCCCCTTTCCGGTGGCTCCCATCGCTCCTCTTTCCGGTGGCTCAACCCCCTCCGGCTCTAACGATGGATCGCACCTACCCCGACGAGAGATCTGGGAGGTCGGGGCTAGATCGGCGTTGGGGATGAGCACGAGCACCAGTTGCTGCCTCACGTGGTGTCGGGAGATCGAGGAGGGAGTCGGAGGCGTCGTTGCTGGCCGTCGGAGGCGAAGAGGGAAGAGAGCCTGAGCCGCCGGAAACAGGGGAGATGAAGGGGTTGCGGAGATCCCTGCGATCTAGGGTTTTCTCGGCATTTATTTATCATTTATTGGGTTTTCTCGCGATGGGAATCCAACGGCTGTCAGCTGACAGCCCAAATAGGTTAAATAGGCTGGCAGCTTATTTCCCGTTTTCTCTCTCTCTCTCTCTCTCTCTCTCTCTCTCTCTCTCTATATATATATATATATATATATATATATATATATATATATATATATATATATATATATATATATATATATATATATATATATATATATATATATATATATATATATATAGGGCTGTTACGTTGAGCTGTGAGCTGCGGTAGGAGAAAATGAACTGTGGGTATTTTGACACCGCTAGAAGTTTTGGAATTTGATGAAATTTGGTGAGGGTGTTATCTAGGGTAAGATGATCATCCTCACCAATTTTCATCAAATTTCAAAACTTCTAGGGGGGTCAAATGGTCGAAGCAAAATCTGTAGATTTTAACGATGACTACAGATGACTGATTTTGGTTCGACCATTTGACCCCCCTAGAAGTTTTAGAATTTGGTGATTTTTGGTGAAGATGATCATGTTACCCTAGACAACACCCTTACCAAATTCCATCAAATTTTAAAACTTCTAGGATAGGTAAACAATGCATGCGGTGTAGCAATGATGTTGCACCTCAGGTCCAGGCTCTCTTTTCCTATATAGAGGGCAGGGAGCCTGTACCCGAGGTATAGCATCGTTGCTGCACCTCTCGCTTGTTTACCTCCATAGAGTTTTGGAATTTGATAAAATTTGGTGAGGGTGTTTTCTAGGTAAGATGATCATCCTCACCAATTTTCATCAAATTCCAAAACTTTTAGGGGGGTCAAATGATCGAAGCAAAATTGCAGATTTTAACGATGACTGCGGACGGCTGATTTCGCTTTGACCATTTGACCCCCCTAGAAGTTTTAGAATTTGGTGATTTTATTATGGATGATCATCTTACCCTAGACAACACCCTCACCAAATTACATCAACTTCCAAAACTTCTAGGATAGGTAAACAATGCCTAAGGTGGAGTAACGATGCTACACCTCAGGTCCAGGCTCCCTTTTCCCATATAGAGAGCATGGAGCTTGCACCCAAGGTGTAGCATCGTTGCTGCACCTCTCACTTATTTACCTCCATAGAAGTTTTGGAATTTGATAAAATTTAGTGAGGGTGTTGTCTAGGGTAAGATGATCATCCTCACAAAAAATCACTAAATTCTAAAACTTCTAGGGGGGTCAAATGGTCGAAGAAAAATCAGTCGTCAGTAGTCACCGTTAAAATCTGCAGATTTTGCTTCGACCATTTAACCCCCCTAGAAGTTTTGGAATTTGATGAAAATTGGTGAGAATGATCATCTTACCCTAGACAATACCTTCACCAAATTTCATCAAATTCCAAGACTTCTATGGAGGTAAACAAGCTAGAGGTGCAGCAACGATGCTACACCTCGGGTACTAGTAATTGAGCCAAAACTCAACACAACTAATATATCAAAGCCTATCTAAAGTCACCAAGTCTGTTATCTTTGCCCTTAAATGTTGTTTTGATCTGCTTGATGAGTTGAACATGATATCTTTCATTTGTCCAAAATCGCACTTACAACTTGATACTTACATCAATTTGCCCAAATTCATCAATAGTTAAGTTTTGACAAAACACAATAACGGCTCTAGATGCACTAATAGAATTTTCACTAACCCATCAAAGAATCCTATTTTATCAACAAAATTTTTGTGTTAATTTTCTAAATATAAGTTCTTAAAATCTTATATGTATTAAGAATTTTTATCAAAGCATGAATCCAAGAAAATTTAGAAAATCTCGATCTCTTCATCTTGTTCCTTGCTTTGCATCACAAAGTTATTCAACCAACTTTCAGTAATAGAGAAGCTATGGGTGAAATCAGAATTGGAAGACATTGAGCGCGTGTGTGCTCGAGAACATCGTAGAGGACATTATGAGATTTGAGAACGCTACTATCTCAAAATTTTTGCTGGAAAGGAACAAGAGGACCTTCCATAACAAGTTCCTCCCAATCGATCCGGTGATGGACTCGATCAGGTCGCTGATCGATCCACCTTCGGGCGACGTACCTAATTCCTTCTTCGAAGGCTTTTCTTTTCCAACTTTTCTCCTGATGCAACTATGTCTCTTCCCTCCCCCCCCTCCTCCTTTTGTAACTTCTCTTCTTTGTTCATTCTCCTAGTTTAATCTACTGGTTGGGGTCTAGGCCGACCCCCCCCCCCCCCCCCCCCCCCCCCTCTCACTCACTGAGAGGGACTTCTTAAAAAAAAAAAATACTCTCTCAAAATTGTCGAAAGGGTAATCGAAAGTGATGGTTACATATGAACAAGAATTGATGACTCCTTCCAAAGCAATTGAAATAATATGGAAGCTTCATGTGGTGGACAAACATCACCCATATTCAAAGGGCTTTTTACTTAGTCTATGGAATGAAGGGCCAACTCCACATTTTTTTTACAGAATCTCCTGAAAGGAAGCTCTCTCTCTCCCTTGACCCCCCAGGTGGATCTTGTATATAGTGACATTAACTCTCATTAAATATTCGGAAGGACCTGATCTTGAATCACAAGTCATCCTTATGAGAGATGATTGGCACCTCTCATAGCATAAAAAATTTCATAAATAACCCTCCAACTTTTCTTTATTCACATTTGAAGCAAAGAACAAGGAGGTACGAGGGTCTCTTTCATCTCTCTCCATCAATGGCAGAGGAGGCTGAACTGTGGAGCCAAAGGATGGGTCCTAACTAGAAACTTATGCAGAGTTTTTAATTCACACGCGAGCAAGCGATTCAGATACGCTGACCTATTGCGATTATGCCCATCAGGAGATCCAGAGGATCTTAATAAATATAATGACCTAATTGAACTTGATTAGTGGGTTTTAATCTAAAATTTATTGGTGGATGGACAATACCGTCAGTGGATCGCCGCACAGGGAGCTAAAGAGATAAAGTCCCGGGATCGAACCGCGATTAAAATCGTAGCAGTGGTATCAGAGCGCTGGTTTTTCCGAACAGAAAATCTACCTTTGCATTCAAAATGTCTACTGCCAAGTTTGATAATGTTTAATTCAATATATAGGTTTAGTCCAACATCGAAATGGGTGTCGCTATTAGAGTGGACACTAGGTGCAGGTGCAAATGTAGCGACAAGGATGGTAATTAATTTTCATAAGGCTCTTAGAACGATAGCAGCAGTGATGACAGTGGTCTTAGTGGCTTTAGCTTTTTTAAGGTCAAGTTTGAGATTATTGACTTTTTGGCTTGATAAAAGTACAACCATGAGGCAATAAAGACGGTTCGCCCTGGCACCCGGTAGGTTTGACCGGGCGCCCTAGCTAAAGGTAGAAAGATAGAACATAGGAAAAATTTGCCCAGGCAACTAGTAGGTTCGCCCGTGCGAATCTAGTGCTAGGTCTGTGAGCAAGAGGTCCAGGGAATTTGCTTAGGCGAACTAGCAAGTTTGCCCGAGCGATTGGGGGACTGGACATGCAATCAAAGGACGATGGGGACTCCTATTTCCGTACGACTCCGTTTTTATATAGAGGAGGGGTGTTCGGATCTAGAGGTTTGGGGGTGGACAACACAATGACTGCTACGACGACGAAATGAGAGAGAGAGAGAGAGAGAGAGAGATGGAAGAAGAGAGAGTAAGGAGAGGTCCTTCCCCTGACAGGCATCTCTCTAGGATTCTTCGCTCCTCTTCGGGTTCCTCGATGCGTCTATCAGGTACCTATTTGATGTCTCATCTCTCGGCATTGTTCAAAATTCTCTAATGTACATCCATGTGTTGATTGTGTTACGTCGTGGTTGTTCTGACAGAGGTTGAGAAATATATAGTGTAAGGTTACAACAAAACGGTGAACCCATGTACTATAATTTGAGGTAGTAAAATCCTAAATTCTCTATTGCTGGCATTTTTCTTGTTTGTGTTTGTGTGTGCATTGTCTTCTCTGGTTATGTGATCTCTGGAATCACAGATCTCGAACCTCGCGGCACCCTTCCGGAAAGACTCGATGCATCGAATCTAGATCGTTTGGCCCTTATTTCCTAACAAAGTAGTCCATGGTTTTTTTTGGGGGGATTTATTGTTAGGGCCCTGGCAAGAGATCCGTTTGACAAAAAGGACAGACAACAAGATGGCTTTGTACTAGCCCCGTCTCGAGAAGATGCATTAATTTATTGCAAGTACCTCCATTGACTTTTTCTCCCCTTTAATTGGCAATTATCACTTGTCCTAAAATCACAAATGTTACTTGACCTTCACTGTAGCGAAAAATAACAGTATTCAAATGTTACTTGGCTACAGTACTTCGTAAATTGTTACTATTTACTACAGTATTTTTACTATAGCATATACATTAACTGCTACAGTGATTTTACTGTAGCAAAGAGTAACAATATGCAAAGTACTGTAGCAAAGATTAACATTTCAAGATTGTTACTTTAGAAACAGTGGCATTATATAGCAGTCACTGTAGTAGATATAGTGAAATCACAGCAACAGTGAAAAGTGATTTCGAAAAAATGTTACTTTTCATGTGATTTTTCTGTACAGCTGCATGTTGGGGTAAGATGAACATTTTTCAAACGACATGATCTAATGCTAACAGGGGAGGACCTACATTGGGTGCGCGCGCACGCGGGGGGGGGGGGGGGGGGGGGGGGGGGGGGGTGCTCAAGCCCCCCCCTCACTTTGGCAAAAAACAAGGGAAATTTTATTCATACCCCAAAAATCTGTAATTAGCCCCCGTATCCCTAGCGTTTCTCAATAACTTACTCAACAATCCTTTAATACCAACAATGCCCTTCTTTTTATACCCCAAACCCCAAAGCCCCTGCTCAGCGTCTTTTGTACCCCAACCCAACCCAATGTTCGTTTAAACTTAGCCCACGCCCAACCCGTCGGGTTGTGCGGGGTGGGTTTGGGTTAACCCGCCCAAAGTCGGGTTGGGTTCGGGTTGGCCCGCCCAAGTTGCAGCTAGGGGGTGGCAATGAGTCGTGTCGTGTCGGGTTCGTGTCGTGTCTAGTTTCGTGTCGTGTCCAAACCCCTAGACCCGGACCCCGACCCGTTTAACTAATCGTGTCTAGATCCTAAACCCGTACCCGACTCGCTAATAAACAGGTAGACACGATAAGACCCGATAAGACCCGTTTACCACCCGGATCTATTCAGTTGACCCGATCCGACCCAATCCGACTTGACCCGACCTGACCCGAAAGACCCACTGGTTTTATATATTATAGTATCGGATTGCTGGTAGACCGGACCCGACCCGACATGACCTATTGAATACTAAACGGGTCTTCCTGGGTCTACCGTGTCCAGACCCTAAACCCGGACCCGACCCGTTTAATAAACGGGTCTATCGTGTCGACCCGTTTACGACCCGAACCTGTTTAGCCTTGACCTAGACCCGCTAACTTCGTGTCGGGTCCTGTCGGGTCAAGGAGAAATGATTCGGGTTGGGCTCGGATTAGCCCGCCCAAATTCGGGTTGGGTTCGGGTTGGACTCGGGTTGGGTTCAGGTTGGCCTGCCCAAGTTGCAGCTCTATTTGTGCCTTCAAGTATCAGCCAACTGCATGGGGTTTATTTAAGAGTGGGGTGTATTCAAGAGTGCATATAATTGGGGTATATTTAAGGGGGTATGTGTTTGATTGAGGTATAATTAAGTTGGGGCGGGCCATTTAACTGGGGTGTATTGAAGGTGGGGTGTAAGGGGGAAGGGTATTTTTGGGATAGGAATGGGGTATGAAAAAAAAAGCTGGGGTGTATTCAAGTTTCTTGGAAATGGGGGCTAATTACAGATTTATGGGGTATGAATAATATTTCCCAAAAACAAAGGTAAGTTACACTTACCCCCTTGAAGTTTAAAAAACACTTAACCCCCCTATAGTTTATTTTGTTCCAAATCACTCCCTAAAGACTGTGAGGCAACGACTATAGTTACTTTTTAATAATAATGTCCCCCCTGAAAAAATATCATGGGTCTGCCACTGAATGCTAAAACAACTCTTTGCCTATCTTAATAGTTCAACATGTTTGAAGGATTATAGACCAATTTGTCTTTGTTTTCTCTTTAAGAAAAAATGAAGCTACAGGGGCGAGTGATCTTGGTAGGGCCCCTGCCGATGGCGGGATCTTCCGCCATCACGGAGGCCGTCCTCCCCCCCCCCCCCACCCCCCCCCCCCCCCCCCCCCCCCCCCCCCACACACACACACACGCACACTCCCCACACCACACACACACACACACACACACACACAGAGAGAGAGAGAGAGAGAGAGAGAGAAAGAGAGAGAGAGAGAGAGAGAGAGAGATCCTTTCCACCTTGCATTCAGTCTCTCAATCCACACTGAGCCACCGGTTGGCTTCGGGCCCTAATTTTTCTAAAGAAAGTCCCCAGTTTTGACGGCATACTATTTCTATTCAACGGGAACGTGAGCCATTTGTGATCCTCGGAACGGTCCAACGGCCGGCTCGGACCGGGTCACCGAGTCATACCTCCGAGTTGTATTAGCTGGCACTAACTATTTAATAAGACTATAAAAACCCCTAATTGGTAACACCACTAGGCATAAACGGCCATTAATTAAGTTGGGATAGTGTTAGAAAAATATTATATACCAACAAGCACGCAACATTGTGTTACATAGAATAATAGCAATAATAATCAGCATATCTTGCTATGTAACACTTGATTATTTTTCAAGCATGTATAGTTAGTGATGATATGGTCGCGTCATTAATGAGATGAACATATGGTTTAGTAAAAAAAAAGGGGACTTAGTGAGAGGTCTCTCACCAAGAGATCGGTTAAGTTGAAGTCTCTTAAAATGCTGTGAACAAAATTGCCCTCCGTAGTATTTCAAATTTTCTTTGAAAAGCCACCAAGCCAGTGAACCATCCCCCCCCCCCCCCCTCCACCCCGTCGCCGTTGGACCTAACCGAACCCCCCTCCCCCGCCACCGTCGGACCTAACCGAACCCCCATCCCCCCCTGCCGGACCTAACTAAACCCCCCTCCACCTCCCCCCCCTCCCCCAGCCGGACCTAACCGAAACCCCCTCCCCTCCCCCCCGGCCAGACCTAATCTACATGCCATGGGATGAACCCTAGACCTAACCGAATCCCCGCCGCTACCGGAGGTCGAGCTCACTGGGTCAGGATGTCGAGCCCGCCGCCGCCGGAGGTCGAGATCGCCGAGGTCAAGTGGAAGATCGAGCCGCCAGGGTTGCGAGGTCGCCGGGGTCGGGAGGTCGTCGGGATCGGGAGAGAGGTGGGGGGGGGGGGGTTAGTGTTGTAGGGACCTTAGGCTTAAATGATCTCTTGTTTATCCTTAGGCTAAACCGATCTCTTTTTCAGGAAGCATAGGCACCTTAGCCCAAAAAAAAGGGGAGGGACCTAAGTGTCAATACATCACTTATTAGTGCTATCACCTGTTAGTGATTCAAGCACAAGCTAGGTCAGACTTTGAATCATCTCCCTGACTGTAATATTGCCACACAGGAGCATGGATAAACCGGCCACGAAGACGAAAAATAAGCCTGACAGTGACCACTCCTGTTGGAATGATGTATCCATAAAAAAGTACTGGATTGCAGGAGACTTATTAAGTTTTTTCCAAATTTCTATTTCAGAATGTGTTCAGTGTAGCTAACCAGATAGTTCATCATATGGCCAACATTATCCTGGATATGAAGAAAGACTTCCAACCTGATTCTATATCTAAATCTATTTCCAAATTAAATTTGGAGAATTATTTTCTTGTATTAGAGGAAGAGTGAACCTGGATTTATGATAACCAAGATGATCATCCTTGGGTTAGGAGGTTGTGTGTTCAACTCCTTCCCCCCTTAATTTACCTAGGAGTGTAGGGGGAAATTCTGAGTGGGTCATGCTGTTAGGATTGATGTGTTCTAAGCTTGTAAAACTTTAAGTTTTGGTCTAATAAAGATTGATAGTTATTATTACATGAGATGCGTATAGGTGCGTAACATAGTTACGTGTTCTTTAGAGAACAGAGAGCCATGGTTATATGGTAGTCCACTGAGTTGAAGACTAAGTGGATTGGTCCCGTATAACCTAAATAAGTTCGCAGCTATGATCAGGTTGGTCGCCTCATCATGGTAAGCTGTTGGCGATGACAGTTCATGGGATGTCTTCACCATGGTCATCACCAGGCACAGTGTCTGTGGCTGAACGGAACTAACACGGTGTACAGATCAGTGAGCAGACACTGGTACACTAAGCCGTGTTTCTGCTTAGGGTAAAACGGTCCTAAACCCTGAGGAACCACGACTGATGGACTAACCAGTTGCGTGGTGCTTTGGCGCACCAATATGTGAGGGTCCATATGCAGTGATCCAAAACCACGGTGTACTGGGTTACCCGGCTGGCGTTGCATTAGCTTGTCACTCCTGCAGGCCATCCACACCCCTGATGGGAGGTGCGTTCCTTGGTGTGACTTACACTGTACCAAACCCAGGCCTGGTGGTCATCAGTTTGACTGTTGACCAGGTTCGGTTACTCGACGGGGTAATCAGAGGTACGATGTATAGGTCAACCTGGAAGGAACCAAGTCATATGATCATTCAAGTCTGACGGTAGTCTTCACCGCTCGAAGTGAATCATGGCATCAAGTGGAGGGACAGCGTGTTTACCACTACTAAGCGGAGAGCAGGGGTATGATGGAGAACATAGTAAGTCTGGGTGAATTGGAGTGCAGCCTGCGTCGCACTCTGGGTGGCTACGCAGGTTAACTCGAGCTCAGAGGATCGATGGTACACTCGGGTAGTGTGTCGATCGAGCTTGAGTTGGAAGCCATGAACCCCGGTCCCTGATGGTTCCACCTTATCAACATTATGTACGGTTCTTGAACCGTCTCCTCGGAACACCATAAGCAGGAGGAAGAAAGAAGTATACGCTCCGTGTGTGCTTAGCACTAGAGCACGGTAGATGCGTAACTACATACGAGTACTAAGGGTTGAGCCCGAGACTAGTGCGGAGTCGTATGTAGTAATCCCTAGCCATAAGTGAACTTCGCTACATAGGTGCGATGCACCGGGGTATGTTGCGAGTTGACTAGTTGACTTTGCTAGAGGCACCTTCTGGTGGCCTCAGTTAATAGTAAGTAACTAGTAGATATCACTTAAGTAATGGCCGCTAGGTATCGCACGCTAGAAATGGTCAAAATGAGGCGTCGGGGCATTTTGGTAAAAACCTCACTCTGCCGGACCTCACTGTTGGCCGATCCTAGTGATGGGACACCTCACTAGGGCCGGCCCTATGATGTAGGGATAAGAATCCCTCATCTATAGGGCCGGCCATATGGATAGGGATGGGGCGATAAATCGGTTAAGATCGAGCCCTAAAAGTTGAGAAAACGGATAAATACGCGGAGAGATAAAAAGGAGATAATGGAGAGATAATGAGAGGGGGTTATTATCCCCTTGGATCCTTATCCAAGGGGGGGTGGCCGGCCCTATAAAAGCACCTATGGGCGCCGGCCCCATGTGCTACAGAAACCGAACCCCCCTCTCTCTCATCTCTCTAGTTCTCTCCCTAATCTCTCTCCCGTTTCCCGCTTGCTACTTCGTCTTCCTCGCGTGGAGTTCTAAAGAAGGAGAAGGGTCGTTCTTCGGAGGCACTCAGAGATCCGAGAGCGACGTTCCGTGCATCGTGTGAGATCGGGTGAACAAGAAGGTAACATCTCCATTCGTACCGTCGGTATCTTCGTGAACGATCTTCCGTCTCCATCGACAAAGAAGACAATTCTCCGCGATTAAAAGATCCGTACGAAAGGTATGTGTAATCTAACATGTAGATCTAGCGAGCATTATGATTTGCATGCATGCAAGTTAATCATTGCGCTAGATTGCCGTTAGGGGTTTTCGATTCTCGTGCATACACATGCACACATATGTAGATTAGTTTCAATGAAAGTTTAAATCGTGTAACGTGCACCATGAACGGTCTTTCGACCGCCAAATCGTTTCCGCTGCGAGCCTCTGACCCGGATTAGATTCCAACAATTGGTATCAGAGCCGCATTAGTGGTGTACGTTTCACGTTTTTTTCATGAAACGAACATGTGTGCGCATGATGAATGCGTGAGATCATCGGGGTTCATACACTTAGATCATGCATATGTATAGATTGTGCTTGTTCTATTAATCATTCTTGCAGGGCGCCGCTATAAAAAATCTAGATCTATACTTTGTGCTTGCTATCGGGGGTCGGACCCCGAGTTAGCAATTGTCTGGATTTGCTTTCTGTGTGTGGATATGTAATTGAGCCTTAGATTGGGCGAGTGATGGGGGTTGACCATCCTCGGTTTCCCATGGCTTTTTTTCTAGGTGTGTTTTCTTTTCTTTCTAGGAAATTGTGTACGACCGAGCACTTGCTCGTAGCGTACTAGAATTTTCGGTTACAGATCGAGAAGAAAGATGTGCCAAAGAAATCCACCATCAGGAGCGGAAGCTGAACCCTGGAGGATGAAGACGATCCGGCAAAGTGTTCGCGAGCGCGACGAAGGAGCCGGACCGAGGAACCTTGCGAAGAAAGCTAGAGGCCTGCGCTGTGCTAATTAGGTTCAAGGGTCGGACCCTGAACTTAATTCAGTTTTAATGGTTGCTTTCTTTAATTAGTTCTTTATGCTTCATATCGAACCCCGATGAGATAATGTGATTATCTGTCTTCAGAGGGATGTCTTTCCCCTCCGGTCCTAGCGACTGTTTGAGGTTAGGATCCCGCTAGATGACGCCTATTATTTAGTTGACTTTTGATGTTAGTGGGATCCCATCACATATGGTTATGCCACCATTAGGAGAGCACTCGATTAGTCGGGTGTGCCTATTTGGCCAGCATCGAAATCAAAGATGAGATGGAGATCCATTCAACATCAATTGTCAAATCTATAAGCGAGGCGCCATGACTAGTGGGAGTCCTTTCCAGTGAGTCTGACTCTAGGATTAGCTCCAGAGCATTAGCGTGATAACCAGTTTTGCAGAGCATCGATATTCTCGGAATATGTAATGTGACCCTTGAATGGAGAAATCCACTTGAGGCAGGGACTATGATATTCCGAGAATGATTAATGCTAGGCGAAGGGCTTGAACGCTAGTGGGAGCATGGTGTGACCAGGGTCTAGTATTTAGGAGGTCGCTACCTTTGCATTTGCATAAATTCATACTCGCAAAATAACCCTCATATATTTATAAGGGATGTAATAGAGGACTTAAAGAGATCCTCTGGCCTCCACGGCTAATCACTTCGTACTCGGGTGGAAGGGCATAACTCAACAACCCCCTCGGGTGAGAGCTGTGTTTTTCTATGCCAAGCTACTTAGTGATCTCCTTTGGGATATGGCGGTTACGGTGCTAAGTGTTCAGGCTTTACTCACCCTCGTGGGGGCCGTTAGAATTCCCGTGCCGTAATTGCCTAAGCTCGTGGGTAAGCATCCTAAGTACGCGTGAGGTATTCGTTGCGAAGACAACGGTGATCACGTGGTACTGGCCAAAAGATAACCATGGTCCATCAAAGCCCGTAGTTGGCAGATTTGGATAGGGTCAAGGGAAAGACCCGTGTAAGCGGAAGACCTGCACACTGCCCCCTCGGACAGGTGTAGCCTACTCCGAGATCTTACATACATGGTTAATTAATCCATAGAGATGGCTTCGCTTGAGGGTAGCGTTGTCATATGGATATAATTAGCTTGTTTTAAAAATCCATAAAATAAGTTTTCATGCATCTCATATATTCAATCTTTTATTTACAGATGACCAAGTTAGACCCCCTGTCCGCTATCCTAAATGACCACAAACTTACCGGTCCCAACTATGAGGACTGGAAGCGCAACCTGTACCTAGTCTTAAGGATAGGTAAACACATGTCAGCCCTTAATGACCCTGAGCCAGATTTGCCAGGACCCAATGCCACAGAGGCACAGTTAAAGGCATTCACTGACTGGAAGGAATCTAATGAGATATGTAAATGCTATATTATAGCATCCTTGCAAACAACTCTGCAGAAGCAAGTCGAGGAAATGCCCGACGCTTCTGATATGATGTTGTATCTGAAGGAGATGTTTGAAGGTCACAATCGCGTTACGCGATACCTTACCATCAAGAAACTCGTCGGCACTAAGATGTCCAATGGGACGCTGGTTCGGGAACACATGATGAAAATGTTTGGGTTCCAGAACGAACTAGCTACCATGGACATTGTGCTAGAAGGCGAGGTGATGACAGACATCTTCCTCTCGTCACTGTCTGGAGCCTTTGAAGGCTTTGTCACCAACTTTAATTTAAACAAGTTGGCTATGACAAATGCAGAGCTTCTGGGAGCTCTCCAGGCAGCTGAGGATGGCTTCAAGTAGAAGGGCGAAGCACTTCACGTGCAACGCAGATCCTTCAAGAAGCCTGGTAAACCTCAAGGCAAGAAACATAAAAGGAAACCTAAGTCTGAGCCTGTGCAGGACTCTGCTGGGGCCTCTGGGTCTGGAGAATCAAAGAAACAGGGCACGAAGTGTTTCCGGTGTGGCCAGAAGGGTCATTGGAAGAAGGACTGCAAGCAACCTCGGAATGCTGGAGAAGGTAATCTACAACTCTTAGTCGTTGAATCATTTCTTTCAAGTAATAGTTCTTTTGCTAGTTGGATTGTGGATTCAGGATCCACTAACCATGCCTGTAACTCTCTTCAGGGGTTTCGGGAAAGCAGAAGGTTACTTGATGGAGAGGTGACCTTGAGCATGGGAACTGAGGCCATGGCTGCTGCTGAAGCTATTGGAGATGTTACTCTTAGTTTTTCGAATAATAAGACTTTGACTCTTAGAGATGTCTTTTATGTACCGTCCTTGAGACGTAACTTAATTTCTGTTTCTTCTTTAGTTAATGAAGGTTATTCAGTTTATTTTGATACTTCTGGTGTGTCTTGTAAACTGAATGGAACTTTTATAATAAGAGGAATGGTTCAGAATCATCTCTATATTGTCAGTCCTAAATTTGAGAAAGATAACATAATAACTTCAGCATTTAATGTTAATTCATCTAAGCGTAAGAAACCTTCGGAGAATTTAACCCAATTGTGGCACTTACGGCTTGGGCATATTGCCTTAGATAGGATCCATAGGTTGGTAAAGGCCGGGCTTCTGGAAACAGATCCTACGGAGATCCTTCCCACCTGTGAATCCTGCCTGGAAGGCAAGATGACCAAGAGGGCCTTCAAAGGCCAAGGAGTGAGAGCTACTGAGGTATTGGAGTTAATCCATTCAGATGTGTATGGACCCATGAGCGTCAAGGCGATAGGAGGCCATGAGTACTTCATCACTTTCACTGATGATTACTCAAGATATGGTTACGTTTACCTTATGCATCGGAAGTCGGAATCCTTTGATATGTTCAAAGAGTTCAGGGCTGAAGTAGAAAAGCAGACAGGTAAATGTATTAAAACCCTTCGATCCGATCGAGGAGGTGAATATCTATCTGACGAGTTCCTTGGGTATTTGGTGGAGCATGGGATAACATCCCAGTTAACTGCTCCAGGTACCCCACAACAGAATGGAGTCTCTGAGAGAAGGAATCGAACCTTGTTGGACATGGTTCGAAGCATGATGAGTTATGCCTGTTTACCAATGACCTTTTGGGGATATGCCCTTCAGACAGCAGCATATGTTCTGAACCACGTTCCATCTAAATCAGTGCCTCAGACCCCTAGAGAACTGTGGTCAAGGCAAAAGCCAACACTACAGCATTTCAGAATATGGGGATGTCCTGCACATGTGCGGATAGACAAGAGGGAAAAGATGGAGCCAAAGTCCAAAGCATGTCTGTTTGTAGGGTATCCCAAAGAGACTAAAGGTGGACTATTTTATGATCCTGAGGAAAAGAAGGTAATCGTTTCAACGAATGCCATTTTCCTAGAACATGATTATGTTATGGACCACAAGCCTGCTAGTAAGGTAGTTCTGGATGAGCTACTGGGTACTAGATCAGAGAGCGCATCCGAAAGCATAGTGGGAGCTGACATTACAGATAATAATATACTAGATACTGTAGAACCTATTAATCCTGTAACACCACCACCACCTCGTCGCAGTGGGAGAAATATCAGAGCTCCTGACAGATACTATGGAGAAACCTTATTGGTTGATCCAGAGGGTCAGGAGGATGACCCACTGAGCTACGATGAGGCAGTGGGAGCTTCTGACAGCTCTGACTGGCAAAAGGCTATGGAGGCAGAAATTGAATCAATGTCCCATAACGCAGTCTGGACTCTTGTTACACCATCATCCAATATTAAACCTATTGGGTGTAAGTGGGTGTATAAGAAGAAGAGAGGATCCGATAGTACAATAGAGACTTATAAAGCTAGATTAGTTGCCAAGGGTTACACCCAGAGAGAAGGGATCGACTTTGATGAAACCTTCTCGCCGGTAGCTATGATAAAGTCTATTCGGATCCTCCTATCCATTGCAGCCCATTACAACTGGGAGATCTGGCAAATGGATGTCAAGACAGCATTCCTTAACGGAAATTTGGAAGAAGACATTTATATGATTCAGCCACCAGGCTTTGAGTCAGAGGGTCAGGAACATCTAGTTTGCAAGTTGCAGAAGTCCATTTATGGACTAAAGCAAGCATCTAGAAGTTGGAACATCCGTTTTGATCAGGCAATCCAGTCGTATGGATTTACTCAAAACGAGGATGAACCATGTGTATACAAGAGGACTGATAAGACCATAGTAGTATATTTGATACTTTACGTAGACGATATTCTGCTCATTGGAAATAATATAGGAACATTGTCAACGGTAAAGGTCTGGTTGTCAACACAGTTCGATATGAAAGACCTAGGTGAAGCGAGTTATGTTTTGGGGATCAAGGTAACACGTGATCGCCAGAACAGGATTCTCTCGCTGTCACAGGCCGCGTATATAGATAAGGTTATGGCTAGGTTTGACATGCAAGACTCCAAGAAGGGTTTTGTGCCATTTAGACATGGCATAAAACTGTCTAAGGATCAAAGTCCTAAGACACCTGAGGAGAGAGCAGAAATGCAGAAGATACCTTATGCCTCGGCATTAGGTAGTCTAATGTATGCTATGCATTGTACAAGGCCAGATATCTGTTTCGCAGTAGGCATGATGGGTCGGTTTCAGTCGAATCCGGGTCCAGATCACTGGACAGCAATGAAGTGTATACTCAAGTACCTTCGTAGAACAAGGGACTGTGAGTTGGTTTACACTGGACAAGAACTGACGCCGATTGGATACACAGATTCTGACTTTATATCAGATTTGGAATCCAGGAAGTCGACATCAGGTTTTGTGTTTATGTTAGGAGGAGCAGCGGTTAGTTGGCAGAGTGTGAAGCAGAAATGCATCGCAGACTCTACCACAGAGGCTGAGTACGTTGCAGCGTGCGAGGCAGCCAAAGAGGCGGTATGGCTCAAGAAATTCCTTACGAATTTAGGGTGTGTACCAGAGGCCCAGTTACCTATTGTGCTTTACTGCGACAATAGTGGGGCGGTAGCACAAGCTAAGGAGCCAAGACATCACCAAAAGGGGAAGCACATCGAGCGCAAGTTCCACTTGATTCGGCAGTTTCCAAAGCAAGGGCGAGTAGCGATGACACAGATTGCATCTACAGATAATGTTGCTGATCCTTTCACAAAGGCAATACCTACCAAGGCATTCGAGTGACATGTGGACGCGATGGGAGTCAAAACCGTTTTGCTTCGCTAGACCAAGTTGGAGATTGTTAGGATTGATGTGTTCTAAGCTTGTAAAACTTTAAGTTTTGGTCTAATAAAGATTGATAGTTATTATTACATAAGATGCGTATAGGTGCGTAACATAGTTACGTGTTCTTTAGAGAACAGAGAGCCATGGTTATATGGTAGTCCACTGAGTTGAAGACTAAGTGGATTGGTCCCGTATAACCTAAATAAGTTCGTAGCTATGATCAGGTTGGTCGCCTCATCATGGTAAGCTGTTGGCGATGACAGTTCATGGGATATCTTCACCATGGTCATCACCAGGCACAGTGTCTGTGGCTGAACGGAACTAACACGGTGTACAGATCAGTGAGCAGACACTGGTACACTAAGCCGTGTTTCTGCTTAGGGTAAAACGATCCTAAACCCTGAGGAACCACGACTGATGGACTAACCAGTTGCGTGGTGCTTTGGCGCACCAATGTGTGAGGGTCCATATGCAGTGATCCAAAACCACGGTGTACTGGGTTACCCGGCTGGCGTTGCATTAGCGTGTCACTCCTGCAGGCCATCCACACCCCTGATGGGAGGTGCGTTCCTTGGTGTGACTTACACTGTACCAAACCCAGGCCTGGTGGTCATCAGTTTGACTGTTGACCGGGTTCGGTTACTCGATGGGGTAATCAGAGGTACGATGTATAGGTCAACCTGGAAGGAACCAAGTCATATGATCATTCGAGTCTGACGGTAGTCTTCACCGCTCGAAGTGAATCATGGCATCAAGTGGAGGGACAGCGTGTTTACCACTACTAAGCGGAGAGCAGGGGTATGATGGAGAACATAGTAAGTCTGGGTGAATTGGAGTGCAGCCTGCGTCGCACTCTGGGTGGCTACGCAGGTTAACTCGAGCTCAGAGGATCGATGGTACACTCGGGTAGTGTGTCGATCGAGCTTGAGTTGGAAGCCATGAACCCCGGTCCCTGATGGTTCCACCTTATCAACATTATGTACGGTTCTTGAACCGTCTCCTCGGAACACCATAAGCAGGAGGAAGAAAGAAGTATACGCTCCGTGTGTGCTTGGCACTAGAGCACGGTAGATGCGTAACTACATACGAGTACTAAGGGTTGAGCCCGAGACTAGTGCGGAGTCGTATGTAGTAATCCCTAGCCATAAGTGAACTTCGCTACATAGGTGCGATGCACCGGGGTATGTTGCGAGTTGACTAGTTGACTTTGCTAGAGGCACCTTCCGGTGGCCTCAGTTAATAGTAAGTAACTAGTAGATATCACTTAAGTAATGGCCGCTAGGTATCGCACGCTAGAAATGGTCAAAATGAGGCGTCGGGGCGTTTTGGTAAAAACCTCACTCAGCCGGACCTCACTGTTGGCCGATCCTAGTGATGGGACACCTCACTAGGGCCGGCCCTATGATGTAGGGATAAGAATCCCTCATCTATAGGGCCGGCCATATGGATAGGGATGGGGCGATAAATCGGTTAAGATCGAGCCCTAAAAGGTGGAAAAACGGATAAATACGCGGAGAGATAAAAAGAAGATAATGGATAGATAATGAGAGGGGGTTATTATCCCCTTGGATCCTTATCCAAGGGGGGGTGGCCGGCCCTATAAAAGCACCTATGGGCGCCGGCCCCATGTGCTACAGAAACCGAACCCCCCTCTCTCTCATCTCTCTAGTTCTCTCCCTAATCTCTCTCCCGTTTCCCGCTTGCTACTTCGTCTTCCTCGCGTGGAGTTCTGAAGAAGGAGAAGGGTCGTTCTTCGGAGGCACTCAGAGATCCGAGAGCGACGTTCCGTGCATCGTGTGAGATCGGGTGAACAAGAAGGTAACATCTCCATTCGTACCGTCGGCATCTTCACGAACGATCTTCCGTCTCCATCGACAAAGAAGACAATTCTCCGCGGTTAAAAGATCCGTACGAAAGGTATGTGTAATCTAACATGTAGATCTAGCGAGCATTATGATTTGCATGCATGCTAGTTAATCATTGCGCTAGATTGCCGTTAGGGGTTTTCGATTCTCGTGCATACACATGCACACATATGTAGATTAGTTTCAATGAAAGTTTAAATCGTGTAACGTGCACCATGAACGGTCTTTCGACCGCCAAATCGTTTCCGCTGCGAGCCTCTGACCCGGATTAGATTCCAACACATGCTTCACTCCCAGAGTGATTAGTTCGAGCCTGAAGTGGACACCCACGGATCTCAAAAAAAAAAAAAGACCAGGCATGTATTGAGGTTATGTTTGGACTTGGGGTGCCGGGGATAAAACACTCTTGGTTACTATTAAAAAAAAAGAAAAAATAAATATGCCACAAAGACAAGAGAAAAGCTTAGGGGATTTGATGCAACAACCTATTGAAGGGGGTAAGTGCTTTGCCACTGGGATGCAACCTCAATCACACTACTAATACTAATGCTCTGTCTTTTTAGTATTTTTGTGGTATTGCTGTCACATTTCCATCGTTTCAAGCAAATAATCGTACATAAGCTCTATAAAACTCTCAAGGAAAATTCTATGATGCTCACTTTGGTACTATAACCGAAATTCATAGGAACCATCGGATGGCCTTATGGAGGATCTCAGACGTCCACCTAGGGTTCATCCCATGGTTTGCACTAAACATGGTTCGGGGCGACTATTTTAAGTCATTCGAACTAAAATTGTTCAGAAGAATAGGATATAAAAGCTTGCGCTATCCGCGGCATAGTTTGATTAATTACAAAAGGACAAATAATGGCTTTCGGTTCGCAAACTTCTTTCCTCCGAAATGAAAGCTCTTGAAGGCAAAGCAGAGAGACGGGTGCACCAATAAGTGGGCACCTACACATATATTTACTCACAATATCATAGATGAGAGCAATAAAGCTAGGGATCCGACCCACCAGGGGATAGGGGAGTTGGCAAGCAACTGATTCTTTGGTGCGAGGTAGTGGGTTCAATTCCTCCACACCTTGCGTTACTCAGGAGTGAGAAGCCAAACTTCTGAGTGGGTTGCTGCCCATTACCGGAGGGATTAGTCTGAGCCCAAAGTGGTTTCTAACGGGACTCCCACCGTACGTATCGGATGACTCACAAGGTGGTGGAAATTATGGAATCCGAAACTAGTGACTTTGAGGCATGTATCAAATACGCTTTCTTTATAGTCTGATAATTTACTCTCATTGGATGAAGTTTGCTGGATAATTACAAACTCACTTCCAAGATATAGCAAGTACATCTGGAAGTATGCATTTAGCAACAACGAATGACTCCCAAGAACTCCCTCTAGGCTACTTTCTATGGGTTGGACCACATAGACAACCCTTGAGGAAAAATCGATTAAACTAATTCAGTTAGCTCTAATAGTTTTTTTTTTCTTCTAGATGCACTGCATTCTCCCCAATCACAAACCAATAACAATCACAGAAAAGAGATGAGACAAAATTTTAAGTAAAAATCCTAACGGGTGAAAAAATACCCTCAGAAAGCACGATTGCAAAGCCAACCCATAAGTGAAGCAGATTACAATATAAAAGTTACCCTCCAAGCGAGTAGTACTCCCACAACCTAACCCTAAGCCAAGCACCGACAGTCATCAACCACCGCGATGATCCACATTTAGAGAATCTCCTCCAATGTTGTCATTTGATCGCCTCCCGAATGTCTCCTTTGTGTAATTTGCTTTGCCTTGGATCGTCACAATGACTCTTGGTTCTCGATTACTCGCAAGCAAGTTCCAGATACACCTCGGGCAAATCCAATGATGTAGTTCCCCACAAGGATATGAAGAAGTAGAGAAGAGAATGGACTTCAAATGATTTTGATCGCTAAAGCGTTCTTGTTCCATATCCGAGGGTGTGAACGGCTTCTTGGAGGGCAGAGCCTCATTCAAGGGGGAGATCGAACAATCAGATTCGTGGAATCTGATCTATGTGTCGGATTGGTTTGAGGTCAGTGCTACCGGAGCCTTCTTCACTAAGAGAAGGCCGGTGCAACCCCAAGGCATTGGATCATGGATACGAGTGTGAGGAGGAGCAAATGATCAGTGGAGATGCTAGGTAGCATAGATCGAGCAATGTGCCCGTGGAAAGGCAAGGCGACGCGAAGCTACACAATCATGTGGGTTGGGTGAGTCGAGTTTTATAGCCTCTTATCTCGAATCGTAAATAGTCCTAGTAAGGGTTAGGGGTGGAGTAGGGGATTGCCCGCACGACCTAAAAATCTCTTGTGTTGAATCTAAATGCTCCTCTGGTTGCTTGATAAATTTGAGAAATTTTTTGGATTATATACCAGAAACTCAAAAGAGTATGCAAAGATAAATAAATTGAAGTAAATTTTTATTTGGGCATACTTAGTAGTTCCGCTTATTCACCCGCCTCAATATATTTTTTGTTATTTTGCTTCCGCATCGCCATTGCAATTTAAATTGGTATCAGAACCGATTCGTTTAAATAGCTTTAACAACTAGGTGTTGTGCACAGCGAAAACGGGGGCGTCATATACACAAACTAGGAGTATAAAATTAGACCATAACAACCATAGGGGGGATATAGAATTAGCTTTGTTCTGATACCAGTGTACGACTTTCACCATGAAAATCCTAAATGATCCGGTGAATGTATCTAAATCGGATCTACAATAAGCAGAAGCGATGAAATGAATATCTCTTGTAGACAATTACATAATAATCCCTTCACTGAGTTTTGCCTTTGATCACGGATGAAGATGAAGTAGATTCCTCTTAGCCGAAACCTCTAGCCAAACAAGGAGAAAGAGAGAGAAAAAAGGAGCGAGAGGGAACGAGGTGTTTCTAATTTGGTCATTGACTGAAGGATTACCCCGGTTGGCAAAAGATGGAGGGATCTATTTATAAATAAACTAGGACACCCACCAAAACCTAAATAGTCAAAATCTAATCTGACCATCCATAAGATTAGATGAAGGGTTGGGATTCACTACTTAACCACAAACATATGGGTTTTTATTCTCATTAAAAGCACACCCATAGGGAGTCTTATTGGGCCAACCTAATGTCATTTCGATGACACACAACATAACCCAACAAGGGAGCAACAATAACAACTATCTGATGGAGATACAATTGCGATGGACTATATACACTTATCGGGTGCTTATGCGTCTACGACGGATTGAACCTTGATTCAGTAAACTAAGAAAAAGGACAAATGGTAGAACTCCCTTCTCAGACGGTTTGTATTAATATATAGAGATGGAGGTATTGGAAGGGATTTCTAGTACTCTCCGATATCAATTTTCTTGGAATGGGCTCACAACTGTCCGACGACGGCCCCGACATGATCATCACAATTTGTCCTATCAATATACCAATACTGCTGAAACAGGACGGGCAATGATCGTTATTTTTCAATCTATCGTTTTTTAATATCCGTCATTTTTTACCACTAAAATATATGAATTGATCGGCGTTTATTAAAAGAAAAACTTTACCCATCGTTTATTTTTGTAGTTTATTTCTCAAATTGGTGTAGTGTATAATGTTCATTTCACCAGAGGTCTATGGAATCAATCAAGGTAAAACAAAATAGGTGGTACAAATTGAAGGGGAGTTAGAACTTTTTAGGTGGAGGGAGGGAGAGGAGAGGCACCCATGACATCAGAGCGAGAGAGAGAGAGAGAGAGAGAGAGAGAGAGAGAGAGAGAGAGAGAGAGAGAGAGAGAGAGAGAGAGAGAGAGAGAGAGAGAGAGAGAGAGAGAGAGAGAGAGAGAGAGAGAGAGAGAGAGAGAGAGAGAGAGAGAGAGAGAGAGAGAGAGACTAATTGTGCGCAACAGAAGTGTTGGGGCCCATACACAAACCATTAGATGAAGAAAGCCAAAACATCTAGAGGAGACATGAGGCACACAAATTTCATTTAACATGGTGTAACCAAAAACCGGGTTAAATCCATGAGACCTCGTTCAGAATACAAATATCCATTATAGTCATAATGAGATTACACAAAAGAGCCATGCCCTTCAAGAGAAATTCTCTCATCCAATCGTACACCACGCTTATGTGATCCGGTTCATCTATCACAAGTCATGGTCTCTACAATGAACATTATTTTGTGTCCTACGCCATCACGCCTCAAGCTCCAAAAATGTTGTCCGTTGATGATCCAAAAATGCGACTACACTTGCATTAGGTGATGGGAGGGACATTAGATTTTGGAGAGACACGTGGCTTGGGACCAGGCCATTGGAGCAGCTCTTCCCATCGCTTTTCTCCTTGGCCCGGAATAAGGGAGCTTCAGTCTGATCCCAGGCTTGTCGAAGGAATAGCTCTATTGGTTGGAGCATAAAGCTTGGGGCTCCGCTTGATCAAGAAAGTCGGCGGGAGTTGCAGGATCTTTACTTGATTCTGCAGGTGGCCTCTTTCAGGACTACGCGGGATGAAGTCCGATGGAACTGCACCTCTTTCGGGGTCTTCTCCGTTAGATCGTTCTACGAGCATCTGCTTCCTCGGCTTCAGCGACACAGGCCGTCGAAGGCTATTTGGAGGACGAAGGCGCCCTCGAAGGTTCAGATCTTCTCCCTGCTGGCATCGAGGAATAAGATTCTGACGAAGGCGAATTTATTGCGGCGAAAGCACCCCCAAGCGTCGGACGCTTTCTGTACCTTCTGCACCGCGGAGGAGGAGACGGCGTCGCACCTGCTGCTCGGGTGTTCGTTTGCTAGACAACTGTGGGACCACTTTGAAGGAAAGGCAGGGATATCTTCGCACCCTAGGACTTTGCGGGGCCTTTGGAGCTCTTGGAGAAGGAGAAGAATCCCAGTGGGGATCCGGAAGTCGTGGGATATGTTGGTTATGGCGATCGTGTGGGTCATCTGGCTTGAGCGGAATAATCGAATTTTCAATGCTAAATCTGCAGGCCAGGAGAAGCTGCGGCAGTCGGTGTATTCCTTCTTCAAAACCTGGCTTAGCCCTTGGCAAGAAAGACTAGGGGAGGAGGCACTTTTTTTTTGTAACGGTATTCTGACTTAGTTTTAATGGTTTCTGGTTGGGGTCCGCCAAACCCTCCCTCCATAAGGAGGGGTTCTAAAAAAAAAAAAATAACATCATGCTGTACGGTAGGTGTGCATATGGCTATCTCACCGCTATCACATTCATCGGCGGCTCCGTCGTGGTGCCATTTAGTACCTCTCCAATAGTGACCATTGGCACCTCCGTATTGATGCACGTTTGCACCTCTCCAATTGCTCCCGTTGCACCTCCGCAATGGTCCCTGTCGACACCTTCTCCAATTTTGCCCGTCTGTACCTCTACAATGGTGTTTGTTAATACCTCTAATAAGCATCATAGTTACCAAGTCAGAAAGCGGAAAAAAAAACGGTAAGGGAAAAAATCGGAAAGATAAGATAAAAATGGAAAAAACGAAAAAAAAAAAAAGTGAAAATATCGAAAAAACAAAAAAAAATCATAAAAATTATACCAAGTATGTATATATATGTCATTTTTCAACATTAAGTAATCAAAAGTTCTAAACATATAGCATATGCGATTATTAAGCACGAACAAAATAAAACCCGAACCCAATTTAAACCCGGACCAAACCCGACGTATTTTATAAGCGTTTTTTCCGTTTTAAAGGCGTATAAAACGCATGCGGACGTTTTTTTCCAAAAAAACGAGTTTTTTTTCTTGTTTGCTACGACTTCGGATCAACATAAGTTTTATACGCGTTTTTTTAAAAAAAATGCCTGATTTGGTAACTATGATAAGCATCCTTCGATGCCTCAGTGGTGCCTATTGGAACCTCCACCAGCCACCTGTCGACAACCCCATTAGACCACTATTCTGCTTTTTCGATCCGAGGTCCTCGCACAGCGGAACACGATTAGCCTAGTACCACCACGGTGGAGACGACTACCGAAAAGACCGAGCAATAGAATAAACATGCAGAACACCCAAGAAATTCCGGCAACGACCGATCAATGGATTTAGTAGTATGAAAAAAACCCGAGTACAAGAACAATTGTCTCTAACCTATCCCTCATATATCCACAAAGAGATCCCCTCAAGAAGAATAGATCCCGCAAGCATACACCCCGAAGACAAGAAGAAACCCTTCCAGAAAACCCTCCGGTCTCTAATGGTTTCTTCTCCCTCTCCCTTAATGATGGCTACCTTCTAAACCCTAACCAGGGATACTCATGTACCATCATCATCTTTTTTTTTCTTCATCCTTAGGGGTCCTTTTATAGCCCCAAGTTCATGCAAGGCCTACGATAGAAGATAGAAACAAACTCTTAAAAGTTCTCTAAAAAACCTAATAAAAACCGCAGTCGAAATCGCGTCCCTGTGTGCCTATCCGTTGTCTAGCGCCAGAATTGGCACCCTGGGCCAGTTTCTTGCGCACGGGCCCGGACCGCCTCGTGTTGGTGCCTAGGGTGCCAGGCCCCATTTTCACCTCGTCTTCGCTTTGTACCTGCTCCGTCTTTCGCCATTCTTCGTGCACGAACATTGGATATGTTGAGAGCTTGTTTTAAGCCAACATCCTCAACAATCTCTACCTTGACTTCAAACAAGACAAGAGCAAAACCTTGCACACGAACTTCATCTTTTTGAACTGTAAATCTATATCCTGATCGCTGTCGCCCCTTTGCCCCCGCACCGAGAGCCCAATCACCAAGCTTTGTAATTGCCTAAGTCTTTCAACTTGGTCGACCTCTTGATTAACCTCGCCCCTAAGCGTGCTCTACCAGCACCTTTGTTCTTCACCAAACACCGTGCATGTACCGCCGCTCTCTCAGCTAATGTCATGATCATGAAAGCTCCACCTATCATCTGTCGATGACCCAGCCATAAACCACGACCCTTGATTCGCTCTGTGACATTGCTCGCACCCATCGCTTCTGAGCCGTTGCCTGTCGACCAATGCTTGAATATCTTTTACACCTACTGCACCACAGGTGTGCCCGCAGCTGAGTCCACCACCACCACGACTGTCGCTGCCTTTTTCCCGCTATCCGTCAATAGCTACTGTACCTTATTAAACCACAGGTGTGCCTGTGGCCATACCTGTCACTACCACGCCCGTCAGTGCCCATATCGCCCGTCGGTGATCCGCACCGATGCCCGTCGGCACCACCACCAGTTGCTCGTCGGTAACCCACATCAGCCCACTCGTTGATGGCTGAACACAATATCGTTGGTGACTCCCGTGCCATCGAGGTGCTCCCCCTTGATCTAGGCACCCACACATACCGTGTCATCATGACTTTTTGACCACGAACCGTCAAGCCGAGGAGTAGGTGCCAAGACCGCACCCTCCTCCCAGCTAACACCTTCGGTATCTCAAACCACCCCAAGGAAGGAGGTGCTTGACCACAACCTCCTTTGCTTAGGGCCCTTTGCCATGCCTATCGTTTAGGGCGTCGACCGTCGTTGCCAACAAGCCTCCCTGGGGGAGAGGTGCTATACTGCAACCTCCCTCAGGGCTTCTAGCTTCCTCCTTGGATGTTGCTCCCTGGTTCTCCGTCACACCGCGTGCCGCGAGTGCATCTTGGGCCCTTTTACTCGGTCTACCTTCATCTACACAATCGAACTAGAGCCTCCCCGAATCACCAACAAGAAGCTCTGATACCAATTTTTTGGTATTAGTTTTTCCACCAAACCTTAAGCTCTGATACCATTTGTTGTTGCGATTCAAGATCTTCGCGTAGCAGAACATGATTACCATAGTACCACCACGGTAGAGACGACCACCGACAAGATCGAGTAATAGAATAAATAAGCAGAACACCCAAGAAATTCCGGTAACGACCGATCAATGGATTTACTAGTATGGGGAAAACCCAAGTACAAGAACAATTGCCTCTAACCAATCTCTCATACACCCACAAAGAGATCCCCCTAAGGAGAATAGATCATACTGCCTTACACGCCGAAGACAAGAAGAAACCCTTCTTGAAAACCCTCTGGTCTCCAATGGTTTTCTCTCCCTCTCCCTTGATGACGGCTACCTTCTAAACCCTAAACCGGGATACTCATGTGCCACTATCATCTTTTTTTTTCTTCATCCTCCGGGGTCCTTTTATAGCCCCATGTTCGTGCAAGACCTAGGATAGAAGATAGAAACAAACTCCTAAAAGTTATCTCGAAAACCCATGAAAAATCGCAACTGAAACTGTGCCCCCGCGTGCCTATCCGGTGCCTGGCGCCCTGGGGGCCTGGACCGCCTCGAGTTGGCGCCCAGGGCGCCAGGCCCCTTTTTCATCCCGTCTTCACTCAGTGGCCTCTTCGTCTTCCGCCATCCTTCGTGCATGAACCTTAGAGATGTTGAGGGCTTGTTTTAAGGAAACATCCTCAAATAGTCAGCATATAGAATAATCGCATGTCAGTTACTCATATGGCATTCTTTAATGCCTCCGTCGGTACCCCTCGTCCACTAGTGTGGATCCTCCAAGCGCTAGGGTCCAATCCCAGCCTCATGCATCGTCCACCAATGGGTCAGGGTGCATCCCCCGGCCTCTTCTCCTTTGGCTGACCACTAAACGTTGGGGGTTTGGCTCTCCTGACCTCCACATGCATCCGTTAGCATCCATGTCAATCGCCAAGGGAGTGGAGTGAATCTCCGCTCGCGACTCTCCTCTCGAGTGTTGTTCTCTTGAGGTTCTTCCAAGATGCACAAGATCTCCTTTCCTAATTGATTCTATCCAATCTGGGGTGGGGTTTCTTCCAATGGATATGCCCTTTCTTATATAGAGGGGGCATTGATTGCTTTGCTTACACTCCAAGCATTAGGTTGCGTAAACGATTAGAACTCCCATACAAATTCCAAAAGAAATGTCAATCCAAACAAGTTAACAAAAGAACCCATCGATCGGCTGAAATCTTGAAGTGATCGCATGTAGAATGGGAAAATTGTACGCACGATCCGAGTGTTGGGATCCAAAGGCTCCGGCGATCAAATCCAACCACCGGGGTCTTACGCAGAAGTGATGCCGCAAGGGATCGAGGTCGAGAATTTTGCATAAAGATCACAACAACCAAAGAAGATAATCACACAAGCACAAACAAGAAAACATACGAGCAATCAAGGAATATGATTTCACTAACAAATATTATAATCACCAATGGTGTGTCACCATTTGTCTATCGTATCTCTACCCTCTACATTCTCAGAACAATCTCACGACAAAGACAAACCCGATGGGAGATACGCAAGAGAATACGTACCGAACACTACAGAGAGTAGAAGTATTGTAGAAGCCACCGAAGTAGACCGGCCTGTTGGGGAACCAAGCCAAGCTTCTCACTTCGTACCTTCTCCCTTCCTATTATTATTCTTCTTCTCTCCCTCTCGTCTCTCTCACAAGTTCTATCTCTTCTCACATAGCGATGTAGACCATCATCATGTGTTAACCCTAAAGCCCCAGCCCTTCCCCTTTTATAGGTAGAGGAAACGAATAACTTTAGTATTCCAAAATAGCCTAGATCTGAAAACTGACTCATGCTACTTGGCTCAATTTCGCCTGGGCGAGTTCTCCAGCGTTCTGCTCAGAGTCAATGCCTAGACACCTGAGTGACTCGCCTAATCTCCTGGGCGAGTTTTGCTGAGGCTCTACTAGCTGATCTGTCTCCAGTTCGCCCAGCTGAGGCCTCAGGGTTGGCCGGTTTTTGCAAGCCAACAACCCAACACCAGAGGACATACAAGCCCGACGAGAAGTGTATGCTTAAGACGAAAAAATTGTGCGCACGACTTGCCCAAGTACCCGAGAAGAGAGAGTCGGTGGGTGGTCATCTATCAATCCATTTTGCAGTTGTGATCTTTTCACATAACCAATGCAGTAATCTCACTCTTTCTTTGTTTAGTGCACTTATTGCCCTAGAAAAGAACCCCCTTCAGCTCGTGAAGTACCAAAATGGCAATAGCCTATAAAATCCTTCAAGCCCACCCACTACATCTGTACAGTTATAAGTAGCCATCTTCCCTCCCTCCCTCCCGCGTGACTAGCTAACGTGTCTTGTCTCTCATGCGTGTGGTGGTCCCCCAGCATTGCCCTTAGGAGAACGGCACGGTTAACCCTCACCACCGGGCCTTTCCATTCCGGTCCTAATTTTCTTCGAGACTTAGCAATAAGTCCTTTTCTACATAGGTTTGTTAAAGGATAGACAAAAAGATGATTTTGCACAAGGTTTCTAACAAAAAATATGCATTTAGAGCAAGTCTTTAGTATGATTTAAAAAGGAGCTGCATTTAGAGCAAGTCTTTAGTATGATTTAACATCAAATAACCATTATATGCCATTGAATGAGTGTTTATTAAGTTATGGTAAGTTTTTAGTATGATTTAAAAAGGAGCTGCATTCACACACGGAAGAAGGATTCTGGCTCTTTAAAATACTTCCACGTGTCACAACACGGGATAGAGACTTCTATTTTAGTATTATATTAGTGAGAAACCCGGGCAATGCCTGAATGTGCTTGATGCATGCCATTTGGCAAATACGATATCACAACTGTTCAAAGAAGCGTGAAATCTGAAGTGAGTGTGATTCACTTGTTAGAGAGAGAGAGAGAGAGAGAGAGAGAGAGAGAGAGATTAACATCAAATGACCAATAAATGCCATTGAATAAAAATTTATCATCTTTATGGTAGGGTTTTAAATGGATTTAAAAGAGAGCTACGTTCATACATGGAAGAAGAATTATAGCTCTTTAAAAGACGTCCACGTGTCATAACACGGGGGAGAGGTTTCCATTTTAGTATAAACTAGTAAGAAATCCGGGCAATGCCCCAATGTATTTGATGAACGCCATTTGGCAAAGACGACATCGCAATAGTTCGAAGAAATGTGAAATCTGAAATGAGTGTGATTCACTTATTAGAGAGAGAGAGAGAAAGAGAGAGAGAGAGATTAACATCAAATGATCATTAAATGCCATTAAATGAAAATTTATCATATTTATGGTAGGTTTTTAAATGGATTTAAAAGAGAGCCACATTCACACACGGAAGAAGAATTCTAGCTCTTTAAAAGACGTCCACGTTGTAAAATCACTGTAACATATTTTTTTTTGATAAACTCAATAAAACAAATTGTTACTGTAACAGTTGTTACTCAATTTGGCAATAAAGAGTAATAATTGCTACAGCGATTTCACTTCAACATTTCTTAAAAAAATCTCGTTTGAAAAAAAAAAATGCTACAGTAAAACCATTGTAGCAAATTTACTCTCTTTTATCGAATGGTTACTTTTTATGTGATTCCTTAACCCACTACATATAGGGGTGAACGGATATTTTAAAACGGAGGGATCTACAGTGAAAACATCTTTTTGTCCTTCCTAGCCGATTTATTTTCAGGGACCTTAGGCACATTATCCCCTATATTTTTATTAAAAAAAATTCGAAATCATTATTATACTTGGCTCCCATAGAGCCACATTTTGGTGGACCAAGATTTGGGACCACGGGCATGAAAAGATCTAGAGTTGAGACAGCGCTTGGAGTCGGTGCATGGCCTAAATCCCGACGGTCCAATAATTGATCACACGATGCTATTAGATAGCCGCCCGATACATGTACCGACCGACAAAATCGTGTGGCCACACACGTGTATCCCTGGACCACCAAGGGCAGCCGTTCAATTATGATCCAACGGTTATTACGGTTGCAAAGGGTAGTGGAATCATTTTTATTAGGCTAGTCCAAAGGGACCTTTTAAGGTGGTGGTTTGGGGATATCACAAGTCACACAACCTTATCTTCTCTTTTAAGTTTTTTTTTTTTTTTTAAATCCCTCTCAATGAATGAGAGAAGGTTCGGCCTTGACCCCTACTAGTAGATTAAATAAAAAATAATATTTACATGAGAGGGAAGGGGAGGAAACAAAAAGGAAAAAACCTTCTAGTGGTTTGGCCGCCTATGTTCCACTCCTCTAGGGTTCATTCTTTCCCTCAGTTCCCTCGGCCCAGCACGCATCATAGTGGTGCGATCAATGCAAAAACCTCAACAACAGCATCGCACTTAGCACAGTTTCATTTCCATTAGACAGCTGTGATTTTTTCATATGAGAAATGCTATTCATACCGAAACTCTTACCGAAAGAGTCTTACCGAATGGCTTGGTGTAATCATAGTCGTCCATTTCATCCAGCCCAGACCAGTGATCGCACTTGACCAGGAGAGGCGGACAAAAAGGGGCGCTGTGAATGGATTCCACTTCATTCAGTAAGACTCTTTCATTAAGAGTTTTGGTATGAATAGCATTTCTCTTGCCATATATCACCTACCGAGTTAATGGAGAGGAAGGACGAGCCATAAAGGAGTCAAACTCTGACTGCATCACCAGCCCCCTTGGTAATTTAGGCATGAACTAAACTCCCCAGTCATTATCGTGAAAGCCAATAATAGTACGTAGTAGAGGCGAGAGAGAGAGAGAGAGAGAGAGAGAGAGAGAGAGAGAGAGAGAGAGAGAGGCGGGGAGGGGGAGCGGGGCTCGTTCTTAGAACAACAGAAGTGTTAGGGAATCGGCTCACGACAGTACTAATCCCCTACACTATGGAACCCTTGAATCCCTCAGGGCAGTGCTCAAAGGTTTGAGGATCGGAGCCTGCAGAGATCGCAGATGCAAGCACAGAGAATTTGATGCACTAATATGATAGAAGCAAACAACACATATTCACAGGTAATCAGGGCATTGGATATATTAACACTAGCAAAAAAAAAGATACCATACGATTAGTAAAGTAACCATTTATTGGACCCCATAACCCCTTTTCTTGCTACTCTCACTAAACGACACCCACAAATTATAGAGAACCTAAGAGACCCGAAGATATACCGAAGGATCCACCAAGAGATGAAAATATATGTTAGCCAAAGATGAAGCCGAGGAAGATGCTCCAAAGAACCTGGATAAAGCCTAGGATGAACTAATTGAAGGAGAACCCAGAGACGGTCCTCTATTCTCTCTTCCCTTATTCATTCTCCCTCTTCCTCTCTTTTTCTTCTTCTTCTTTCTTTCTCCCTTCCTCTCTCTTCTCTCTTTGTGGCAAACCCTAGGCCAGACACTCTCTTTCTCTGTTCTTCCTTCTCTCTTCTATGACGGCTCAAAAAACCAAAACCCTAAAAGCCAATTATGCTTCCCTTTTATATGAGAAGCAAACTCATACCAAAAGGATCCCGAAACAACTCTAGCCCACAGCCACGAACGTGTCTGACCTGCATGCCCAACAATGATTTCGCTCATACAAATTGCCTGCTATACAAAATTTCACTTATACAAAAATCCCGATGTTCTCCTGGTTCCTAAGCCAGATTTTGGCCAGGCAAATTTTTGAATGCATTGTCCTTCAAGGCTGGGTTTTAAGGGCCATATCTCAACAATATCCACCTTGGCTCTTTAAAACCCAACATCAAGGATTCTCCATCATCATCATCGTTACCTGAGAGAACCCGTGATAATCCATTGCCTTCTTTATCGACTCCTTGGTCACCCTATACCGGTTACCTGCACCCAAACCAGGTGCCTGATCATCTAGATCGATGATCGACCAGAATCCACCTCTTCATCGTCTTACTCATTTCTTGGCTTGCTCCACCTGTATATTTGTTCTTCACTGAACCCTCCGTGGGAACTACCATTGTTGCGACTTTGTATAAGCCTCCGCTAGAGACTCCCTTCAAGACTGAATAAGCATATTCAAAACCTCCGGGACTGCACTTTGACCAATGGTTCTATGCTCGTGAGCATCTAATCTAGAAAAAGAGATTAGATAGACTCTCATCCCAGGAACATGATGAACGGCCATGAGTGTTGAACTTTACCATCTGACATCCTTAAGCGAAGCTTTTTTGGTTCCTCTGGTCATTATCCCGAAACCATCTCAATCATCATCCTTCGACCCGACCTCACACCCTACATAGATATTGAACTATGCTTTGACAAAAAAAATTGCATGTGTGGTACCACTATTAAGAACCATGTCCTGACCTAATTTCTTTCAAAAGCCATCAAGATAAACTCATCATCTAAAACCCTTAATGATAACACCTGATTAGTGCTTCCTTTAGCCTCAGCATCTCCATTGCCGTCAACTGACCTGGAGTCTTTTTTTGTAACCTACTATATCTTTTCACCTACACCACTCTTCAAGTTCCCGAGTTTGTCGTACTTCCAACACACCACCTTCTTATTGGTGGTTTCTTACACCCAGCTCCTCCCTTCCCTCTCTAACATGAAGTCTATAGCTAGATCCCTCCACAAAAATATTATAGCTAGTGTGTCCTTAGAGTGGATTTTCTTGATTAACATTACTGAATAATGGCATTGGTTAAGGAATAACTATAATGGTATGTGTAATCCTCATGTAACAAGGATCCTAGAAATACAGTAGGCCACTGAGGTGTATGGTAGGTCCATGTTTAGGAAACCCAGTGGACCATTGTTGTATAGACCTAAACTTAGTTCACTACTTTGATGATACTGGTCGCTCATGAATAAACTATTGGAAGGTCAAGGGATATGGAGAAGTATCCATCACGAGGACGTTGAATCACCATTCACCTTGCCAAGCACGATAATGATGTTGAACAGGAACCAAGATAGTGCATGGATCAGTGGGTCAGACACTGAGCATTAATCATATTACCACTTTAAATAATTAGTCCTTAACCCTGATAAACCATAACCGCTGGACTAACCAGTGTGTGGTACTCTAATGCATAATTGTGTGAGAACCCTATATAGTCCAATACCATGGTACATTGGGTTACCCGGCTAGCCTATCATCGTAGTGGCATGCCACTCCTACAGGTTATCCAACATCCAAAGATGGATGAGTGCATTCGATGAGTAAGACTTTTCACACATTAAACCTAGGCTTGGTGGTCGTCAGTAAGACCGATGACACTCTGGTTGGTATGCATAGCAGCGGAGGGTGAGTGGTGTTATGGTTGACAAGTCATCAAATCGAGTCAAGTGATCGATCGGGTCTGAAGGTGCTCCCTACCTCCAGAGTCGAGTCATGGCACCGGTATTGGAGGGACCAATAGTTATCAGAGTAAAATGGAGAACAATGTTACGAGGGAGTAATATAAGTTTAGGATTACTAGAGTGCAGCTCGTGTAACATTCTAGTTTACCATGCAGGTTAATAGGATTCGTACTGATTAATGGAACTCTCGGTATGACACCAGGATAATTAATTAGGAATCCGATTAGAGCTAAAAATCAAAAGCCCTGAAAGTTCCACTTTGACATTGCATATAGGAATTGTATTATATCCTATCCATTTAGGTTTGATAGATACAAGGTAGTACGATAGAGCAATACAGTGGGCCCCTAATTACAGAAGTCAACTCCTTATTTTTAGGTGGGCAGTCACATATGTATAGGGATAAGGATCAGGGCAACCACTTCTCCTTTCTCTCTTTAGATAGAGGTCGTCAGCCCTAGCATTGACCGATTCAAACACTAGGGAGGTCGACCCCTATATAAAGAAGGAAAAAGGGGAGGTCGGCCACTTAGTAGTGCCCTCTCTCCCTCTTTGTGGTTTCTGCCAAGAAGAAGAAAGGAAGAAAAGAAAGAAAGAGAAGAAAATAAAGGGAGGAAGGAAAGGGAAGAGAAAGAGAAGGATTCCGACACGGGGTGACTTTATCTTCCTCGTTGCATGCTTCACAGTAGTACTTGGCTTTGTACCTAGAAGTGAGCTATCGGGGATTCCTCCCTTCGAGAAAGTCTCGGGACTTTCTCACATTACAAGAAAAAGTATTATTATCGACGGACATATTCCGTCGGTAATAAGTAATAATCATCGGTATAGAGTTATGGCGATGGACATTATTTCTGTCACCGTCCGTCGAGAGAGGTGGCGTCAGGAAAGTAAATAACGACGGGTTAAAATTTCAATCAGTAATATATGAATAACTAAAAAAATTATTAAATCGTATTACCAACGACACATAGTATACCGTCGGTATATATATATATATATATATATATATATATATATATATATATATATATATATATATATATATATATATATATATATATATATATATATATATATATATATATATATATATATATATATATATATTACCGATGGACCCTTTATACCATTGATAATATGTATTTATGTAATATTTAAAAAATTTATTATTATGGACTGAATATATAAAGTCTTTCGGTAATAAAATTATAATTTTTTTATAAATACTAAAATTTGGTTATTTAATTCCTATCATCATATTACCACAATATATTTAATTTCTGTCATTATATTACCACAATACATTATATCACCATAACACCGGACAGTCATAGATAATTTTAATACACTAAAATTTATCATAATATTAATATTTTTTTCAAAATATATTACAAAAATATTTTTATACAATCAAAAAGTGCCCTTAACAACCCCTCACATCGCCGTCCAGGCACTAACACTGGTTCCCTCATCCCTATGATGATACACCTCCTGCAATTAACAACATATATTTGTTACAAAAATGATTGACATCTATAATTAATAAAAAAAGATGTTTCAAATATTAAATTAGTTAATCGATAAAATTAGTTTTGACATCCAGTATACCTTCGGTTTTAATAAGTTTACTTTGGTAAAAACGAAATGATCGTGCCGGTTTTCAGGACTTTTAGTAGCTATTTTATGATTTCACCTTCCGATGGGTAAATTCTGAGTATTAGTAAAAAATCTTAAGTTTCACTCAAATTTTCAAACTTTTACTATAATTTGTGTGACGTCAATTTCAACAAGTTAATTTAGCCTCTAGCAACATGTCTATGCCTGTGTTTAGGATTTTTAATAGCTATATTATAATTTTACACTTTGATGGATAAATTCGAGTTTAAGTGTTAAAAAATATTAAGTTTTACCATTTGTTGGAGGATCGCATTCGATAATTTAGACTTGTATGTTTTTTCGTATTTTGGCCTTACGAAATAAGTATTCCTTAGATATTTTAAGATTTTGAGTCTAAGTATTTAAAAACCATAAGTTTTCGTCTTTCGAACTTTGAACATGGTTTGGATTCAATCGGATCGTTATCAAATCACATCTGATAATTTATACTTATATGGTTGTTTATATTTCGGACTTATGAAAAAATATTTAGTAGATAGTTTAATATTTTACACTGCGATTGACTAATTTTGAGTCTAAGTGTTTAAAAATCATATGTTTTTGTCTTACGGATATTGAACTTGGTTTAGATTCGATTGAATCATTATCGAATCGCATCCGACAATTCATACTTGTATGGTTTTCGTATTTCAAACTTATGAACAAATATTTATTAGATATTTTAAGATTTTGCCATTCGATTAACTAATTTTGAGTCTAAATGTTTAAAAATTATATCTTTTCGTCTTTCAGCTTTTAAATTTTATTTGAGTTGAATCGGATCGTATCTAATAAATCATACATGTATGACTTTTGTATTTCAAACTTAAGAAGAAGTATTTAGTAGATATTTTATGATTTTATCCTTCAATTGACTAATTTTGAGTCTAAGTGTTTAAAAATTATAAGTTTTCACTTTATAGGTTTTGAACTTCGTTTCGATTCGATTGGATTGTTATTAGATCATATTCAATAATTTATACATGTATCGTTTTTTATATTTCAAACTTACGAACAACTATTTATTAGATATTTTAAGATTTTGTAATCTGATTAACTAATTTTGAGTCTAAGTGTTTAAAAATCATAAGTTTTTGTCTTTCGGCTTTTGAACTTGGTTTGGATTCGATCGGAACAAAACCTTTCCACGTTTGAGAGTCGACTGGATGTCTCATAACCTCGTTATTTGTACGTTCTCGTGCGTGCCACATCATGTGCTCAGCAGTATTCGATGACGTAAACAACCTCTAAAGCCTGTCTCTAAGTGAAAATTATAGAAGAACATTTATAGATAAATTTTTCTTCCTTCGGTTGGTACTATATTTGGTATCTGCTTTTTTATATCACGATACTCCGCATATGTGGTATGATCACACATGTTCATACTCCTTCTGGTATAATATACAATCGTCCACGCATACATCGATTTTATCATAACCAGGCTCGAGATCTTTTATTGTCTTTTTCGCCTCGTCAAATAATTTTGGTTATGTCTTACTCATGGAAAAAGCATTTTTCGATGACACTAGCAACATATTAAATTAACTATTACTCTAACTATTGAGGTACTTCAAATAAAAAAGCTTTAGAGTGAAACAGATTTTTAAAAACTTCTCATACCCTAGGTATCACTACAAAAAAAATGGTTTTTACTGACGGAATATATACACGGTAATATTGAATTTCCGTCGATAATTATTTATCATGACGGAACATATTTTCCTCGCTAGGCTGTCGAAAAAAGGGCATCGGGAAAAAAACTGCGATGGATATAAATTTTCGTCGGTATTAAACATTAATACCAATGGATAGATTTTGTCCGTCGGTAATATATAAATATTTAAAAAAATATATACTTGATTATTATCGACAGTTGACATGATGTCCGTCGGCGAAAATAAGTATATTATCGACGGATTATTCCGATCCGTCGGTAATATATAAATATTTTCTAAAAATATATAAGAGTAGTACCGACTGTTACATTTATTACCGTCGGCAAAAATAAATATATTACTGAAGGAGAATTAAATACCGTCAGTAAAATATGAATATTTTTTTAAAAAACAATAGATTATTACTGATGAAACCTATAATATCCGTCGATAATAAAACTTGAATTTTTTTAAAAGAAATACAAAAATATTTGGTTATTTAATTCCTGTAATTTACAACAATACCACAATATATTCAAATATTACTATAATTAACTAAATCAAATATTACCATAATTTATCAAATATTATCACAAATTACCAAATATTACTACAATACCAGACAATCATAGACAAGACCAAAAAATTACCACATATTTATTATAAAATTATTTTACACAATCCAAAACTAAGGAAAGCTGCGTGTCCTAGCTCAACCAACCCACGCCGCCTGGCACCAACACTGGTGCTCTCATCCCTTGACGTTGTACATCCTGCAATTAACATATATTTATTAAAAAAATAGTTTATATTTATAATTTAGAGTCTAAGCATTGAAAAATCATAAGTTAGCATGTTTTGGATTTGAAATTGATTTGGATTCGATCGGATCATCATCGGATCAGCATCCGACAATTCGTACTTAGATTTTTTTTTGTATTTCGGACTTACAAGCAAGTTCTAATTACATATTTTAATAATTTATCCTCCGATTGATCAATTTAGAGTCTAAGCGTTGAAAAATGATAAGTTAGCGTGTTTGAGATTTGAAATTATTTTGGATTCGATGGGATCGCCATCTGATAATTTGTACTTTGTTTTTTTTTGTATTTTTAACTTGCGAGCAAGTTCTAATTAGATATTTTAAGAATTTACCCTCCAATTAACCAATTTAGAGTCTAAGCGTTGAAAAATCATAAGTTAGTGTGTTTCATATTTGAAATTGGTTTGGATTCGATCGGATCGGCATCCGACAATTTGTACTTGGATTTTTTTTTATATTTTGGACTTGCGAGCAAGTTCTAATTAAATATTTTAAGAATTTACCCTCCGATTGACCAATTTAGAGTCTAAGCTTTGAAAAATCAAAAGTTAGCATGTTTCGGATTTGAAATTGGTTTGGATTCGATCGGATCGTTATCAAATCGGCATCCGAAAATTTGTACTTAGATTGTTTTCATATTTCGGACTTACGAGCAAGTTCTAATTAGATATTTTAATAATTTATCCTCCGATTGACCAATTTAGAGTCTAAGTGTTAAAAAATCATAAATTAGCATGTTTCGGATTTAAAATTAGTTTGGATTCTATTAGATTGTCATTGGATCGCATCCGATAATTTGTACTTTGATTTTCTTTCATATTTTGGACTTGCGAGCAAGTTCTAATTAGATATTTTAAGAATTTGCCCTCCGATTGTCCAATTTAGAGTCTAAGCGTTAAAAAATGATAAGTTAGCGTGTTTCGGATTTCAAATTGGTTTAGATTCGATCGAATTGTCATTGGATCGGCATCCTATAATATTATCACACACGTTTTTCTTGATATATATAACATCAAAGTTATGCCGCAATAGTAGGCTGCTCCAGTATGGTGGTTTAAAGAAAATACTATTTTTTTTCCAGTTATGCTCATGCGCAAATTATTCATGCGTTCTCTTTTTTTTGTATTTCCCAAGTGTCACCGCATCAAGCTGATCCAATTCATACAAGACTTCTACCCCCGAAAGCTGCGCTAGAGCCTTTGTAAGTTTCTTCTTGCCGTTGAACGTTCTTTTATTTTGCCTCCACTTATGGCCATCAACAAGGAACCTTGGATGGCCCATATAACAGAACTTACCTCTGTTCTTTAACCGTAATGAATCTGTCTCCTTATTTCATATAGGGCATGCCAATTTTCCTTTAGTACTCTACCCGGATAAGTTGGTATATGTAGGAAAATCATTGATGGTCTAAGAAGTGCCGCATGCATCTGAAAATTCTAGCGTAACGAGACATCATACGTATCAGTCCTAACTTCTCACAACTCGTTCAACTCCTCAATCAACAGCTGCAAGTAAACATCAATATCATTACCAGGTGACCTGGGTCCGGGAATAAGCAAGGAGAGTATTGTGTATGGCTTTTTTAAGCACATCCAGGGAGGCAAATTGTATGGAACTAGGACAACTGGCCAAATGCTGTACGACACACTCATATTCCCAAAGGAATTGAAGTCATCGCTAGCAAGCCCTAACCTAACGTTGCAAACTTCAAATATGAATTCATGATAGGCCTGATCAAAATCTTTCCACGTCAGAGAGTCGGCCAGATATCTCATAACCCCATCATCTGTACATTCTCGTGCATGCCACCTCATGTGCTAAGTAGTCTTCGATGACATAAATAACCTCTGAAGTCTGCCCCTAAGTGGGACAGACTTCAGATACATTTACAAATATATTTTTCTTTCTTCGATTGGTACTAGACTCGGCATCCGCCTCTTTATATCTCGTTGCTCCACATATGTGGTATGACCGCGCCTGTTCGTACTCCTTCTGGTACAACATACAATCATTCATGCATGCATCAAGTTTATCATAACCAATCCCGAGATTTTCAATTGTTTTCTTCGCCTCGTAGAATGATTTTGGTACTATCTCATCTATAGGAAAAACCTCTTTCAACAACTCTACCAACATATTAAATGACTTATTACTCCAACCATTGAGGCACTTCAAATGAAGAAGCTTTATAGTAAAAGAGAGTTTTGAAAACTTCTCATACCTCGGGTATAGAAGTTGTTTGGCATCCTTAAGCAATCTGTAGAACTTGTCCGCTTCAATATTGGGCTGATCACCTGACGGTGTTTTCGTGCCTATTCCTCCTTGCAAATCATGTATCATATCTTGCATATCATCGCCATCATCCGTATTAATATTATCATCATCGATCACTGTGTTTGTATTTTCATCGTGAGCTATCATGCGCACTGCATCTAGCTTCTCAGTGTGTGAGAACTAACGAGTATATCTAATGTCAATGCCATGCATTGCCATATCAACCTCACATTCCTCTCGAACCTTCCTAATCACCCTTCCACAGTCTTTACAGGGACACATAATTTTTCCATCAAGCAGTGCAAGATGCTCAAATACAAAATCTAGACATTTCCTGACTCCTTCTCTGTACTCTTGGCTCATCCGATTCGAATTACGCATCCAACTCTTCTTAATCGAAGATATCTTTGTCTATCTGGCCACACAATACCTGCAGTAATTTCAAACCATGTCTATGAGACTCCGCACAATTTTAGTTAATGGGAAAATGGTGATAACTTTCGCCCAATTTTAGTTAATAAAAAAATCCTATCAAGCTCAATTAGTGATTGAACAGTCCCTTATCGAGCTTGTTCATATTCCTAAACTTCATACTAGGATATATGTTAGGCTTATTCAAGTCATTTATGAGCCTATTCACGAGCCATCTATGAGCCTATCAAGTTTGTTCACAAGCTTTGCTCACAAGCCCTAAACAAGCATGTTCGCGAGCCCAAACGAGCCGAGCTTTGGTCTGCTTAAGCTTGGCTCGTTCATTAAACGAGCCTAAGCTGAGCTTTGGTCGTCTTGAACTTTTTCACGAGCCTAAACTTCAGACTAGGCTATGCTCAATTAGTGATTGAATAATCCCTTATCGAGTTTGTTCACGAGTCTAAACTTCATACTAGGCTATATGTTAGGCTTATTCAAGCCATTTATGAGCCTATTCGCGAGCCTTTTATAAGCCTATTCACGAGCCTTTTATGAGCCTATCGAGCTTGTTCACGAGCCTTGCTCACAAGCCCTAAACAGGCATGTTCGCGAGCCCAAACGAGCCAAGATTTGGTTTGCTTGAGCTTGGCTCGTTTATTAAACAAGCCTAAACCAATCTTTGGTTTGCTCGAGCTTGTTCACGAGCCTAAACTTCAGAGTAGGGTATGCTTAATTAGTGATTGAACGGCCCCTTATCGAGCTTGTTCACGAGCCTAAACTTTATACTAGGCTATATGTTAGGTTTATTTAAGCATTTATGAGCCTATTCAGAAGCCCTTTATGAGCCTATCGAGCTTGTTCACGAGCTTTGCTAACAAACCCTAAATAAGCATGTTCGCGAGCCCAAACGAGCCGAGATTTGGTCTTCTTGAGCTTGGGTCGTTTATTAAACGAGCCTAAACTCTAGGCTTGGGCTTGGCTTGACTAGTAACCGAACGAACTCGAACAAGCTTTTACCGAGTCAAGCCGCGAGCCGCTCACGAATAGCTTGGTTCGTTTGCAGCCATACCTAAACCCTAAACCTAATTTCCGAAAATATAACATTCCAAAAAATTTCCATAATTCCGAATTGGAATTGGATTTTGAAATTCTGAAATTTCGGAATCGAAATCAAAATAACATTTGGAATTCAAATTTTTTTGGGCAATTTTCCAAACATCTCTATTTCGATCCGATCCATCTGAAAATCAACCCTAGATAAAATGATAAAGTCAAAAATTAAGTAGTTGAACAAATGGTTATTGTGCTAGCATTTCAAACTTTAGGGTGCATTTTGGAACAAAAAGTTGACAAAAGGGGTATTGTGCTAACATTTCAAATTTTAGGGTGCGAATTTACAGATCAAGGCTTGGCTCAGTGTGCGTATGCAATGTGCGCACGGTGCAGCAGCCGAGCATGGATGATGTGCTCTATTGACACGAACCATTTGCATCAATCGAGTCGTTGGATCGACCATACTCGAATGGAACACAATTGCGAGGGGTTAATTAATTAATATCTGTTTTATAGAAAATTTCTTAAAAAGATATGTTATAATTTCAGTCCAGATGATTATAGTAGTCTCGATCGGCATGTGCGCTTGAGCCCACTAATCACTAGTATGAAATCAACAGTATAAGTATATGACAAAAGGGGTATTGTGCTAACATTTCAAACTTTAAGATGCGATTTGGAACAAAATAAACTAAGGGGGAGAGGGAGGAGGAGGAGGAGCTCACCGGAGAGGGAGAGGGAGGCCTCAAGGAGGAGGAGGAGCAACGGTGCCGGCGAAGGGGAGGTCGAGCAGCGTCGCCGGTCGGTGGCGCGCGGAAGGGGAGGGGAGGGGGTGGCCGGAGGCACAAGGGAGGGGAGTGGAGGGTGGTCGGAGGTGCGAGGGAGGGGAGGGGTGGCCGGCCGGAGGCGCGCGAGGGAGGGAAGGAAGGCCGAGGAAGGGGAAATTAGATCGAGAAAGAGGGGAGGGAGGCCAGGGAGGGGGGGTATATAATTTACATCAAAACATAAAGGGGATCGGGGATCGGGATTTGTAAAAATCGTAGGGTTTTTTACCGACGGAATATACGTCCGTCGGTATAATATTTATATTGACGGTCCTTATTCGTTCCGTCGGTAAAAAGTTATTTTTAACCGATGATTAATTATATTATGTCGGTAAAACTATTATACGGACGAACATTTTTTCTATCGGTAATTAAAACGGTAAAAAAAATTAAAAATTTATATATTAATATTACCAACGGAACAAATATATACTGTCGGTAAAATAATATTTTACCGACGATTAAATATATTACCGTCGGTATATTAATTATGTCGACGAATATACATATACCGCCGGAAAAACTAAACAAAAAAATTAGTAAAATATAAAATATATTATACCGACGAATTAATAGATATCCGTCGGCATTAAGTTATTTATACCGACGGTAATTAATATTACCGTCGACAATAAACCATTTTTTTGTAGCGTATAGAGATTGCTCGGTATCCTTAAACAATCTGTAGAAGTTGTCTGCTTCAATATTAGGCTGATCACCTGACAGCATTTTCGTGCCTATTCTACCTAGCAAATCATATATCATACCCTCCATCTTATCGCCATTGTTCGTATTAATATAATCGACATCAACCACTGTATTCTCATTTTCACCGTGAGCTGCCATGTGGACTATATCTAGTTCCTCACCATACGAGAACCAACAAGTATACCTAATGTCAATACCACGTATTCCTAGATCAACCTTATATTCCTCTCGAACCTTCCTAGTCACCCTTCCGTAGTCTATACAGGGACATATCATTTTCCATCAAGCCGTGCAAGATGCTCAAATGCAAAATCCAAAATTTTTTTGACTCCTTCTCTGTACTCTTAGCTCATCCGATTCAAATTGCGTAACTAACTCTTATCGATCGAAGATATCTTTGCCTATCTGGCCAAACATATACTTATAGTAATTTCAAACTATGTCTATGAGACTCTGCCCTAACCATACCAGTTATCTAATTATTTGGGTGGCTCCATATAGAGAATAGAGCATCGCCCTAACTCCAAATGGTTTAAATGAACCAAAGGCCAAACTCCTTTTGGAAATAAAAAAATGGCAATAACTCAGAATGGTTCAAACAGAACTGAAAAATGACGACAGCTTATGTCCAATTTTAGTTAATGGGGTTAAGTCCCAAGCACGAAGGTAAGTCATCGGCTGTGGCAAGCCACATCAGTCCTTAGAATCTACAAGGTCTTAAACGATATTAGGATTTCGTGATAAGTATCTCACATTCATACTCTCCAAATTATTCAATGGGCCCAAGACCCGACTCCTTTTGGAATTAGAAAAATGGTGATAGTTTTTGCGCAATTTTAGTTAATAGGGTTAAGTCCCAAGCCTAAAGGTCAGTCATCGGTTGTGGCAAGCCACACCAGTTTTTAGAATCTATATGGTCTTAAACGAAATTATGATTTCACGATAAGTCCACACGTAGAGTTTAGGATTTCGTGGTCAATTTAAACCTAAATCTAACCTTAATAACTAACCTTATTACCTAATCTTAACCAGTCACAAATGTCTCCGAATTTCTCAAAACACATTCGAATATTCACCTAACCTAAACCATAAACCTAATCTAAACCCTAACCTAAACCCTAAACATAACTCTAACCCTAATCCTAACCTAAATCTAAACCCTAAACCTAACCCTAACCCTAATCATAAACCTAAACCATAAACCCTAACCTAAACCCTAAACATAACCTAAACCTAAACCCTAAACTAAACCTAATCCTAAACTTAAACCCTAACCCTAATCTAAACCCTAAACCCTAAACCTAACCCTAATCCTAAACCTAACCTAAACCCTAACGAATATATGCACTTTCTGAAGATGAATGCATACTCTTTCTAAAACGAATGTATAGACATTCTGAAGATGAACATATACTCATTCTGAAGACGAATGTATACTTGTAGAGACCTTAGCTAATATAGCAAATTATGATGTCCTGAGACTAATATAGAAAATTATGGTGTCCTGAGGCTAATATTGCAAATTAGTCACCCCGGACCACGGTATCACCATAATTCAGGGTTCGGGTGTCCACACCTGTTATTCCGGCCAGCATGGATGCAGAGACGGAACTACATAGAGACTCATGGCCCCCTCTAAATTTTGGATTAGGTAAATGACACTTTGTCCCCCTGAAGTTTAGCTCAAAAACACAACCCCCCTATATTTTACAAAGTAAATTTTGCCCCCTGCAATTCAGTTTTAATCAGATAAAAATGATCAAATGAGGAAATTAACTAGTTGAAAAAAGGATATTGTGCTAACATTTCAAACTTTAGGGTGCGATTTGGAACAAAATAAATTAAGGGTTACCGGAGAAGGAGAGGGAGGAGGAGGACGGGAACTCACCGCGAAGAAGGAGCCTTATCCGGAGGAGGAGGAGCAGGCGACGCCGGTGGATCGAGGTCGGAGGTGCGCTACAGGTGAGGGGAGAGGAGACGGGAGGCGGGAGGCATGCGGGATCAAGGGAGATCATATCTGTATACAGGCCAGGGGGTCGAGATCGACCCTAAGTAAAAGAACTTTTTACCGACGGATCTATTCTTATCCGTTGGTATAATATAGTTTTAGCGACGGATTGAATATACTCCGTTGGTGTAAATCAATGTTAAATAGCGATGGGAACCATATTAACTGTCGGTAAAGAAATAAAGATAATTATTAATTAAAAATATATATTACCGACGGACCTTGTATAAACTGTCGGTAATATAATCTTTTTCCGACGGTAAATATTTTTATTGTCAGTATATTCTTTATGCCGACGGATATTAATGACCCGCCAGTATAAAATATCTAAAAAATAAGTAAAAAAATTAAATATGTTATACCGACGGCTATATATAGATCCGTCAATATTAATAGTCTTTATACCGACGAAAAATAATATTACAGTCAACAATGAACATACGTCTTTCTTATAGTGTCGTTTATCTTGCATGGAGATTTTCATCATCTCTATTAATTGCATCATTGGTGGTCTTTTGAACACCCTTGCTAGTAGATCTTGCTTGCTAATTTTCATAGATTATATATTGATTTTAGATCGTAGATTTGCACAAGCATATTCGTAGATCGTAGATTGACATTAGGGGTTCGAGCTCTTGCTTGTGAGCATAAATGTGTTTTTTTTTAAATCTATACAAAAACATGTGTGGTTAATTCATGTATTTTTAATGCTAGCTTCCATTGTGGCGCTCTGTGATTTCCAACAAGAAGCTCTAGAGTTTTTTCTGTGTGCATCCTCGCGTAGTATAATACCCACAACATCATCAACCTTCTACTTTTTCGAACCGAAAGAGTTGCTAACTATCATCACGAGGCCATCCCAACTATCAGGTAAACCTGACAAGATCAGACAATCCCTAATCTTATCGTTGAAACTAATTTTGGCTGATTCCAATTGGCTTGTAATCCCGTTGAAGCTGTTGGCATGCTCTATTATGCTTCCTCCATTCGCCATAGTTGCAGTCAGAGAGAGATGAATCAATTCCAGTGCCATCCTATAGCTAATATCCCAACAATTATCGGATATCCCCTTCGACTTGTCTGCCTTTCCGCCTACAGGCAAATAAAGATCATTCTAGAAGAGACAATCTTTGATTTACATCTTCTAGAATCTGAAGTTAGTATCATTGAATTTCTCGATCTGCTATCTGATCTTCCAACATCACTTCGACCTTGAAACCTCACACTGAACCAAGTCTCAGATACCAATTTGTTGATGAATCGGCTCACGACACCAATCCCCTATTGCGCAAAACCCTTAAAGACCTCAAGACGGTAATCAAAGATTCAAAGATCGGAGCCCTGTAGAGATCACCCAACCATAAAAAATTTGATGCATTAATACAAAAAAAGCAAACAACAGAGATTTACAGGCAATCAAGGATTTGAATTATCACTAGCAAGATAAATACACCATACGGTGGTCATCGTTTGTCGGACCGCAACCCCTCTTCATGCTCATCTCACCGAAAAAACGCCCATGAAATAGAGAACACCCTCGATCGAGAGATCCGGAGATATACCGGAGTATATATCCACCAAGAGATGAAAGAGCCTGCCGAAGTCGAAGCCGAGGAAGACGCGTCAAAGAACCAGAATGAAGCCCAGGATCAACTTGAAGGAGAACCCGGAGATGATCCTCCGTACTCTTTCTTCATTTCTTCCTTCTTCCCTCTTCCTCTCTTCTTCTTCTTCTTTCTCTCTCTCTTTCTTCTTTCCTCTCTCTTCTCTCTTTGCTGCAAACCCTAGACCGAGCTCCCCCCTTCCTTCTCTCCTTCTGACGGCTCGAAAACCCATAACCCTAAAAAGCACTCGTGCTTCTCTTTTATATGAGAAGCAAACGCATGCCAAAAGGATCCCAAAACAACTCCAGCCCACAGCCTTGAATGCGTCAGACTCGTGCGCCCTCTGCCAATTTTGCCCGGGTGAATTGCACACTGTACAAAAATCTCATCCGGGAGAAAAATTCAAAAGTTTTATCTCCCAGTTTCTGAGCCAGATTCACCCGAGCGAGCCAGACCTAATTTCATCTAGGCGAATTTTTGAGGCGCATTGTCATTCGGGGCTGGATTTTAAGGGCCACATCTCAACAAGAAGTAGGTCGAATTGTTTTCGTAGCTTAATTGGGGACTGGTGTGTGTTTTACCTATGAAAAAGAAAAGAGGAGACCCCACCACAGTTTTAATAAGACCCCATGTTGGAATAGCATTTTCCTTTCTTTTAATAAAGGAAGTGGAGGGATGGCCCCCTCATCTTTATAGAATGAATGAGGGCTCCTGTGGCCATTCACCATTTTGGAGTGGGTGTCAATTTAGAGAGGCAGAAAGGAGAAGGCCTTCTCTTTTTTCTCTCTCTTCATTTTTCCCTCTCATTACAGACATCCATATTCTTATTCTTATTATTATAAGAGAGAGAGAGAGAGAGAGAGAGAGAGAGAGAGAGAGAGAGAGAGAGAGAGAGAGAGAGAGAGAGAGAGAGAGAGAGAGAGAGAGAGAAGGTTGCATGAGGAGGATGAGGAGAGGAACAACGACCTTTTCTCTTTGGTCTGTATGATAACAGCCTCCATTCCATTTTTTTTTTCTCTCTCCTTTCTCTTCTTCCCTTTTAGGAGGTGATTATCAATGAGAGTGGAGAAGAGATAAAAGAGAGGAGGGAGACAAGGGAGAAAGAGATGGAGGAGACATGGAAGAAGCTTTCAATCCCACAGGGAGACAACGATGTCTTCTCCGAGGTCTAGAGCCCTCTCTTTCAGGTACTTAGCCGGAACAACCCCCCTCATCCACTAAGAGGGATTTCTCAAAAAAAAAAAATAACTAGAGCCAAAGTGAAGAAAATCACACTTCAATCCTCCCTTATGTTTATATTTCTTTTTTTTTCTTTCTAAATTCTGTTTTTCTATCAAGTTATTGGAGTTCTGATCTGGTTTTTTTTTTTTTTGTGATCGGTTGATGGTGATGATGTCCAGTATAATTCGACTCGTATGGCGGCCGCATGGGACTAGCGGCGCCACATCCTCAACCCATCTTCCCCAACCTCAGTCTGCCGAAGCCGGCATCGAGAACCAGCGCGGGGCCTAATTGCGCAACTTCTATGTCACAGGGCTTCCACCAAGACCTCTTTAGCTTCTCCAATGGGTTCGATCGGCCGACCAGTGAAGAGCAGCACGTCGCGCAGCAGAACCGGAGAGACAAGCTAAGGGTGCAAGGGTTCGAGCCAGCCGGTCACCCTCTAGTGCCGCTAGAGGAGGAAGGGGAGGAGCCGGGCATCTACGGGGCATCAGGGAGTGGAAACATGCTAGCAGAGATGTTCAATTTCCCCACTTCCGACCTACTCGCCAACCAGATGGCGGCGGCAGCGGCAGCGGCGAACTACCGCCTTCCGACACGGTCGGAAGCAACAGCCAGCTCCTCCGGAGATTGGTACGGAAGCAGCGGGCAAGGGGCGGTGCTGGGTGGTGGGAATTTGGGCTATCTGGGTGATGCAGCGGTCGGTCGCCATCATGACAGCCATCAGCAGCAGCATCTGATGCAAGGGTTGAATGCCCACTCGGCCGCAGCCATGCAGCTGTTCCTGATGAGCCCACCGCCGCCTACTCAGCAGCATCCAACGTCTCCTCCTCCTCCTCCTCCTCCGTCAGCTCCTCCCACTCTTCAGCACCCACACCACCAAGACTTCCACGACGCTTCATTCCGAAACGCTTCTCTCGTCGGAGGTGTGGCAGAGGGCCAAGGGCTATCCTTGTCGCTGTCCTCCTCTTTGCAGCAACTGGAGCTGACCAAGGCTGAGGAATTGAGGGTGAGAGATGGGGTGCTGTACCACCACCACCAGCCGCCGCCTTCATTGCAGTTGCAAGGCCATGGTCAACAAAGTCAAGGGCACGGTCAGCTCATGGGCTACGACCCGATGGGGGCGGTCAATGTGGTGAGGAACTCCAGGTACGCAAGGGCCGCCATGGAGCTCCTGGAGGAATTCTGCAGCGTGGGGAGGGGCCAGCTCAAGGGCAGCAGGATCGGCAGGCACCGTACCTCCTCCTCAAACCCTAACCCTAGTGGTGGGGGAGACGGCGGCGCTTCCAGTGCTGCGCCCGGGTCTTCCTCCTCTTCCAAGGACCTCCCACCCTTGTCTCCTGCTGAAAGGTTTGAGCACCAAAGGAAGAAGGCCAAGCTTCTCTCCATGCTTGATGAGGCATGTCTTAAACACCCCCCTCTCTCTCTACAACTTCGTTTTCTCTCTCTACAACTTCTCTCTCTCTCCATGTGTGAAAAATATAATTCTTTGATAGTGTTTGTTGCATGATTGGATTCTATCTTATTCCCAGATCGAGGTTGTCTAGGGGGGGACTCTCCTATAAGGCGAAAGGTCCAATGAGAAACGGCCGCATTGCTACAGTGAAAAGGCCCTTGATTCCCGCATTCATTGGTTCCGTCTCTAGTGATATCCCCATACGTACAGTAGATAACTGTCTTGACAATGATGAGATCTCCTGCTTCTAATCACTCCCATGTATCCTTTCTTTCATGGAAACATACATCACCTAGCTTCAATAGGGTTCCACATTAAGTCAACTCCCAACTTCTATGGGTGCAATGACTCTCACCTTTCCTCTTAAGTTCTTCCTTAAGATAGGGTCTATACCAACCCCCCCCCCCCCCCCCCCCCCCCCCCCCCCCCACACACACACACACACAAGAGCGATTTCTTTAAAAAAAAAAAATTTATTATACCGATCGAATTGAAGTAATTAGGGGTCATGTTAACTTGAAAAGATCCGTAAGTGAGATCAAATTGTTGGGTTTTTCATGGCATTCTCCTGATCGGGTCACCATCTATTTTGTTTTTTAATAAAAAGGTCGGGGTTGTCCGCAACGCCCCCTCTTAATTGAGGGCTTCTCGATCTTAAAACAAATGTTAACTTGGAAGGGTGGTTGGCTCCTTGTCGCACCTTTCATTCTTTCCTCAATGCGATATTATGTTTTTGATGACAATGGCTGATGTCTTATTAATTTTCTTCTACCTATCGATCAAACACATAGGTGGACAGAAGATACAACCACTACTGTGACCAGATGCAGATGGTGGTGAGCTCCTTCGACTCGGTGATGGGCTTCGGGGCGGCGATGCCGTACACGGCCCTGGCGCAGAAGGCGATGTCGAGGCATTTCCGGTGCCTCAAGGACGCGGTAGCCGTGGAGCTACGGCAGACATGCGAGTTCCTTGGTGAGAAGGAAGGGGGGAGCGGATCCGGCATCACCAAGGGGGAGACTCCGAGGCTCCGACTGCTCGACCAAACCCTGAGGCAGCAGAGAGCCTTCCACCAGATGGGGATGATGGAGCAGGAGGCGTGGCGGCCCCAGCGGGGATTGCCAGAGCGATCAGTGAATATTCTCAGAGCTTGGCTTTTCGAGCATTTCCTTGACCCGTACGTTCATCTTCCTTTCATACTCTACAATTCAACCTTTTGTATATATAATTCAAAATTTTACAGTAATTAAAATAGATTTGATCCTCTTCTACATTTTTTCAGTCTCCAAATTTAGTCTATCATTGGAACAATAATGTGTCACTTAATACTCTCTCTTAAAAAAAAAAATTTATCACTGGTTGCTTGAATGATGGGTTTTATATAATTTTCTACTTTGTTTTAATTTTCTCAGGTACCCAAGTGATGCAGATAAGCATTTGTTGGCAAGACAAACAGGTCTATCTAGGAACCAGGTCTGTCTCTATCCCTCAATAAATGAGAGATATGCTTTTCTGGTAACCCATAAATTATAACAAGGGTAAATTAATTATAAGAAACCGAACAAAAAAACCCTGCCCCCTACTACCAAAACATTCACTAAACCTCCTCCGAAAAAGTTCCATATGTTCAGAAAATGATAAATGATTATGTTTTCTATCAATGGTTTACCCCCCGGCCCCAAGTAACTCAGGAGAATTTTGTTCGGTTTTTAGTTCAAGGGGTAAGGTGAAAATGAGCAATAGTTCATAGGGGTTTCTTGTAATTTACTTTTAACTATTACAATAGAAGGGGGTAGCAATTCCTCTAGAACCAATGGGTTCTAGATCTTCACCTGGTGGCACTTCCTTTTCTCCCATGTTAGAGAGGTTTTCATGTTCGGCGTACTCCCAATATGGACACAGTGGAGCAAACGTTTCTAGCCTCAAGGCTGTTGTGCCTTGTTTGTGTGAGTGAATCCTAGTCGTTGATGTCATATGTTCACCGAATTATGAAATTAATTAATAGCAGCTTTAACTCTTCCTCCCCCGTGTCGATCTTTGGACCTCTTTGAGCCCTTGCTCTAGTGCACACTAACCACCTGGTCGGTCTAGTAAAAAAAATAAAAATATATTCCTCTAGAAAAATTCAATGCTCTTCTATCCCCCCCTCCCCTCCCAAAAAAAAAAATTTATTATTTAAAGTTATTTTTTCCTTCTAGACTTGAATGCACACTGATCATATGAACTTTATATCTCAGTAAATGTAATTACATGATTGTACTACTTGCAGTTGAGAAAGACATGAATAGAACTAGTATACATTCATTGCCCCTTGGTCGTTTTCTCCCTCCACTTGATGTTTTATTCATTGTTCATACATTGAAGAAAAAACAACCAACGTTTTTTTATTTAGTTTCAAAACCCTCCCTCCACACAAACACACACACTCTTACAATCTTTTATATCTAATGATTCTCACCCCCCACTTTAAAAAAAATTAAACTTTACCCCCAATCCATCACTTAACCATGTCAAAAATAGAGTTACCCCCCCCCCCCCCCCCCCCCACCACTCACTCTCTCTCTCTCTCTCTCTCTCTCTCTCTCTCTCTCTCACACACACACACACACACACTGATGTCGAAATTTAGATCTAGCCCCCACTTTTTCTACTTTTATCTCGGATTGGGGTCTAAATTTTAGAAAAGTTGGGGTGTAACTCATATTTATTTATAAAAAGTGTGTGTTGGGGGGTGGGGGGAGGAGGAGGAGGAGGAGGAGGAGGAGGAGGAGGAATTTTCTCACGTGATCTTCTATCCTTGTCACACAAGGACAATATAGTACCACTCCATACACAATATGATGCATGGCTTTTACCATGCCGGCCGATGGACACATGCACCCTTTGCCCACAACAGCAATGTAACAAACACATCAATGTGTACGTATACAGTTTAACTACAACCCCCATCCCCAACTCATTGCGGCTGCAGGTCGCCAACTGGTTCATCAATGCAAGGGTCCGGCTGTGGAAGCCCATGGTGGAAGAGATGTACCAGCAAGAAGCCAAGGAGGAGGCAGAGGCGCGGCAGAGGGAGGGAGCAAGCCACCAACGGGCGCACTCCCCAACGCCCCCACCGCAGCGGCACCACCACCACCACCACCACCCACAACGTCAGAGATCGGAAACCGATACGTCTGAAAGCGACCAATCTCCGACATGCCACAGATTAGCCTCGGATATCCCCCCGCCGCCGGTGGTCCAACCACCCGACGATGCCGTCCTTGCCGCTGTCGGCACTGCCGACACTGACAGGCCCAACATGCATGCGGGCCCTACGGAGGTCGGATATGGGGCCACCGGCACGGTGGCGAGGCTGCCCGCGGCCATGCACATGAGGTACGGCGCCTCCGGTGATGTGTCCCTCACTCTTGGTCTACGGCATGCAGGGAACGCCCCCGAGAAGAACCGATTCACCGCTCGGGAATTCGGAGATTCTTAGAGAGAGAGAGAGAGAGAGAGAATTAAAGATAGATAAATTCTAATTTTTACCATTTTATTCCTTTAAATTTTTTTTTTCGGACGTTTGCGGTGGAAAATATATAATGCAAACAAAGAAATTAAATGTATAATATAAATTGTTTTGCTGGGTTTATTCTTACTTTGTAAATCTAAGGATACATAAGCGGATTGGTGTAGTTTTGCAGCTAGAATTTCTTTCTGGTGCTTTTCTTTAAAAATAACTAGATTCATTTTATGTTTTAATTGTTGTTTTCTTTTACTTGGAAGATTTAGCTTTAAGTCCTTTTGAAAGATGCTATGTTAGTTAAAGGATAAGTAATGTTTCAATATCGACAATACTTGGCTAGCTACAACAGGTGTTGGACCAACGGGCTCCGATAGCTGATCGATGTGCATGGCAATCAATGATTGGACTATACCCACTTGATAACCTGTAGGGTCTACCACTGTATAGCTAGCCTTTCATGTGGGACAGTATTACCATTTTAAACTTAATGAATTTTTTAATCGATTTATTTCTTGATAGTGGAGTATGGTCCAATCATTGATTGCCACATCAGCCTATTGGAGCCAAGTATTGTTCTTTCAATATTGCACTAAGCTCCCTCTATAAAAGCATATTTTGCAGCAAGTGCCCCATCTTTTTTCACCCTCAAATGATAAAACGGTCCCTCGAATTCGTCCCCAGCAAAGAGTATATGTCAATATGTCTCCATCAAGAATATAACTTTGCCAATTGACATAGTGGATGTAGTGGTTGCTACACTGACTTCACTATTGCTGCTACAATGAAATAATTGTAGTAAGAGCTAGAATCAATTCGGTTAGTTTTTACTATTACTAAACCAAATTGATACTCTTATCAAAGCCGAATTGATACTCTTTTTGGAGATGAATTGATACTCTTGTTGGAGGGGCTATAGAGGTACAATTTTGGGATTTAAAGGATTGAAAAGTTAATATTTTCAGTTAAAGGTTTTATGTACAAATGTCCTTCATGAGGACTATAGCTAATTTCCAGTCAAACCATATCCTTTAGCTTAAATAAAGATATATGGCCGGATTTACGACTAATTAAATTCTTTAATTTTAGTACTTGAAAATTGTAGTCACACATCATAACTGGAACCTTATGGCATGATTGAGTCATTAATGCAAGAAATAGTGGTTGATTGTTTGATGTTAGAATATGACATTTGACTTCAGGTGGTCCTAAGATCGATTACAAGAAATAGTAGTGGTTAGCCTCAATGTTTCCCTTCGAGCGATCCCAGGATCGAATCCAAGACTTGTCATGATACGTCATGTGGCATATAAATAAGTAGTGCAGCTGTGGATAAAAAAAAAAGACTCAGTCTTTGGCGAGAAAAAAATTACTTTAGGCTCCAGTAGTTGGAAGGCTTCAAACCATTGTCTTTCTCGTGCAATAGCACATTCAGTGCCCCTCTAACCGGAGCAGGTACGCCCTCTTTTAAATAAAAATTAAAAAACAAATCAAAACAGAACAAATTACATTTGAAGTGGATTTAATAGCCTTGTATGAATGGCACATATGCACATATATCCTTTTACTTGGGGGAGTAGTCAGTAGTAAGTGAAGGTGTCCTGTATCGTAAGGTGACGGACTGTTATATGCATCACCTTACATATTGGACGCCTAAGTGGATCACGATCTCTTACTTTGGCCTCTCGATCCTTAAAAAAAAAATTATAGGGGTTTTTTCCAAAATTACACTACCAATACTGATGGGATACTTTGGGAAAACTATGAAGTAATCTTTCTCTAATTCACTTTGGGAAAATTATGACGTAATATTTCATAGTTTCTCTAATTCGCTTTACCAATTATCTACATCCTCATTCACTGAGCGGGATTTCTTTAAAAAAAAATAAAAATTATCTGCAACCTTGGTTACCGCTCTTATACGTGGTTTGCCATTACGTAGAATACACAGTCATCAATGATATGCATATGAGAAAACTTTAGAAATTTGAGTCACTAAAGCCTTAACTTGTGTTGGTCTTACATAAGCACTTAACCCCTCAATAGGGTCCAGGGCTGTTACCACCTTTATAAGTGGCTTGTTAGTCTAATTCATGTCAAAACATGTTTTGAGGTAAAGTGTAGATAATGCTCTCATGTGCTGAAGACTGAAAGTGTCATCAAAACTAAATGAATATCTAAATCCCTTAACTTAGTCGCCCCGGGTCCAGCCATCGACACCTATTAGTCTCGTCCGAAAGGATGGTTTTAGATTGTTGAGATCTACAGTGCACCGGGTTAACCTAGGGCGCTCCCATCATAAGGGCCAGGTGATCAAATGGGTGGGGACACGTGTCAATGGTTGGATCCCAAACCACAGTGATACCAAGATTTGGGGCGACTATTTTAAGTCATTCATACTCAATCCATATTAACTTTATTAAGAAAAGATAAATTTAGTATGCATTGTTAAACTTAATTACTGTGACTCTATTAATGAATATTGCCTTAAAGTAGTAAAACTGGTCCACACCCCACCTCCACGCAAGAGGGATTTCTCAAAAAAAAAAAAGCAAAAGAAGCAAGGTATCGAAAATCTGAAAAAAAAATCAATGTTTTTAACAAAGTCTAGGAAAAGATATTTAAATAAGATAAATTTTATAAAGTATTTTACTATACTTTTTTAAGCACGACTTAGTGTAAGGTCCTTTTTAAAAGATCATTTTTAGCTCGAGGACAGACAACTTGTTCCATTAATCTCAGGTCGTAGTCCAACATTTCACAGAAGTGGACGTCCTTCCCGCCTATTGTAACAACCTAATACCTTAATGATCCGTGTGAAATATCATCGACTGTACTATAACAGAATCCTCCAACTAAAACGAATGCAGTGATTTAAAACTGTAATTTCAACTCTCCAAATCAAGAAAAACACATTTCAATCAACATAGAAAAACCTCGGATAATCTCCGGTATGATTAAAGACCTCTCTACTTGTTTCTCCATGATCTCAATGAACCAAATCACTTTCAAAAAAGATGAGAACTAAACCAGGGTTAGGTTTCTATTTTTTAAGAGTTTTTAGAAGGGGCTTCTTCTATTTTTTAGGTCTATATTATTTTAATTTTGTATAATTTAAATTTTAAATACATCGTATTTGATTATATTGTCAAATCATGGATTAAATCATGTTCACTGTGCAAGGTCTGATGATTAAATAAATTTTTTGTATTTTTTTCTTCAATTTGTGCTTATAAGCCGATCGAATTCTTGTATGCATATAATAGTGATAATTTAGCAAATTACTTCTCTTGTGAATCAAGAGTATTAATTGAGGTTTAACAAAAATTGATCAATAAAACTTAGATCTAAACATTTGATATTGATGTCATCTGAAAGATACAAATGTTTGATATTATTTAAGTCTTTTATTTTTATTATATATACAATAATAACAATTGCATAAATTATTGCTCTTATTTGTTAAGAGTATAAATTAGGAATTTCTAAATTTGATCACATAATAACACATATTGTATCTTAATTTACAGATTGTATTGGTTATATGAATAAAATTTTTAATTAGTACTGTTTAAAAATTAATTATGACAATTAGATTATAATATTTTAATTATTACTCTTATATGTCAAGAGTAACAATTAAATATTTACTTAATTCATGATAAAGAAATAAATATTTTATATTGAAATAATACTTTACCATTAAATATGTTATTTATAACCTACTTAAAATTAATATTGATGCAAGAATCACATTATTTCAATTGTTACTCTTGTAAACAAAGAAAACGATTTAAGACTTTTTCAAATCTTGTAATTGTTAATCTTGTAAGTCAAGAGTAACAATGATACATCAACAATTCTAATTAAATGATATTTAATAGTAATCATGGTGAACACATCAATATCTTCCAATTGTTACTCTTATATGTTAAGAGTAATAATTGGATATTTACTTAAATCATCATAATAGAATAAATATTTTATATTGAAATGGTACTCTAATATTACTATATTCCTTATAACCTACTTAATATTAATATTAATATATAAATGATAATATTTTAATTGTTGCTTATGTATATGAAGAGTACGAATCAAAAAAATTTCTCAACCTTTCCATTGATACTCTTATATGTCAAGTGTATCAATGATGTAAAAACTATTCTAATTAAAACATATATAATAATAATAGTGATGTATAAATTGTAATCTTTCAATTGTTACTCTTTTATATATATATATATATATATATATATATATATATATATATATATATATATATATATATATATATATATATATATATATATATATATATATATATATATATATATATATATATATATATATATATATATATATATATATATATATATATATATATATATATATATATATATCTGTGTGTGTGTGTGTGTGTGTCAAGAGTAACAATTTGATATTTTTCTAAATTAATATAAAATAAATAATACCGTATAATAAATTGATATTCTATTACATATTACTCTAATTATTACTAAAAAATAACAAATATGATACTTTTTTAATTATTACTCTTGTGTGTCGGTATTGTATATTGATATTTTAAAATTAAACATAAATTGTACATTTGGTATTTTAATTATTCTTCTATAATCTCAGGGATTTACAATGAAAACAAAAAATATAGTCAGTAAAAAATAACGATGATCATCAATCAAATTTTGATCTCACGAACAGAATTGAAACACAACTTCTCAAGAATAAGAATAAATTTATAGATACAAACACAGAGCAATCTGTACGTACAGAACACGTTGTCACTGCAAGAAGTAATATCATCAAAAGGCAAATCTGAAGATACATCCATTCGATAGGATTTACGAAAAAAGACAAACTCTTCTCAAACTGAACCTATAATGTCTGATACTAGCGAAGACCCAGATTGTAATGGAGAAGTAATCAATTTCATAAAAACCATATATCGGAATGATCGCTCTGATAAAAATATTTGATCAGAAAAGTCGAATAGCTGGATCCGTAAAAAAACTATGACGTAATATTTCATAGTTTCTCTAATTTGCTTTACCAATTATCTGCATCCTCATTCACTGAGCCGGATTTCTTTAAAAAAAATAAAAATTATCTGCAACCTTGGTTACCGCTCTTATACATGGTTGCCATTACATGTACATTGTTGGTCATGCTGCCTTCATAGTCTTGTGCAATACGGGTTTGTGATACATAGAATACACAGTCATCATGATATGCATGTGAGAAAACTTTAGAAATTTGAGCCACTAAAGCCTTGTGTTGGTCTTACATAAGCACTTAACGACTCAATAGGGTCCAGGGTTGTTACCACCTTTAAAAGTGGCTTGTTAGTCTAATTTATGTCAAAACATGTTTTGAGGTAAAGTGTAGATGATGCTCTCATGTGCTGAAGACTGAAGTTTTATACAAGTGTCATCAAAACTAAATGGATATCTAAAGCATCGTGGCTCGTTTATTCAGAGCCAATTCATAGAGGTTGTATAATAGAGTCCGCAGAGGAAGTTCCCATAACCAAATGTCCTCCCATAATTGAGCTTTGGATCTATTATCGACGATAAATCGGTTCCCACATTGGAAAATCAATGATACACGAATCACCCCCTTCCAAAAGGGTGAAATAATGCCCGAAGAGTGCGAATGGGCTTGGAGGGGTGCGAATTTTCTGAAATAACGGTTGTAGGTCACTTGCCTCAAAGAGTCTCCCAATGAATTATACAGTCTCCACCACCACTTTCTATGCATTGCCTGGTTGAACTCCCGGAGATTAATAATGCCCAATCCGCCTTGGTCTCTATATTTAAATGGGGTCCCCTAGCTAAGCAGGGGATAAGACCAAAATGTTCCGTCTGATCCGCACGAGATAAAGGTCCTCCTAAGCTTATCAATCTTCTTCGTGATCCAGACCGATAGAGAGTAGAAAGAGAGGAAGTACGAAGGAATAGAAGAGAGAACTGAGTTAACATGAGCGAGTCTTCCCCCGATTGATAAATGATACCCTTTCATGCCTGAAAGATGCCTCTCCACCTTCTGAATTAGTTCGACCCAGGCCTCCTTCAGAAGCTTCCTACCCAAGATTAGGAGATTGAGGTATTTGAAAGGTACGCTACCCAACTTGTAGCCAAGAATTCTTACTAGTTCGGTATCCGTCTCTACTTGATCGCCAACTTGGAAGAGGGAAGATTTTGAAAAGTTGATCTTCAGTCTGGAAGACATCTAAAAGGAAAGAAGAAGAACCTTTATAACAACTATCTCTGTGGGGTCCGCTGCATAGAAGAGGAGGGTATCATCCACGAAGTGGAGGTTCAAGATCTCCTAGGAGTTGCAAGCGATTCATGAGATAAGGCCTATGCGAACAGTGTGCTTAAGGATTGCGTCAAAGATGCCAATAGTCAAGATAAAAAGGAATGGTGATAAGGGGCACCCTTTCTTGACCTTGTGTTTCATCGAGAATTGTTTATCAGGCAAGACATCTTTGAGGAGGAAAGACAGGATCAGATCCAATTAAGCCAACACTTCGGTAGTCCTTTGAAACGCAAAGCAACCATCAGGAAACCTAGTAGTCTAACTTATCAAAAGCCTTCTCAAATTTTAACTTCAGGAGGACTGCCTCTGATTGATGTTCACGGAGGTGAAGGAGAAACTCCTGTGTCGTCGCGATGTTATCCAGTATATTCCTCAGTAGTGTCTAGAAGCATAGGGACATGGTCCAAGACGAATGAGGTAAGAGCTGGGATGGAGGTGAGGGGATAAAGGCTATCCTAGTCTTTGGAGATTAGGTATCGGTCTAGGCGAGCAAAGATATGTTGTTCCTGTCGGTTCAACCTAGTGAATTGTCTGCCTCCCACCGGTAAGTCCATCAAGTTGTGGTCCTTGGCATTGAAGTCACCATTCAAAACCCATGGACATGTAAGGCGAAGCGGACAACTCAAAGCTCCTGCCAAAACTTAAATAGCAAGTTGTGATTGATGGGACCATAGATAGTGGTAACTGTCCAAGTTTGGTTATCCATCCCATTCTTCAGGACTACTGTCAAGGAAATGTTCCTATACAGTTTGTTTATAAGAGTGAAAAGAGAGTTGTCCAAACATTCGCTATTAAAAAGGAGTTGGTAAGCAACTGATGCTTTGGTGAGGAGGTTGTAGCTTCAATAACACCTCCCCAAACAAACATCTAGGGGTGAGACTTGGGCAGGTTGGGTGGGTTGAGGGGTCTGCCCATGCCCAACCCAACCCAACCTGCACACACCTCAACCTGTTTTATCCATGGAACCCAGGGAACACGTGGAAGCTCAACCCATGCTTGCCCATGTCAGGTTGCTCGGGTTGCCCAATTTGCCAAAAAATGGTCGGGGTTAGTCGGATTGGACGGATTTAATTTGATCACATGCAATAAATAGAAATACTTGATCTCTTACAACCAAAACAAAGAAAACAACGTAAATTATTCTATTAACCAACAATTGCCACCACTACAAAAAATAAAATCAGTCAACACTTCTCTCTCTCTCTCTCTCTCTCTCTCTCTCTCTCTCTCTCTCTCTCTCTCTCTCTCTCTCTCTCTCTCTAAAACATCTATCGAATGGTTGTGGTGATGGATCAAGTACAGCATCTCTACAAGCATGTATGCCATTGTACTCGCCTATTAGGGTTCCCCAGGTCGAGAAAGATGATGCTCAAACCTGTCCAAATTGAAATCAGGTTGATCTTTTTTTTGTCCAAACCCACCCAAGTTCTTAACCAGCTTTGTCCATTATTTCGGTTGGGCAGGTCGGGTTCAGGTCAGACCCACCTGCCCAAGTCCCACCCCTGCATACATCGCTATTACATAGGGACTCCAGATCTTTCCTTAGGTAGAAGGTCTTTCCTTAGGTAGAAGATCATTCACAAACCAATGAACAAGGAGGGAACCTAAATTTAACAGTCCAAAATCTGGGGGAAAAAGAAAATCTTTGGTATAACTGTGATACAAGATAGCTGGTATCACGAGCAAATCACAAACGCCGGACCACTTCTTGAGATGCATCATAACCATACGATTGCAGCCACCGTGACAGTGCATCACACTCAACCCCAATTGCACGTAGGTTTTTCTAATTTAAAAGACGATTATGAAGAAAGGTGTTAGCTCAGGCCTTTGTAATTGATCCGTGATGCCAGATAAGGTGGTATCATGGTTATACCAAAGGTTTTCTCCCAAAATATGCGTCTTTCCGATCACAGTTGGAAGAACGGATCCCGCATAAAGATCCCTATGCGGTTGGTCCCGACTGGACCGCTTCACATGAGAAGTTTGTTGGATGAGACGTTGACTTAGATGTAGCTCCCAAATCTCCAAGAAGATCGACCACGATGATGCTCCGGACCTCACACAATTGGAGGAAGAAGATGGCCGCAGCCGCAAATCAGTCTCTCATATTCTCATCATGCTCTCTGCTCATGGGCTCTCTCTTTGCCTACTCTGCTTCAGTTCAGCTCAATGACCCAGGTACCTACGTACCATTCTCCTCCTGCTCCTTCCTCATCAAACCCATTGTCTTCATCTTCATCATCCTCTCCAGATTGGTACTTTTGGCTTCCACTCTATGCCTCCGCCTCTGCCGTCAATCTCCTCCGCCTAAGGTTCACATCCGAGGCCATCACCCGGTCGGCTCTGCCGATCCTCCGGGGAGGTGCCCTCCTGCTCCTGAAGGTTGTGGTGGAAGATGGTGTGCGTGGGTTCCCTGGGTTTCGGACGCTGGACATGAGGGAGAGGGCTGTGAGGGAGGCGATAGGAAGTGGGTTGGTGGTCATCTCCATGCTGCTGCAGTTGAAAGCTTCTCCGGCTTCCAACCCAAAACAGGGCACAAGATACCTTGTTTCTGGTGGTGAGGCCATTTTATATTGCTTATCTTTCTCTAACTACCTTATCCTCTCCATTCTTCTTCCGATATACGTATTGTTTCTTAGCTAATTCTTGTGATTAAAACTTGAAGACTAATCTTCGTAAAGGGGTGGGAGTTCGATGTCTTCATATAATGTTGTCCCCTTCCTCTCATCGCTGGTTTTGAGGAGGTACGTAAATCGTAACATGGTATTAGAGCTAGGCTCCATCCTGTCTCATCGATCTTTCATGGTGTCCCGTCGCATCCTCTTTCTCCCTCCCTCTCTCTGACTTAGAGGCGCTCTATGTGTGGGCGGACGGTGCTGTTGAGAATAATCCCACATTGGTAAAAAGGTGGGAGTTTCGCGTCGTCGTATACCTTTGCACCCTCCCTCTCGTCACCGGTTTTGAGAGGGGCACAGAAATCATGACCGGGTGGATCTCGATCAATCGATCACCATTATGCGCTTCTATTGCTTTGACCTTTGCGATTCCTTAATTCCAAAAATGTGGTTGACATCCACAGGCGGCTACTCTCTCTAGCAATTAATTCATAAGCAACTAGTATTTTTTTTTTTTTTTGAGAAATCCCTCTCAGAGTATGGGGGGGGTGGGGGGGGGTGGGGGGGGTTCGGCCAAGACCCCTACCAGTTTATTGGGGAAAAAAAGGGGGGGTTACAAGCGGTCAAGTGTCACCATTACAAAGATCAATGAGGAAACTCCGAGCCCCCGTCGTAACAGCCGACGCCCAAAGGTGGATGGCGCACTTAATCTGGAAAATGACAAAATCTGTTAAGGAGCTCTTGCTTTGAAAAGTTCTCTTGCTCCACTCAAGCCAGATCGCCCAAGAGATATCAACTGCCAACATGTCCCAGTCTAGCCTATCCTGCCCCTAAAAATTCCTGCGTCTCCACTTCCCCCCAAGAAGCCCGACGGTTGCCGGTGGTGATCGTCTGCACAAACGCCGGAGGAAGTGGGCCCACGCCAGTTTGGAGAAGTCGCAGCCCAACAGCAAGTGGTCTGTGGTCTCCTCCGCCATCCCGCAAAGACTACATGACGGGTTGGCCACCCCCGGGTGATTCCTCCTCAAAAGACCAACCTTCGTAAGAATCATGTTCCTAAAAGCAAGGATCATGAAGATCCTTATCTTGGGGGGGCATCTGGTCCACCAAATCGCCCGAGCTTGAGGGCAAGAAACTCCTCCAAAATTAAGAAAATTGTAACAGCTACGGACAAAAAAAACCCCGGAACTGATCCAACGCCAACCCACCCGATCCGGCTTGAATGAGAGGGACACCCCCCTCCAGGAGGCCCAAGAGGTGGCCCAGCTCCTGGAGGTGCTCCGTCGAGAAAGGACCTGAGAAAGTAAGCCTCCAAGTCGTGACCCCCCCCCCCCCCCCCCCCCCCCCTTTGGACCGTCGCGTGCTTAATTCATATATTTAAATCTCGTGTACGTAGTGTTTCACAACTTTGCATCTGCAAGAGTTGATTGCACCATATCTACCCGACCAACATCATTGGCTCACTGTGAATGCTTATGTTGCTTTCTTCTGCTATCTCTGTCACGTAATAATAAATTTAAGAACCGTTGGATCAGGTGGGGTGATTCTTGTGGCTTCGAGCTTTGGGCTCTGCCTCTACTTCTTTGCTTTTCTTGGAGGAGATATGAAGAAGTGACTGGGATCGGAGATCGTCGAGGAGGTCCACCATGCAAACAGCGCACGAACTGATGCTTTCTGATTCGAGGAGATTAGTAGGTCACCGTGCAAACTAACTGATGCTATCTGATTATAATGTACCATGTAAAAGGGGGCTGTTACAAGAAATACATCAGCTTTGATAGTATTCTTTGTTCTGTGCATTGCACGGGTCACAAACTAGTATATGATCTTCGCATATTTATTGAGGAACAAGACAATGTGACCGTGCGATGGCCAGAACTCTCCATCTATCCACGGATTGCTCCAAGTTAACAGAAAACTTTTTTGGCGATCAAACATCGCTCTTTGTGGAATCGTTAAATTCTCTCAGGCATGAGGTGTTTGTAAATTATACATCATCAGTTTTGCGGTCCATTGATCCATAAAGATTAATGATTGGTATTAGAGCGATGCATATATAATGATTGGTATTAGAGCGATTCTTCCCCTTCTTCAATCGCCTCCGGTGCCTACCGACAATCAGCATAGAATCTGCGGCTTATTGCATGGATATGGTGCCAATCCCGCAGGAAGCGATGCCGGATTACGCAAAGAATTACGAATCAGTGTGATGTAGAGAAGGCATGCAGGGGCGTCCACAGAGCTGCACGTCCAGGGCGGCAGTGATGTGTTAGCGCAAAAGGTGCAGCACTATTGTTGGCATAATTTTGTTACCACTTGTGGGGTCTCATTCTTGATGTCTTAGTTTATGCGTTTAAATAACTTTGTGAGAAATTACATGTAATCCATTCTACTAGGACATGATCAAGCTTGCATTCCTAAAGATCAATCAAGTCCATCACAGTGAAGTCAAAGTACATCTGAAGATTCGGCAGTCCATCACACGGCTCTACATACTTATCTGAGAAGTGTGAGATGGGTCAGATTTGCAGGGGTAGTTTGTTGGTCATATTGATCGGGTGATTTCATCTTGACATTTTTTCAAAGTTTCAATGTGATTTTAAATAAAATTTATTTTAGAGCTTTTGGATTTTAAAATAAGACATTTTATTCACTCTAAAATGATTTTGGATTCGTCGGAATTTTAGCCGAGTAGGTCAACACTTAGAAATTTTCTAAGTATTGGTAGACCACACTAGCCGTCCAAACAGTTGTTCGGACGACCATGGATTACTCGGAATTCCCCTGAGTCAGGGATCTGAATAGTTGTTCGGATAGCCTGAGTTATTGTCTGGACAAGCGTTCGGATAGCATCTGTACAACTGCGGGCTAAACAAGCTCCTTGAAAGGATTGGACTTGTTTGGATGGGTCTAATCTCATCCAAAAGAGGTAAAATGGGCTTGGACTAGCTGAGGGTTACCCTCTAGCATAAAAACCACTTTCCTCCTTCGAGCGGTTCTTCGAACTTTTATTCCTATCATTGTTTGCTTGGATTTTGTCGATAGTATGTTTGTATTCCCTGTGCATTTAATACGATTCACCCTTTAATCAGACCTGTGGATGTTTGATTTTGTTTTCTCTCAATTTATATATGCTTGCAAGACCCACATGTTGGGTTCTTCCGAGTGAATCGGAACAGGGGCTTGTTTTCGCTTGAGAGAATCTTGCAACAAGAACCCAAATTCTTATTAGGTTTCCGATGGAATCAGAGTAATTCCGTTGAGGTTCATCGATTGAGTAAATCGGTGAAGTAGACCCTTATACAATTAATGATAGTACCCATAGCGGTGCATGATTCACTTTTAGGTGCGCTTGACCTTTGCTAAAGTCGTCGTAGTACAATGGGGTGTCTCCACTTGCGAAGAATGAGTCCGTGCATAGACACAGATAATTCAGCATCTAGACTCTGGAATTCGTGGATAATGGAGGGGAACTCCTAGGCTACTCGAGACTTTTCTCCGTTCTTGTACATAAACCTTTTAAGCTTAGTGGGTTGCTTTCACAATCCGGCTCAGTCGGCAATGTTTTTATCGTAAAGTGTTTCCTCGTAAAAATTCCATTGTGTGCTATATTTTATTGTCATACGAAGTCTTAAATGTTTTTACTCTGTACCGATGCTTAATCCATAGTCTACACTATCTACACAGTCGTGTGCATAACTTGACTTGGACCTTCAGAAATCCTTGAGTCGTTAGGCTCATCCAATCCCCTTGTGCCACGTGTTGGTCGTGCGCACGACTTGGCTGAGATAGACCATTAGAGATAAGGGTCTCTTGTTTGGTTTTAGCCATCCACCTAATGACTCCTTTGGGCTATAAAGAGTCCACTCCTATATCTTTTTGCAACTAATGAGTTTTTGGGTTTAGTGAGGAATTAGAAGAGAACTTTAAGTTTAGTGAGTTCTTCTCTTTGAACTTTATCTCACCTCTTCTTCCCCTTCTACTCCTCTCTCCAATCTTTCATTAGTTCCATATCTATGGAGGTTGCAATCATCCTTTGCATGGTCTCTTGAGTGTCTTCCAACACCTTAAGATCATACAAAGAAGAGAGGGCAAGGCTATGCTATGATCCAAAGTGTCATCCAACACGTGGATCCTTGCTAGTACTTGAGGGTTTTTGTGCCTTGATCTTTGTTAGTGTGCTAGGGTTTCATAGATGTTAGATTGAGATCTCCTTGGATATCAATATCTTCTTCTATCCTTGTCAATAATCTTGATCAAGCTTTATTTTTATTTTCTTTCTTTATTTTCTTTACATACATCTTTGGCTTTTTTCCACCGATGTGTGGAAGGCTCATACGGGAGCGCTTGGGGTGATTTGTGGTCGGACAAGCACCCATCACTACCGAAGGTGGGGTGGGCCTCTACTACACCGAGGCGGATCGGAGGAACTCGGAGTGAAACAAGGAGGATTGCGTGCAGACCTTGAAGGGTGGTTGTGGCCAACTTCACCGTCAGAGCAGGGAGTGGCTCAGGGGTAGCCTAGGTAATCTCTTTGTAACCACTAGTGTTTGCTTTGCTTTCGCGGGTGCATAGGGAAGACTAGTTTGTGGCCTAAGCCCGGCTTGCTGGAGGGTGGCTTTGTCCCTAGTTAGGGGTTTCAATATAGAAAAACAACTTGTTGCTATTTTGCATCATATATGTGATCATTGCTATATTTATTTCGCTTCTTGGGCAACCTAATCCGTGCTTCTTCTTTTTTTCTTGAGATCGGCGTGTATCCCGAAACCTTTCGGGCAATGGCCCACTTCAGGCTCGGACTAATCCCTCAGGGAGTGAAGCCCGACCCACTCAGCAATTCCCACTTCACTCCTGGGTAAATTGAGGGGAGGAAGAGTTGAACCCACAACCTCATCACCAAAGCATTAGTTGCTTTGCCAACTCTCCTATCCCCTCTTGGGCAACCTAATCCGTGCTTGCATCTGTCCGTTGTGGTGCGCACCAACTAGCTTCGTCTAGTTGGTCTCTTAGTGTACGGTGATTAGCTAGCTAGAATTTTCATATATAAGTTGATGTTATAGTGAGTGAGAATCATTTAAGGAGAGGGGAACGTCCAAGATTGAATGGAGTTGAAATGAAGAGGTGAAATTAAGTGTAGGAAGAAATAAATCAGTGAATGACCATATTGTAAACAAACAAAATTTTATAATATACTAATAGGTTTTTGATGTAAAAGAATAGAGACACGTTTGGTATTAGCGTGATTGATTTGGGACATTTGCTCAATCGTGTTAAAAACAACACAAAATTGACCACTTGCTACCAGACGTACTGATGCCTCCATTATGTTCTTTTTAATGGGCAACGTGGTATACCGTGATTGGGCCTAAGTAAGTGCAGCAAATCAATCTGCTAGCAAAAGAGCAATGTTATTCAACCCCAAGCCTTTGTCCCGAATGTGACATGGCATACCACGATTGGGCCTTAAGCAAGTAAAGTAAATCAATGTGGTAGCAAAAGAGTAATGCTATTCAACCCCAAGCATTTGTCCCCAATGCTCAGCCCGAATGATGTGGCATCCAATCACAGGTCCCTGGGGCCTGCCCGTTAGGACTGAGTGCAATTCATCGATCGGTGCTGGGTGCAACGGACGATTGTGATTGGGCTGTCAGCAAATTAATCTGGTAGCAAGAAAGCAATGCTATTTACTTTATTTATTTTGTTACAATAGCAATGCTATTCAACCCCAAGCGTTTGTCCCAAATGCTCAGCCCGAATGACGTAGCATCCAATCATAGGGGACCTTTGCCTGCTGATCGAGACTAAGTGTGATTCATCAATCTGTGCTTGGTGCAAGAACGGCTGTGATCTGGATACTTTCATTCATCATTCTGGCTTACCATTCGTGATAAATGTTTCAGGACAAATAGTATTTTCCGGTAGCAAAGATGCAATCTACTGGCCTGCATGTCTGTGATCGAGTGCCATGTCATATTGGTGTCCTTTGTGTGAATCGCACTCCTCGTCCCAGAGAGCATTTTTTATTTTTGCTACTCGATCGCTTTGCTGCACTTTGCTTATGGCTCAATCGGGTTGTACCACGTCCACCATTAAAATGGATGGTAGTAGTGCGTTCCATTGGTTATGTGCCGGACGGCGTACGTCCGACTCTCTCGAGAGGAGACGAACTTCACAATCATGGGTATGTGGATCACTGATGCTTGCTTTGGATCTTTGGGATCTTTGGGACGAAGGGCTCAACTTTTCTTACATGAGAGAGAGAGAGAGAGGAGAGAGAGAGAGAGGAGAGAGAGAGAGAGAGAGAGAGAGAGAGAGAGAGAGAGAGAGAGAGAGAGAGAGAGAGAGAGAGAGAGGGGGGGGGGTCACCCTAGGGAGAGCTGGGCGGCGAGGCTAGTGAGGAGGAGACTAGTAGCGAAGACGTAGATGATGGCGTTTCTGTACTCCCATCGGCAGATGTTGGCCGTATTTCCCGCTCTCTTGAGATGATGTGATATTCACCATTTGTTGTGGGTGTGAGAGATCACTGGTGCCTACTTTGAATCTATGACAACACCCAGATTGTTCCAAAAGGTCGACCTCTTAGAGAGAGGAGAGCACAGTGGGTATATGAAGACAATGATCTTTGCTCCCATTAACCACTAAACACTCACTCGCACATAAAGCGCGTGTTTCAACAGAGATCTACCTGCATGTGAAGAGGAGCATCACCAATGGGGCCATTCAAAAGATGTTCCTGAGCGGCCCAATCTGATACCATGTGACAACACCTGAGTGCTCCAAAAGATCGACCTCTTGGAGAGAGGATAGCACAGTGGGTATATAAAGACAATAATTCTCTCCGGCCCATTACCGATGTGGGACTAACCACTCAACACCCGCCTGCACCCAAAGCGCGTTTCAACGGGAACGATACTATGTGACAACACATGAAGTGCTCGAAAAGGCTAAGCTCTTGGAGGGAGGAGAGCACAGTGGGTATATGAATACAATGATCTCGACTGTGTTTTGCCGTCGAAGGCGGCATTGCGCCCAGGGTGTGTGCTGCCGTATTGGTGGGGAGTGTATTTTTCGGCGATGGTAGTGGTGGCAGTCAACGAAGACGACAAGAAGTTCATGCATCTACCAGGGTGTGTGCTGTTGTCGAAGGCGGCCGCAGTATTGCCGATGTCATCAATGGCTGTCGCAGTAGCCACTGAAAACAGCCGTCCGAGTGCCGACAAGCACTGCCAACACATGGGGAGGTTCGGCGGTCGACAGTGTAGGTACCAACGAAAATGGGCGCCGCAACTGAATATAGGTACCCTCGCCAAATATATCACCTCCGAATGAATTTTGATACCCCCGCCGAGTGTTGGTGCTTTCGCCGAAACTGTTTGGCCGCTGAAGACGGATGCGATGATCGTCGAAGTCGGCTGTCCGAATACCAACAGGCATGGGCATTACTAATCCTTGATTATAGGCTACACTTATAATAACCGTGAGAACAATGAATGCGGAAATTATAGACTATTGTCATCCTTGATTAGAGGATATGCTATAACTGTACTACTGTGTTGTAATCTCTATAAGCATTGATTGTATGCACATTTACTATTAATAAATGATAGTAATGAATTGAGTTAAAAGCCTTCCTCCTTTTCTCTCTCAACTCTCTGTTCTCTATCTTATTTTTTTAGAAAGGTAATAGGATTATTAGGTATATTAAATGTATGACTTATGGGATTGAAATCCATTGTTGAATTTATTATTGTTTTTATTTTTATTTTTTATTTTTTTTAATTATAATTATTTTTAATAAACTGGTAGGAACCTAGACCGAATCACTCTCCTGCATCTAGAGGGATTTTAAAAAAAATAAAAATAATAACATCAATCTCCCTTTTTTTTGTTTTTTTTTTGTTTTTTTGAACAGCCAAGCTCTCTGAGTAGGATAACAACAACAGTACAACACAGTGAAGCTAGCAGAGGGCCGTACACCCTAGCCGGCTAGTAGGGGCGCTCCCCCTGAACGTTCCCGTGGGGGTTGTAGAGGCACACCGTCAGGGTGGCCCCCTTGGCGCACGTGGCCTGTGCGCACCCCACCTCCGCCGTCCGCCGCCACACCACCTGCGTGTACGTCCCGCACTCGTGCCCCGCCGCGCACGTGTTGCTGGCCCGGTCGTAGTACTGCCGCCCCTCCACCCACGACGCCACAACCTCCGCCGGCCCCGCCGGGTAGCTGGCCCACGCCTGGTTCGCGCCGTACGGGCTTGCCCCCAGGTCCGCGAACCCGCACCCCTTCCGGTCCCGCTGGTACCTCGCGTACCGGCTCGCGCCGGACGCCAGCGCCGGGCTCCAGCTCAGGGCGCCCACCCCGACCGCGGCGCGGGCCTGGTTGTGCGGCGTCAGGAACTGCTCGGCGGCGTCGGGCTTGGGCGTTGGCTGGGGCGATGGGGCGGCGGAGGGGAGGACGCGGGCGGCGTCCACGGCGGAGCCGATGGCCAGGGCCAGGATCCAAACAAGAAAGAGACGGTGGAATCGGAACGCCATTCGCTCTAAGCATTTTGCTAGAGCCTGGGCTTGGGGTACTAATAGACAACGGACGGGGTTTGATGGCAGTAGATTACAATAATGCCCCTGAATCTGAGAGGTCGACTGGAGGAATAAACAAAATCCTATGGATGCAATATCGTCATTTACTTTGGAATTTTTATTTGTGGAAGAATACAGTTCCAAAAATATTTTAAGTTTTTTTTTTTTTTTTGCACGAATTTTAAGCTTTCAGATGGAGCTCTGCCCCCGGACTTGAAAGGATCGATGCACCGCATGTGAAAGCATTAACTGAATGGTAAATTATACTTTGAACCCCGAAGTTTATGTTTATTATAGTTCCCTCTCCGTGTACTAAAAGTCTAAAACTAGGGGTGTAAAACAGGCCGGGCCGGGTCGGCCTAGAGATATCAAACCCGGGCCTCGGGCCAAGCGTTTGAGCCCGAGCCCGGCCCGTGTTATATTTGAAATATCGGACCAGGCCGGGCAGGGTTCGGGCTTTAAAATGGTTTTTAACAAAAAATGTGTCATAAGAGCGTTTGAAACCTCAACCTTTTATTCTGTCGATGCAATAGCCACTGTACCAGCAATTTTTTAAAATTTAAAACACCCCGTTTTTATATATATAATAAGTAAAGAGTAGTATTGCGTTTTAGGCTTCCTTTAAGGCCGGGCTTCGGGCTCAAGGTGGCGGCCCGATCACGGTCCATGATATGCTCGGGCTGGACCTGGTCAGATTCGGGCCTATGGGCTTTTTGTACACCCCTAACTGAAACTAAACTTTGACACTCTACCAAATGTCAATCAATGTTTATTTGGTAAAAATTTGTTTTATTTTTTTTTATCTGAAGGAAAATATATGACATTTCATATTTCATATTTTCTTTTACGTTAAAATTATAAAACGATCATTAAAATATAGATTTGTTGGTAGGATGTTAAGTTTTATGTACCCTTTTACTCTAATAACATGCAAAGAGGTATGAAATGTTGTTTTGTATAGTTTTGTCTTTACATGAGTTTAATAATTTTTAACAAATAAATGACTGGTAGGTGATTAAAGTATAATTAAAAAAATTTTAAGGGAGAATTGTAATTAGCATAAACCTCAAAGGGGGGAGGGGGTTAAAGAGTAATTTGACCCCTCTATCATTTGGGATATTATTGATAACTAGCCCGTGCCTGTCGGCACGCAAAAGATTTTGAGGCGGGGACAATATTTTGAGAAATGTGACAATATTTCAAATGTGGCAACAAAATATTTGGAGAGCGGCGATAATATTTCGACTTTCAAGGGAGTAAACACTATTTCGAAGGTGATAACAATATTTCATGAACGGTGATAATGCTTGTGTCAGTCAACACTCAAACGGGGTGGCAAAATTTATTCGACGGCGCCCACAATCTGCTGGAACATCCAGATTTGGCTGGAGAGCCCAAACTTGGCGAAAACAACATAATTCGTCAACGGCGCATACATTAGAAAAAAAAATGCCCACATTCGGAACTGCAACTCCCGCATTTAAAGGCAAAATACTATATATTCAGTTTGGACAGCAAAAAATCAATTGTGGTATTAATATTTCCACCCATACTCATCCATATTCGGTAAGAGTGTCCAAATTCGTCGGGGGCATCCATAATAGGTGAGGGTGCCTACATATAGCGGTGACGATAAACTTCGGTACGGTAAAACATAGTCGGTGGCACCGACATTCAGTGTTGGGGCCCATATTCGGCGAGGGTGCCCACATTCAATGGTGCTGCCTACATGTAGTGGGGACGACAAAAATAGGTACAACAAAATATAGTCGGCCACCTTTGACGAACGCTACAGTGCCGATAGATATGAAAAAAATTTAGGAGGCATGAAAATTATATGTTAGAGCCTATATTAAGCGTTGACACTTAAAAATAAAATTTTTATGTTTATCTCCCCCCGTAAAAAGATATAACAAAAAAATTTTCTCGAAAAATTCATGTTGGGATTCGATGTTTTTTCTATGTAATATTGGGTTACTATGATAGAATCAAATCGGTTTCGGAGATTCCCCCTCCCAGGAGGTACTCGGAGATTCCCTCACCCAAGAGGTGCTCGGAGGAAGGCCTGATGAGGGGAGGGGGTGGGGTGAGGGAACGGAAAGTGTAACATCCACCCCAAACACACAAAATATTGTTCGCTTTGCTCGTGCCCGCACGAGAACTTCTTAGGGAGGTCACTTATCCTAGTACTGCTCTCGCTCGAGCATGCTTAACTACGGAGTTCTTACGAAATCCGTAGCGGCACACGATTTAAAACGTGTCTTCTATATTTGGGAGGCAGAATTATATAAGTAGCTTAGGATATCCTTCTCTCCATGCGATGTGGAGCTAACTCATGGCCTTGTACACCTCACCTCACCTCATCCATCTTGGCATTCCAACGTCAAGAGTCTTGGCTCTTAGCTATTGGATCTTGTCGTTACAGTCAACCTGAGGTGTGATGAGCTTTTGCTTCCTCAAGATTTATAAGCCCTTCTCACTAATGTGACCAAGTCTTCGGTGTCATAGCCCTGGAGTAGCCTCACTAGCATTCACACTACCTTCTTGAGTGTGCACTTCCGTAGCCGTCTTGTAAAATGCGCAACAAGCCTTGCCTTTGGTAATAACTAACGAGCCATTTGTTAGCTTCCACACTCTGTTACCGAAGACACTTATATAGCCTTCTCGATCAAGAGCCAATCCAGACATCAAATTCAGTAAGAGATCCGGGACATGTCTGACATCCCGTAGAATCAAGGTGCATCCCAAACTGGTCTTCACTTGGACATCTCCAATACCTTGAATCTTCGAAGCACTACTATTGCCCATTTTGACATTATCAAAATCGTCACTTCGATAACTCATAAAGAAGTCCCTCCTTGGTGTGACATGGTAAGATGCCCCCGTCTCGATAACCCATTTGACCTCGTTTGCGAAGGTATAGTAACACTACCCATTGTCCAACAAGATAACTATATCGTCGTCACCGGTGACGGTAGCGGATGTACTTTCCTCCTCCTTGGGCTTCACCTTACCCTCCTTGAGATCACTGTTGAACTTGAAGCAATTTTTCTTGAAGTGCCCCTCTTTCTTGCAATAGAAGCACGTCAACGATTTGCCTTTGGACTTTGACCAAGCCTGCGACTTTCCCCTCCAATGAGATTTCCTACTCTTGCTTTGACCTCGCTCTTAATTCATTAAAACTTACGGATGATCTTCTCCATTCCCTTTCTGCCTTGTTTCCTTATTTAGCAAGGCACTATGCACAATAGACAATGTCAACTTGCCATCCGGAAAAGAGTTACTCACCGACACAATAAGTGTCTCCCAACTATTTGAAAGCGAACTCAATAGTAGCATAGCTTAAAGCTGCTCTTCCAAGACTGTCTTCATGACGGTCAATTGATCTTTTTTCCAACTGTCTTCCTCCGTACCGATCATAAAGCCGAGTCCACATCTCGAATGCGGACGTAACTCCGGAGATATAATGGCAAACATTGACATCTAGCCACTTGCGAATCATGCTGCATGATTTTTGATTCAACACTCGTCATTCCTCTTCGGATATTTTCTCCGGGCACGTCGAATCTCCACCCATTGGCATGTACAAGTCCTTGCAATACAAGATGTTTTCCATCTTCTCCTTCCAAATAGATCATAAATTAGTGCCATTGAAGCAAAACATACTTTCATTCTTGCTACCGTTGCTCTTATCCATCTTTGATTTCTTACAGACACAAGAACAAACACCTTGTGTGCACAGCCTGTGCTCTGATACCACTTGATGGAAAAACCGCACCGACTCAACCACGATAATCGACGGTCTCTTCCTCGTGAGATGAACCATAGAAAACAAGCAACAACCAATCACAAGTGCAAAAGGAAAAACAATGATAAACAACGAAGACGACTCGAGGATTTACGTGAAAACCTTTGCAGAAAAACCACGATGAGCAAATGCTCGGGGAAGGGCTTCACTATCAAAGGCGGTAAGAAAGATGGGAGTACAACCCGACTTCTTCTTCTCCCTCCTTCTAGATCTACACCCTTTCCCCTCTAGGGCTCAACAAGATGAGACTTTAGCAAGCCTCAAGGAACCTACCTCCTCACAAGTTTCAATCCAATCTATCCGCCGAAGATCGATCCCCGAGGAAATCTCCTCCTTTCTTGTAGAAGAAAACTCTTCCTCTTTCTTAAAATGGTAGCCCCCAAAAATTCCTCCAAAAGCCTTACTAACAGCCCCCAAACAAAAAACCTTTAAAATAGAACAATCAGCAGTCTAGGCCCCTCTCTGCCCGACCACAGTCGTGCGTACGACACCACAGTCATGCACACGACTTTCTATTCACAGAGAGTCAGAGCCTCCAGGTCGTGCGCACGACCACCTGGACTCCCAGGCCATGCGCACGACTTGGAGTCCACTGCCAGAAATAGGAAGGAGACAAGCTCCCCTCCCCCCCCCCCCCCCCCCCCCTTTGAGTCTCCTCTATGGGGATGGACCCCAACACCCCTTTCCTCAAAAGCATCACTCACGCTATTTCTTGCATAGTCATATTATTTCTCTCTACTACACCATTTTGTTACGATGTAATAGGAGAGGAAAACTCATGCTTAATGCCATGATTAGTGCCATAATCCTCTAAAGAGGAACCAACTCTACCCCCCCCCCCCCCCCCCCAATCATTCCTTAGCCTATTGACACTAGATTGTTTTTTACTTTATAAACGTTGGCATAAGGCAATAATACGGAAGGATGCATTTGATTTTTCTTACAAAAATACTATCCAAGTGTAGTGAGAAATCATCAACAACTACACGAATATAACGTTTACAACCAATACTTAATATTCGCATTGGCCCTATTAGGTCCATATAGAGAAAATCAAGTGGTCTAGTGGTAGTGACTACTTTAAGGGTTTGTGTGCACAATGGGTTTTTTTGCCTATGAGGCAATCACCATAAAAATTATGGTCAAAACTCTCAAAGTTGGGAATCCCTATAACTAACTTGTATTTGGCCAAGTTAACAAGGTCATAAAAATTAACATGACCCAACATATGATGCCATTAGGTAATCTTATTTTTTTTAACCAAGAAGCACTCTTCTTCTATGTCATTCCCGATGGCATATAGGCTGTTAAATGTCCTCTTCCCTCATATGACTTCCTCTCCTTCGTTCCCTAAAACTTTGCACTCATTCTTATGAAAGATGACCCATTTACTTTCATCACACAATTGGCTAACGCTAATAAGATTAGCCTTAAGGCTTTTGACATAAAAGATGTGGTCAAGTTGTGTGATATCAGGTGCCTTTATGCTACCCCTTTCTTCGATTTTAGAGACGCTTCCATCACCAAAAGTGACATTTCCTTCCCGGCATGCATGCATTTTAAGAAAGCATGTCTGATTGCCGGTTATATACCCAGAGCAACCGCTACGAACAACCATTTATCTGATTTAAATGCATAAAGAAAAATATGCCCTATCTTGCAATGATGTAGATCCTTTTATGCTAGTCTTCTTTGTAATAGGCATATGTAGGAATTTTCTAAGAGGTGTTCTAGCAAGTGTGGTATAGAGATCACAAGAAACACCTTTCTTCTTCCCAAGAAGCCAAAAAGAATGTCTTACGTGCCTTAAAACTCTCTACGGACTTCCTACCCCAAAACTTAAAGCAGAAGTTCATGAGGTGCCTTCTCATCCCACACCAGGAATATACAAAGTTTCCTTTGGCTTTATGGCCCAAATAGATGTGATTGACTTGATATAAGTCCCTTTGAGTGGGTGGACGAATAGACTTAGGTTTGGGAGGACCTCCTGAGTCCTCAAGGAGGAGTTATAGAGAGCTTTTGTTCAAGAGAACAATCTATGATATGGCTACCTTCTTCTCACTTGTTTCAAACTCGATAAGTTCACTTAAGTTAGGGGCGGGACTTGGGCAAGTTGAAGGGTCTGCTCATGCCCAAACCGACTTGCACAAACCTTAACTCGTTTTGCCCATGGAACCCGTGGAAGCCCAACCCGTGCTTGCCCATTCTAGTTGCTTGGGTTTCTCGAGTTGCCCAATTTGCAAAATAATGGGAGGGTTGGACGGGTTGCCCAATTAGAAATGCTTGTGCAAATAAATAGATGGAAAAAAACCCAACAAGTTTTTTAATTGGATAAAAAATAATCTTTGAATTGCATAACAAAAACATTAAGTCCAACCCATATCCTTACATATTTCAAACGAATTCTTAGCATTCAACATCAAACAAACAGTCACTGATTTCCACAAAAAAAAAAAACTACCAAATTATTCAACCTTAGTGTGTCACTTCCTCGGGTTGGGAAGATCGGTGCCCAAACCCGTCCAAATTGAAATCGGATTGATCTTTTTTTTGTCTAAACCCATCCAAGTTTTTAACTAGCTTTGCCCATATTTGTCCATTGTTCGGGTTGGGCGGGTCGGGTTCGAGTTAGACCCGCCCAAGTCCCACCCCTACGTCTATCTACCCTTATGATGCAACATTTAAGAAGGAACAATCAGCAGAAAGTTGAGTTGTGGAGAGAGAGAGAGAGAGAGAGAGAGAGAGAGAGAGAGAGAGAGAGAGAGAGAGAGAGAGAGAGAGAGAGAGAGAGAGAGAGAGAGAGAGAGAGAGAGAGAGAACATCTAACTTGCCTGGAAAATAGTCGTTGTTCTAAAGATGTATGAGGTTGCCCTCTACCCGGTTGGTTCCTTTCTCCTTGTTTGCTTTCCATTGGTTCTTTCTTCAATACAAATTCTGATACACATAGTAACAAACAAGCCTTTTCTATAAAATGGGTCTAAATTTCTGAAGTTTTCTTAGGCTTCTTTTAAAGGGGTTTATCACTTAGTCATTTTTCTATGGAAGTAGGCTGAGATGAGCTGGACTAGGAGTAATGGTCATAGGAGGATACATCATGGACTCCCCACTGTCAACTACATTATATTAATTATTGGTTCATACTTATTACTAGGACATGGAGCAACGACTTATCTAACAATTAACAAACAACTCAATAAATTATTAATATGAATTAAATCAGAAGAAATATAATAACTAAAGCACAAATATTAACTATCAAACTGAACTAATAATCTAAGTCAACTACTAATTAAGCAATAAGCAATTAGAAACTAAACTAACAAATAGTAACTATCAAAGTATACTAACGATACTAAAATTAATAGAACTTAAGTCTAGCAGTAATAGATGATTACTAATACAATATCAATATGATAGAAAGTAACACTAACAAGTAACAAATCAGAGATTTATTCACTGGAAAAATGATTCAATGAACAATTTAATTAACAGTTACCATTTATGGGGTCTTATCCTTATTTGTCTTTATTTGAGTCATAAACCAATTTGTGAGAAATGACATGTAAGCCCTTTACTCTTGAGTCGTGACAGTACTTGTGTTCCCGAATATCTATCAAGTGCATCGCAGCGGTTCGAGATCATCTGAAGACTCAGCAGCCTATCTCTCGACTTTAGTTACTCACCTAAGAGTCATGCGATGATTAAGTTTACTGGGGTAGATATATAGGATTTCTCGATCATTTTATTTTACGTGTGTTTTTACCGTTTATCAATTTTGTGTTTTTCAAGGATTCGATGTGATTTTACTTGCATGTCATGCTACTCGACACACCACGAAATATTACAATTTGAATGCAATGGTGATTAGATGTTAAGTGGTTCTCTCTCTCCCTTATTTGCAATGATAATAAGTTTAGTGGGTTTCTGTAGAGTGCTGGGCAAAAGCATACAAGGCTTGCATTCAAAATTTAAACTACAGCATACTGAGATGTTTTTACGAGAAAACCCTTCAAGGAGATAACCTCACCGACTTCACGGCATCGCGCTCCGATCGTACCTCCTATTGGTCCCTCTATGAGGGATCCACCTATGGTTAGGATAATTTCAATAGCTAACATATGAAGATAATAGATTAACAATACTAAAACTAACAACTGAAAATGTATGATAATAACATTATCAGTCTAATAGAATAGAAATCCAGAGATAGATGATTAGCCAAAAACACACAAAGGCAAAGACTCACAGTAAGTTGGTGAAGTTACCTCTATAGAATATCACAAACTCACAGAGTAATAGTGAGACTGTGAGCAAGCTCTGAGAGGGAGATCTGAGAGAGTGGGAGAGAGAGACCTACGAGAATGAAAGAGGGGGATCCGACTCATAGATTGTGCGCCGGCATAGAGGACCACCCCACCGCAGACTAGAGATAGAGCGACTGGAGAAGAGATGACTCTCTCCACTGCAGCTGCGGCGCTGTTGGACCACTGGTGTACCTAGATCAGCGAGGTGCCGACGTGCTTCACCGCGGTAATAGGGATGGCAACGGTACTATTTTTGGCAAAACCAAAATCACATCGCAACACCGAACCGCCACAACGAAACCACATTGCACCGCGACGGTGTACCATTATGTAAAACTGAAACCGCACCATGCAGTGCGGTGTGGTGCGATGCATCGTGGTTTATCAGTATAATGGCCTAAACAGTGCTGTTTTGGTAAAAAACGCCACCGCACCGCTACACCGAAATGAAAAACCGAAACCGCACTGCACCGTGACGGTTTTATATTTTGCAAACCAATTAAAACAACATACAGTGCGATTTACCACGACTTTCGGTTTTAAACCACACCGATGCCATCCCTATGTGGTAACATGATTAGGGTTTCCAATCAAAGAGTTAGGGTTTCGTTCCTCAACTCTTCGGATCAGAGGGCTAGGCTTAGGGGTTTTTAGACTCAAAGGGAGAACCTGGAGGGCTAGCATTATGGATTAAACATGAAGAGAGAAAAAAGACGTGGAGGCTGTGCAGTGTGGCCCTGTGGGGCACCATTGATCGGCCGACCATCGCCGGTTAGATGAGACAGAAGACCTCCGATAGCCGCCTCCGGTTGAGAGAACAAGAGAGAGCTCGACAGCCGAGAGGAGAGGAGTCGTTGGCCTTGCGCGGGAGGGGGGGGGGTGAGAGTATCTCACCATATATAGGTCGGTTGGTTCATTAATTTCCTGATGTGCAAATTTACCTCTCGATTTGACCATTATGGCATTATATCAGAGGATAGGGGTAAAACGGTCAAGTTCAAGATAAATTAATTATACAAATTATTTTATATATTTTATAATTATATAAATAAAGGTAGGCTGGGCCGGGTTATGCAGTGCTATTTTCGGCCCGGCCCTTTTGTGGAGGGTTTTATGTTCCTCAAGTCCTTGAAGGGCTGGGTTTGGAGGGGCAGGCTGGGTAGGAGACCCCTAAATTGACGGGCCAACCTGTCTGGTCATTCAACGGACGGCTGTGATCTGCCATATCAGTCTGTACGAAAACAAAAAATTCAACGGACGGCTGTGATCTGCCATATCAGTCTGTACGAAAACAAAAAAGTATGTACACTTGTCCGTCTCAACAGCTTTTTCCTAGGGGTGGCAATGGGTCGTGTCGGGTTTCGGGTCGTGTCCAAAATCCCTAGACCCGGACCCGATCCGATTAACCAATCGTGTCTAGATCCTAAACCCATACCCGACCCGTTTATAAACGGGTAGACCCGATAAGCCCCTTTAGACCCGTTTACCACACGGGTTTATTCAGTTGACCCGATTCGACCCAATCCGACTCGACCCGACCTAACCCGATAGACCCACTGATACTATATATTACAGTATCGGATTGTGGGTAGACCCGACCCGACCCAACATGATCCGTTGAATTTTAAACAGGTCTTCCCGGGTCTACCGTGTCCAAATCCTAAACCCGGACCCAACCTGTTTATTAAACTGGTCTATCTTGTCGATCCATTTACAGCCCGAATCCGTTTAGCCTTGATCCAGACCCGCTAACTTCTTGTCGGATCTGCCGTGTCGGATCCGAAATTGCCGGCCCTACTTTTTCCATAACAAGTGGGTGCGTGATGAGAAGCATAGTTCATTAACGTACATGGCACTCTCGTAACTTCGACATGTTGGAAGGGGATTTTCTTAATGTCGTTAACCCACACGACGGAACGACGACGTGAACTCCACATTCCCCGTCTCTCCATCGATGGGTCCCTTTCAACCGATTGACGTAAACAATATGGTGGCATTATCGTAAATCTAATACTGAATGGTGGTCAGATAGGGTTTTTACAGTGAATGAACGACGTTGGCTGGTTCCAGTCCCCGCTGGAGACCAATGCTTTCAAAACTTTTAACTCGACATCAAACCGAAAAGGAAAAGGTCCTTGGTCCGGTTCAACCGGCGGTTCAATCAGTTGATCAGTAGGGATGGCTAATTGTTGTGGTTTAAAATCGAAAACCGCAGTAAATCGCACAATATGGTGCGGTTTTGATTTGCCAAAGTATAAAACCGCCGCGGTACGGTGTGGTTTCGGTTTTGGTGTAACAATGTAGTTTCAGTTTTGATTAAAACCGTATAAAACCGCAACATTTAGACCATTCTAGTGATAAACCGCGATGCACCGTACTGCATGGTGCGGTTTCAACTTTATATTACAATATACCGTCGTGATGCGGTGCAGTTTCGGCGTGACGGTTCGGTGTTGCTGTGCGATTTCTGTTTTGTCCAAAACCGCACCGTTGCCATCCCTATTGATCAGAACGACAAATAGATTGATAGATTGTACATACTTATACCATAATACATCCAAGAAGTTAGTTTTATGCCATCTCTTTGAAACCTAGAAGATAATTAACTTCTTTAATTATTACTATAATTTTTTTCAAAAATAATTTTATTATGGAATCGGCCGGTTCATACTTTGAATCCAAATATCTCTTGGTTTCGGTCCAAACCAATTTGACCATCTAATCCAGTCCAATCCAGCTTTCAAAACACTGCAAAAGGCTAGGGCTGAAAACGAACCAAGATAGCCATGCGTGAGCGGCTCACGATCAAGCTTGTTCAATTACTATTTGAGCCAAATCCAAAATGGAACAGCCAAAATTATAACTAAGCCAAGGTGGAGAGATCAGTCACCCTACAATAGTCAAAAGTGGTGCATCAAACAATCACGGCTTTCGTGTGGTGGCAGTTTTACATTTGGACGGTCAAGATGGGTTCATCTGAGTGCGTACGTCCACACGCTCAGTCGCTGAATCGCGGCATAACAAAACATGACAAATTCAGATTCCTTCGATCTCCGGCAGACCGAGACAAAGTGGATCGGATGAGTGGCACCAAGAGGCTGTCGTGTTGAGCAGGTCCAATGCTCATTTGGACGGCTAGGATGTTTTTGATTCCCGATCGCCGATCGGATCATGTATCGCACGCGAAGCAGGCTACCGGATCTCATATCGCACGCGAAGCAGGCTACCGTCTACTCCGCAGTCTCCAGAATGGCACTCAAGTTGGACGTAAAACTACGACTGCTGCCACCGCTCCTCCGTCGCTTCCTCTCCTCCGCCACACGGCGGCCGCCTCCACTGCACCCGGATGGCAACTCCGCCTTCGGCCTGTCGGGGAACACCAGAGGCGCGACTGATCTCCGCCGGCACCGGCATTTCATGAGGGCGGCGCTGGCCCGGACGGCGAGGGCGGCCATCTCCTCGGCGTGGAGTGGCCGGCGCAGCATGGAGAGGGGGAGAAGGAAGTAGATCTGGCCTGGTTGGAGGTCCTCGTCGGCATTGACCGCCGAGAGGAGGCCGTCGAACTCCATGTCGTCGGCGTTGCAGACGAAGCACCCGGGCTCCTTCTGGACCACGTGCGACGCCACCACCGGCCGCTCGAACTCCATCATCTCCCCGTCCTGCCGGACCAGCTTCACCGTCGCCGCCGCTGACGCACCCGTCGCCACCGCCGTCGCGTCGCACGAGCGGCAGTTCCCCATTTCCTTGGGCTCTCCTTCCTATTTCGGAGGATTAGAGGGGGGGGTTTTGTAGCGGGCGGGTCGGTGTGACGCGCCTGTTCTTTGTCGGTTAGTGGCGGGGTGCCAACCTGGACCTTATTGGGGACAGCTTGCATGGGCTAGAGAGAGAGAAGAGAGAGAGAGAGCGAAGAGAGAGAAAGAGACGTCTTGGCCCTATTGGGTGTGGTTGGACCCGTGATATCCATGCACGGCGGGTACGTTGATCGAGCCTGCGGAAAACGACGGGATTACGGGCTTTTTGGGAAGCAGATCCACTGTAAGTAGACGAACACCAAACGTTGGTGTAATTCACAGGCCGCATGACAGCTGTCTACTGCCATGTAATACACAGTACAGTTGAGACAGCTGGCATGGTCTCATTAATCCGAAACCCGATGGACGAATTGATAATAGCAGGGAAGTTGTATAAAGTTAGGGTTCGGTACCTCTGTGGTTCGTCCTTTCCCTCGGTTCGCTCGGTAGGTGACATGGCTGGAATCACAGCAGCCTGATCGAGTCGCAGCTGGGCTGGCTGTGACGCACTTGTTGGGTGCCGGTCATCACGCGACTGTGATACTCGTTGGGCCCGACCGAGTGAACCGTGGGAAAGTATGGACTCTAGACTATAGAGGAGTCAAACTCATCTTAAAGGGCAGCAGGTTGGAATTTTTGATAGAAATACTACAGTTTTATATAAAATAATCGAAGTATTATAGAAATGATCGATTATTTTCATCAAACTTTGGAAACCATAAATACATAATTTATAATTTTTAAATCTAATTTACATATCATCTAAATGTACATGTTGAGTATATATGGCTCAATTTCTAAGTATCTTTTTTCGAAAGAAACCGCAGAAGAAGCGGCATTCGAGCATGTGCGAATTGTGAGACGATCACATGCCATGTTCACTCTCTGTTTGAGTGGGAGGCACCGATGGTGCGCACTTTTGAGAGGGTCAAACGGGTTAGTCCCACACCGGTAATGGGAGTGGGTGATGTGCAATTTATATACCAGTCTTAAACCTTCCCTTACAAGTCGGTTTTGTGAGGAGGTGGGTATCCAAGGTTGAGTTCTTTACATGGTATCAGAGCCGGATCCGTTCCAAGAGCACCTCAAGATTGTGCCCTTGCCACACGTGTCCCACGTGAGGGGGGGTGTTGAGATAGTCACACAGGTTAATCTCACATCGGTAGTGGGAGCGAGTGATGCAGTTTATATACCAACCTTGGATAGGGTTCTTCACACGCACCACCCCACATCATGGTCTCGGGATGACTTATTTCGAGACTACTTTTGTCTTGTTGGATGGAGTTTTCTTATAGGGGTTAAACAGGAGACCTATCTTACTATATAAAATGGTGTAAGATTTCTTTTGATATAATTGCAAAAAAAAAAAGGTTTCTTTTGAGATAAGAGACTCTAGGATAATTACAAAAAAAAAAAAAGGCACGGGGATGATTCATTGTGAATCATTAAGATATGAAACTTGGTGAGTTTCTTGTGAAGAGAAGATGTCATATATAAAGAGGTTTTCTCGTTGAAGTTCGGCATTTCCATTATAGTGGGTCATCAGATCGTCTTCGCTCGTGGTTTTCTCACAAAATGGTTTCCATGCAATATCTCTATCTATGGGCATTGTTTATGTCTTGTATTTGGATTTCTTTTTCCTGTTTTATGTTTTGTTATTTCCACTGCTTCATATTATAGTTGTATTCTGCAATTGATTTATCAAAAGATCGATTTACAATTTGATCTTTATAACCCAACGATGTCATAATAAAATGATATCAGAGCATAACAAACTATATCAAATCGTAACAGATCCTAAGAACTAGTATCAGAGTTAGGATTTTTGTTCTTGATCATATTGCGATGGTAATTAATCTTTTGAAGGTGTCGAACCTCAAGCTTGACGTGGAGAAGTTTGATAAGAAATCAAATTTTGACCTTTGGCAAGTAAGCTAAAGGTTTTGTTGACTCAACAAGGTCTACACAAAGCTTTTCAAGATCTGAAAGATAAACTTACAGACATATCGGGTGAAGATTAGGAAGTACAATCAAGTCGAGTTTGGCGAAGAAAACCAAATATATCATAATGTATGATAAATCGGCATCAATGATTTAATCAAATTAAGCTTGAAAGTCGGTACATAACGAAGTTTCTGACATACATGTTATTTCTAAATCAATAGCGCACTTTATACGTTTTGCATTGAGAAATATACAACTACTCACCAGCATATTAATGAATTTAGTCAGATTAACTTCGAGTTGTTGAATACGAAATAAAATTGAAGAAAAACTTTAACCATTTATCCTTTTGGCATATTTATTTGATCGTTTTGAGTACTTGGTTATTACCATTACCGGATCTTCTAACCTATCACATGCATCCTAATAGGAATTGGTTCACTTCATATCAAAAGGTTAATGTTAGTAACCAAGTGCTCAAAAGGATATGGTAAAGAGGCGTCCTATCTTCGTTTGCAATTTCTACTTCGATATCCAACAAATTGAAATTAATCCGGCTAAATTCATTAAGGTATCGGTGGATCGACCAACCTTCCTTAATGCTAAATGTATAAAACTGCTGCTTTAGACACAACATATTTGTTGGAGACTTCATCGTGTAGTGGTTTTGAAGTTTTGACTAAATCATAGGTGTCGATTTTTCATAGATGATGTATAAACTTGATCTCCTTAGTCAAGCATTATCGGATTGTGTTGCATGTCTAGAGGACATGTTATTTACAATCAACATCCAACATGTTTGTAGGTTTACCATTCAGACATATCAAGACTTTGTATGGACATTGTTGAATCAAAAGATCCCTTATATTTATTTGCGATAAGCCAAAATTTAATTTCATATAAAACTTCTCAACATCGAACTTAGCATTCAACACCTTTACAAGATTAGTTGCCATTGAAATCTGATCAAGAGCAAAAACTCTCGCTATGATACCATTTTGTTACGACCCCGACAGGTCACAAAAAAGGGATCACAATAGATCCTCCTATGAATCAATCATGGAATACAACTGCAAATCTCAAGCAAAAGAAGTAACAAAACATAAAAATTTAAAATCCAAATAGAAAGTAAAACACAAAAAAAAAAGAAGAGATTCTACGTAAAAACCCTTACGGGGGAAAACCACCGGCGGATACGATCAGACGATCCACTATAATGAAGAAACAAAAAAGTTAATTACATGCAACACTCAATTTCAACAAGAATACCTTAATTGCCCTAAGGTTTCTCTTCCTCTCAAGAAATCTTACCAAGTCTCTCAAAATTAACGTTGTCTCATCCGCCCTTTAGTTTGGTCTTAAAATACCCTTTATATCGTATATGATTTACACCGCATAAAAAACTCAAACCCAAAAGAAACGGATTCCTAATGCAGACAAACCGATCGTGTACTCATCTGGTCCATCAATCGGTCTGGCCCCAGTCTTAAAAAAACATCATTGGGAGTAAATTCGATCAGTCTGAGAAAGAATTAACCGATCGATCGTCCACAACATCCACTTCCATGACAGCAAACCTGATCAGTCAGTTTATACCTATCGACCGATCAGGTAGTAAGTTTTTCTGAACTTCAAAATTGAGCCACAACTCAACATGGTGACATGGTCTCCTTACAACAATCCAATGCTCGTGGGATCGATCGGTGCATTGCAATCATCCCCTTGCATGGGGAGGCTACAAGCCAAAGTTGGGACTAATTGCATCGGAGGGATGAGTGTGATTCATCGATGTACGTTCCACCCCTCAGAGGTGAATCGTAGTTGGCCCTCCACGGCACAACATTAATGACACTACTGATGACATGTGGCGTGCATCGGCCATCTATCCCGAGCTCAAAGGAAATTGATTTCAAGGAAAGTGACGACTGTAATATGATAATCAGATTTATCGATAAATCTGATTATGAAGACAGCGAGGGTCTCACTGCAAGATTTATCTTCTATTTCTCTACTTTATTCAAATCTTCTAATCCTCTACAACTATATTCAATGGGAGGGAGACAACTACAAGTGAATTGGGTCAGCGGGATCTTGTCCATTAGGGTTTGGATGCATGACTAGCCTCTCGTCATAAGACAGGGTGGATGATTTTCGTAGGTGCCATGTGTATTGCTAATGTTTATTTTCCTTGTTACTATGATTTTTGGAATAGATCGAAGTAGACGAGGCAGCCATACATAAACCGAAGATGAGCACAATTTTGCGATCAATACTTCATATTATTTATTCACAATCGGACGTCGACGGTTATGCTATAGTTGGTAACGGTTAACATACAGGTGTAGGCCCGAATGGAAGGGAGGGGTATGAGGGACGTTGCCAGAGAGAGGAGCTGCTGGTAGAGATGACGGTTTCATCTAAGAGATGACGGTTTCATCTAATGATGTTGATGCAGAGGACTGCGACTTAGCCAACTTGTTTGCCAACTTTTGGTTGCCAGCTTCAGCTTCAGGTGAGGTGCCTGCTGACAGCTGCACTTTGGCTGGATGCAAATAACTTGGCGCATTTTGAAACTCACTAGTGTCGTATCAAACATTGATCACCAGTGGCATTTATCGATCTAGCCTGTGTGCAACAGATGGATGTGATCGCACCATGCGACGTTGGCTAGATAGCATTTCCTAGTTTTACATTGGGCAGGCAATGGGTCGGGTCGAGTTGTATACAAAACAGCTAAACCCGGATCCGACTCGCTTAACTAATCATGTATAGACACTAAACTCGTACCAAATTTATTTATAAACAGGTAGACCCAAAAAGACCCGTTTAAATTTTTTTTTTAAATTTTTATATTTTGTTTGAACTCTCCATCATGGGTGTCCTGATCATAGTCGTCCGTTGAACCCATCATGGACGAGTAAATCACATAACTAGTTACATCACACTGTGATCGGATGCTGGATAGACCTGACCTGACAGGCTGACACGACTCATTGAATTTTAAACAGGTCTTAAACGGATCAAACGGGTCGGAGACAAAACCAGGACCCGATCCGTTTACTAATCGGGTTAGTCGTGTCGACCCGTTTACGACCCGAGCCTGTTTAATCCAGACCCGCTAATTTTGTGTCGGGTTAAAAATTACCAGCCCTAGTTTTACATAAAAAATTATTTTTAAAATCATGTTTTTTTTAATGGTAATAACATAGAATTTTTTTTATAAAATGAATGTTTATTTTAATAATGACTCACTTAATCTGACTTCCTCCGTTTCTCCGACAATAGGGTCCTTGGGAATTGGGGCCGTGAGCTGGATGGGGGGGTGGGGGGGGACCAAGATGGACCCGTGGATTCTGCTGCCCCGCAGGACTATTTTAATACGCGGTCTGCTCCTGCCTGCGGGGATGGTGAAGTCCATTATTGAGCAATGATACTCAGACTATTCAATTCAGCCATCCTGGACGCCTGTTTCCATCCGGGTCGGCCCATCCTGACATGGCACCTGAACAGACCGGTCCCTTTGCCCGACGGTCAGGGCTGTGGGGTTGGGTAGGGACTAGGCGTGCCAATGGTTTGTGTCGGGTCGGGTTCGTGTCGTGTCTAGTTTCGGGGTCGTGTCCAAAACCCCTAGACCCGGACCCGGACCCGGACCCGGACCCGGACCCGACCCATTTAACTAATCGTGTCTAGATCCTAAACCCGTACCCAACCCGTTTATAAACAAGTAGACCCGATAAGACCTGTTAGACCTGTTTACCACATGGGTCTATTTAGTTGACCCGATCCGACCAATCCAACTAGACCCGATAGACCAGCTGATACTATATAATACAATATCGGATTGCGGGTAGATCCGACCCGACACGACCCGTTGAATTTTAAACGGTTCTTGTCGGGTATATCGTCTCCAGACCCTAAACCCGGACCCGACCCGTTTATTAAACGGGTCTATCGTGTTGACCCGTTTACGACCCGAACCCGTTTAACCCTGACCCAGAACCGCAAACTTCGTGTCGTGTTGGGTCCAAAATTGCTAGCCTTAGTAGGGACGGTAACGGATCGGGTTTGGGACGGGTCGGCTCATCCCAATCCCACCCCACTCAGGAATATCTTATCCCAACCCGTCCCAACCTGTCGGGTTTGAATGATCAATCCCAAACCCATCCCACTCACACTAGCAAAAACCTAAACTCGTCCCGTCCCGTCCCGTCCCATCCCAATTATATTTATACAAAACAAGTCTGATAGTTGATTATATTTTGAACTAAACTTATTTTCATTAATAGAAGAAATGAACATATTACGATCTAAACTTATTATAACGTAAAACAACGGTTTTTATGTTTTTGTTAAATATATATACATTGAATGAATTAAACATATACAGTACAATGAAAATGTATACAACTTACTACAAGCCTACAACTAGTTAAACACAATGAACATATCTATAATTAAATCAGATATATTCTCGAAATTTTATAAGCAAAAGACATGTGTTGTATTATCTCCTTAAATATAGTATTGGTACAACATAAAATAGGATAATAAACTAAATCCGAGTAAATTATCAAACAACAAAATAAATAGCATATATGTAATCGGTTTAGGTCGGGTCGGGATAGGCTAATCCAGACCACGTTCGAAACTCAATCGGGCTTATTTCGTAAATCCCTAATCCATCCTAACCCAACTTATTCCATCCCAAACCTGGTTCAATAGGGTCTGGTCGGGTTTCCCATTAGCCCATCCCGTTCCCATCCCTTAGGGTTGGGTGCAACGAACGGTTGTGATCAACGCCAAGTCTAGATCGCATGATCCGGATGTTACACCTAGTCCCAATAGGTGTATCGCACTCAACCCCGATTGGCAAGCAAATGGAGGGTTGCAACCACCCACGAGAGATGGCCTGATCTATATGGAAAACTGGATGGCTGAATAATAGCACTCGCATCAAAAGCATCGGGTTAAATTTCTATCCAGAGGCAATTGGGTGATAGCACCGTGATCCGGAAGTTGGTCCCCAAAACATTAATAAGGGCATGTTTGGATTTGATTCAGCACCGACTGTTATCTTACATAATCAGATTATGACAGAATCCATAAGCAGGAGTCGAAAGTTGCTCGCATGTGTTTTTGCTAGAATCTGATTTTTCTATGCAAAATCGATTCTAGCTTCTGCGTGAATCAGTTTCTGGCAATGCATCTAAACAGGCTTTCACAGGAATCTTGCTGGGAAATAAAGAACCTTCCCGCCTTGTGTTGAGAATAAAAATAAAGAAAGAAAGAGAATATCTAAAGAGAAGCACACACCAACTTATCGAGGTTCGGCACCAAAGTAGTGCCTACGTCCTCACCCCCTTCTTCTCCAACAATTCCACTATATAGAATGTGAGATTACAAGAAGGAACTTCTTCCCAAGCCGCTACAACATAGCTTGAGGATTACAACTCTTCTCTCAACACTATTGAGAGGATGACAACTTCACTCACAACTCTCTTGTGTGTGGATTACAAACTTGTGTATTGTATATTGTGTGTTCCTACACCCATATCCCCTCCTTTTATAGGGAATGATAGCCTCTTGGTATTCCCCAAGCCATAATGAAACACTTCTTCCAATGCATGCATACATGCATGGAGTATTATGGAGAATACTCTAGAATCATAGAGAATTCTAGAGAATAGAGAATTCTTGGAGAATACTCTAGAATAGAGAATTCTAGAATATTCATTATAGAGAATACATTTATAGAATTCTGGCTAGAATAGAGAATTCTAGAATATTCATTATAGAGAATACATTTATAGAATTCTGGAGAATATTCTAGAAAACATGCATGTAGAATATGAATGGTCACCCATCTTTGACTGAGTATATCTTCTAGAAAATTCTTCTAAAAGATAGTGATTCTGAATCATCTCATCATGGGGATAGACCTCATTCCTATCAATCTCCCCCTCCATCCACATGATGAAGAGTCTTCATATCGTAGCCATCCCTGCCAATCTTCTGTAAAGATCATACTTCTGTTTCGGTAGAGGCTTCGTCATCATATCCAATGGATTATTCCTTGTGTCAATTTTAACAATCTGCATCAATTGATTCTCCAAAGCATCTCGGATCCAATGGTAACGAACATCGATATGCTTTGTCCTTGAGTGATATGTGGCATTTTTACTCAAGTCAATAGCGCTCTGACCGTCACAATGAAGTATATATTTCTCTTGATTCTGGGACAATTCCTTTAAGAAATTCTTCATCCAAAAAAGTTCTTTGCTAGCATCTGTAGCAGCAATATACTCAGCTTCTGTAGTAGATAGAGCAACTACCTTCTGCAGTTTCGACTGCCATGACACAGCTCCCCCTGCAAAGGTGAACAAATATCCCGAAGTGGATTTTCTTTTGTCCAAATCACCTGCCATGTCAGAGTCAGTATATCCTTCTAAAATAGGCTTGCCACCTCCAAAAGATAAACAATTTTTAGAGGTTCCTCTGAGGTATCTCAGGATCCATTTTACCGCTTCCCAATGTGCTTTACCTGGGTTAGCAAGAAATCTGCTTACCACTCCAACTGCACGTGCGATATCGGGCCTTGTGCACACCATTAAATACATCAAACTTCTAACAGCTGAGGTATATGGAATGATCTTCATTGCTTCCTTCTCCTTCTCATTTGAAGGACTTTGTTGTGAACTTAGCTTGAATTGTCCCGCGAGAGGAGTGCTGACAGGCTTGGAGTTCTACATCTTGAACTTCTTTAGTACACGCTCAAGATACCTTTCTTGTGATAGCCACAACATCTTCTTCTTTCTATCACGAGAGATCTTCATGCCCAAGATATATTGTGCTGGTCCTAATTTCTTCATATCAAAGGACTTACTTAACTCCTTTTTTAACCTGTTAATCTTGGATTTATCCTTTCCAACAATAAGCATATCATCAACATATAGTGAAAGAATAATAAAGTCATTTTTAGAAAATTTTTGAATATAAACATAATGATCTGTAAATGTTCTTTTATACCCCTGCTGAAGCATAAATGAATCAAACTTTTTATACCACTGTCGTGATACCTGCTTGAGCCCGTACAAACTCTTCTTTAACTTACAGACTATGTGTTCCTTTCCTTTCACCTTAAAGCTTTCGGGTTGCTCCATATAAATTTCTTCTTCTAAATCACCATGAAGAAATGCTGTCTTTACATCCAATTGTTTGACTTCTAGATCTAGGAAAACAACAAGACCTAGGATAACCCGAATAGAAGACATTTTCACAACATGAGAAAAAAATCTCTTCATAGTCAATATCTTGTTTTTGCCCGAAGCTTTTTACCACAAGGTGAGCTTTGTGTTTGATTTGATCATTTCCTTCATCCTTGATTTTGAAGACCCATTTGTTCTTCAAAGCTTTGCGGTTCTTTGGCAGCTCCACCAAATCATATGTATGGTTCTTATGCAAGTAATCAATCTCCTCCTGCATAGCTTTCTTCCACTTGTTTTTGTCTTCATGAATTTGAGCTTCATGAAAACTTTCTGGTTCGCCTTCGTCAGTCACCATCGTATACTCTGTAGCTGGATATCTTTTGAGGATTGTCGTTCTCTTTCCGACCGTCTCAACTGAGGTGTTTGCGGCTGTTCATCCACATGTGGCAGCTCCATATATTCTTGCTCTAACTTCCCCTGATTAGGAGCTGGTGGACCTGCATCTTCATCTTCTTCCTGCACTTCTTCATTGTTATCATTTTGTGGCAAAGAAGATGTGGTAATAGGTGTGGAAAAAATATCTGGGATAATATGAATATTTTGTGGCACTTCAACTTGATCAAAATTTGCAAATGTTTTATCTTCAGAAAATATAACATCCCTACTTCTAATCATCTTTTTATTTTTCGGATCCCACAACCTATAGTCAAACTCATCACTACCGTAACCCAAAAAGATGCATGGTGTGACTTTGTCATCGAGCTTTGTTCTTTGCTCCTTGGGCACATGCACAAATACTTTGCACCCGAATACCCGTAAGTGAAAGTAGGACACTTCCTTCCCACTGCAAACCCTTTCTGGTATATCCCCATTTAAAGGGACCGAGGGTGATAAATTAATCAAGTAACAAGCAGTCCGTACTGCTTCTCCCCAAAATGTTTTAGGCAATTTTGCCAAGGATAGCATACTCCTTATCCTCTCAATAATTGTGCGATTCATTCTTTCCGCAATTCCATTTTGTTGTGGTGTGTATGGAGCGGATTTTTGAAGTCTTATGCCATGTTTAGAACAATATTCTTCAAACATTCTTGAAGTATATTCACCTCCATTGTCTGTGTGAATACACTTCAAGAGTTTTCCGGTTTCCCTTTCGACTTTTGTATGAAAATCTTGAAAGACTTCAAAAACCTGATCTTTGGATTTTATGACATACACCCATACCTTTCTGGATGCATCATCTATGAAGGTCACAAAGTAGGAAGCATCACCAAGTGTTTTCACATTAATAGGACCGCACACATCCGAATAAACCAAGTCCAAAATTTTAGTTTCCTTTTTGTTAGCATTCTTAACAAAAGCTACGCGGTGTTGTTTTCCAATTATGCAATGATCACAGTTGGATAAGTTTGTACCTTGCATAGATGGAAGTAGATGCCTCCTTGCGAGAGTTTGTAGTCCTTTCTCGCTCATGTGACCAAGCCGTTTGTGCCACAAGTCCATCGAGGTGCCCTCCATTGTATTGATTTCACCCTTTTCCAAGTGCAACTGGGTTTTATAAAGTGTGCAACACTTCTTTCCTTTTGCCAAAATGAGTGCTCCTTTGGTAAGCTTCCAGTATCCTTTATCAAAGTTGTTTGTGTATCCTTCTTCATCAAGCTTGCCGGTAGAGAGCAAATTGAGACGAAGGTCCGGAACAAATCTAACATCTTTCAGCACTAACTTTACTCCAAGGTTAGTAGTAACACAAACATCTCCAATGCCAAGATTTGAGAAGAATTTTTGTTGCCCATTTTTACCGATCCAAGGTTGCCTTCACGAAGCAAAGTGAAGTAGTCCTTCCAGGGAGTAGCATGATAGGAGGCGCCAGAATCAATCACCCATTCAGGGTCTTGGTATGCAAGGTTTGCACATTCCTCTTCACACGCCGAGAAGAGAACAATCTCGTTGTCGACAGCAACGGCTGCACTTTCTTTGTTTTCTGGCTTCTCATTGGATCTTCCTTGCTTGTTCTCCCATTTAAGCTTGCGACATTCCCGCTTCATGTGTCCATTCTTGCCACAATGATAGCAAGTAACTCCTTTTTTTGATTTTGATCTTCATCTCGACTTGTCACGATAATGTGGTTATCGGCTTTTGTTCCTCCCCCTATTCTCGGTAACAAGAGTGTGAGAATAGGAAGAGCCAGAATATTTCCTTCGAATTTCTTCATTTAATAGGCTGCTTGTAACTTGGCTCATGGATACAACTCCGTTAGGTGCGGAATTGCTAAGAGACACCACCAATGTCTCCCAACTATCCGGTAATGAGCTAAGCAAGAGGAGTGCTTGAAGCTCGTCCTCCAACACCATCTTCATGGATGCAAGCTGATTTACAATACTTTGAATTTCATTAAAATGAATAGAAATGAAATCACCTTCCTTGAACTTGAGATTAACAAGCTTCCGAATTAAGAAAGCTTTGTTGCCGGCAGTCTTCCTCTCGTAGAGATCTTCAAGTTTCTTCCACAAGCTATACGCCGAAGTCTCATTCGACACATGGTGGAATACTGTGTCATCCACCCATTGTCGAATGGTGTCGATGGCTTTCCGATCAAGCTTTTTCCAATCTTCTGCCGACATGGCCTTCGGCTTGGCTGACTCACCTTCTACTGGTGTGTAGAGATCCTTGCAATAGAGAAGGTCCTCCATTTTCGCCTTCAAAATCATCCAATTATTACCGTTCAAGCTAATCATTCGAACGTCACCCGTGAGAGTCTCCATCTCAACACAAGAAGATTAGAAACCTTAGCTCTGATACCACTGTTGGGAAATAAAGAACCTTCCCGCCTTGTGTTGAGAATAGAAATAAAGAAAGAAAGAGATGATCTAAAGAAAAGCATATACAAATTTATCGAGGTCCGGCACCAAAGTAGTGCCTACGTCCTTACCCTCTTCTTCTCCAACAATTCCACTATATAGAATGTGAGATTACAAGAAGGAACTTCTTCCCAAGCCGCTGCAACGTAGCTTGAGGATTACAACTCTTCTCTCAACACTATTGAGAGGATGACAACTTCACTCACAACTCTCTTGTGTGTGGATTACAAACTTGTGTATTGTATATTGTGTGTTCCTACACCCATATCCCCTCCTTTTATAGGGAATGATAGTCTCTTGGTATTCCCCAAGCCATAATGGAACACTTCTTCCAATGCATACATACATGCATGGAGTATTCTGGAGAATACTCTAGAATCATAGAGAATTCTAGAGAATAGAGAATTCTTGGAGAATACTCTAGAATAGAGAATTCTAGAATATTCATTATAGAGAATACATTTATAGAATTCTAAAGAATATTCTAGAAAACATGCATGTAGAATATAAATGGTCACCCATCTTTGACTGAGCATATCTTCTAGAAAATTCTTCCAAAAGATAGTGATTCTGAATCATCTCATCATGGGGATAGATCTCATTCCTATCAAATCTGATTCCAGCAGAATCAGCAATAAGAAGCAGCGGCTGAAAATTAAATCCAAACGAGTACTGAATAATCAATTATTGTGGTGGGTTTTTATGGATCCATTGTACTCAAAAGTTGGTGGTGTATCGCTGATCTGTTGCACTCCTACACAAGTAGAGTGTCACCCCGCTCGTTGCTCCTTCATACCATCTAAACTCAGAAAAGGGGCTACTGAATTTAATCAGCACCAGGGCACCGACACAGGTGTTCTGATCAGGGTCCGATCACATGGATCCCCAGTGAAAGTGGATTGATAAACCAGAGGGCTAATTGCAAAATATCTACCACTCCATACAGAACAATTATTAGACAATGGAAATAAACGAGCACCAATGATGACACCGAGATATAAAGTAGTTCACCCAAATCAGGCTAATCCACAAACAGGAAGTAGGAGATCTCTTCTATATATCACATAATAGACATAGCTTACATGGATTACAAACGAGATCAAGACTTTATAGGGATTCACTGGCCGGCTTTCACGAAGAAACAAGGATGATAAGGTGATCCACCAAGAACACGAGCATGAGAATCGAGAAAGAGTGACATGCTCTTCCTACACCAGTTTTGACGTTCTTCAATCCCTTAGATCCTTCTCCTGTCAAACAACCTTTAATCCCACACCGTCTTATCCAGGGTTTGGCACAGAGCACTAATCCTAACCCCCCACGAGCACAAGTGATGGCTGCAAATATTAGCAAATGTCCCATATTTATCCCAACAAAATTCTAAAATTAGAGACCTAAAACGTGCACACGTTGTCAGATTCGCTATAATTAATTATATCGAAGAAATAGTTTGTACCATTGGTAAAAAGTAATATTTACCAACTTACCAAAATGATCCTGTCACTATAATTAATTATATCGACAGTATAAATTGTTGACTGCTGATAATAAATTTGAAAAAAATATAAAAATATATACTTCAAATGTATGTTATTTGTCGGTAATAAAGTAATATGTAACGATCAACAACTATTACTATTTATGTCGGTATACTGACGGACATAACAACGTCTGTCGATATAAAATCTGATTTTTTTTTAACAGTCCCGATCCCCCCTACCCCCCTCAATCAGCGAACCCTTACAGTCCTGATTCTCCCTCGATCTCCGACGATAGCCAGTTAGTCTTATCCCCTCTTCGCTTTCTTCCTCTTTGACGACCCCACCCCTCCCCAGCCTGATCTCTTGCTCTACACAAGGGGGTAGGGGGTGGCATGTCAACCATAACCCAAACCATCCCAAGGAGCACAAGAAGGAAGAAGTGCGTCGGTACTACGTTTGCGGTCGGACCAATCACATGGCCAACCAACGCTTCTACAAGAAGACAACACCACCTCCAAATCCAAGAATGAGTGGTTCAATGCCGCTCGGCTCCCAAGTCAACATGGTGACTTCTGGGGCTGGCTCTTCTGGAACCAATTTCAGGTCTATTCTCTTTATCCCTTAAGTTAACATGATCTTTCAAACATTTGATCGGTGGATCGACACAGGAGCTAACATTCATGTTTGCTCTGATCAATATTTGATTTTTACTTATTAGGTCTCAGGTGGAGGAGCTATAAGCATGGAGAACAATGTTGAGAATCGTGTGCTAGGGATATGAAGGATCGACATGAAGCTAACATCAGAGAAGACTCTAACCTTGTGCGGAGTCCACCACGTTCCAGAGATTAGAAGAAATCTAATTAGTAGGTCTTTATTAATTCAACATGGCTATAAAGTTGTATTTGAGTCCAATAAAATTGAAATTACCAAGGAAATGAATTTTATTAGAAAATAATTTCTATGTGAAGATATATTTAAATTAAATATTTTTAATCATTCGTCTATAATTTTGAATGTTGTGTCTTTGGCCACTTGGCACCAAATACTAAGTCATGTGAACTATAACTCCATTAAGAAACTCATAATCCTAAACATCATTCAAAAATATGATACTAAGAATCTCGACAAGTGCGAGATATGTGTAGAAGCCGAATATAAAAAAATCCAACTTAGATTACCTAAAAATATGGGAGTGCCTAGCTAAGGTAAAGATCCCCAATAATAAAAGAAAAAAGATAGGACCGAAGACAGTAGATGATATCTTTATCAGTTATACTTTAGATAGTAACATTAATCGATTTTTAGTGTTTAATTCTGAAATAAGCGAGATAGCCAATAACACCATAATCGAGGCTAGAGATACTTCATACTTTGAAAACATCTTTCCTTATAAAATTAGGATCAATACCGATAATCATGCCTCAAGTTCTAATCAGGTAACCCATATCAAACCCGAAGTCCAATTAGAACCTAAGGACCAGACTGATCCTCCCAAATCGAACCTAGAAAAAATAAATGTGTCCGTATAAAAAAAGTCTTTGATGACTTCTATACACTTCTAGTAAAAGACTCTCCCTCTACATATAGATGTAATGAAATCTATGGACTCACTATTTTGGAAGGAAGCCATAGATAACGAGATCTAATCCATAGTTCAAAACCAAACCTGATAATTCATCGACTTACCTCCTGGTTGCAATACCATACCATAGGATGTAAATGGGTATTTAAGAAGAAACATAGATCTGACGGCACCATAGACAAATTTAAGGCACGACTTATAGCCAAGCGCTTTACCCAAAAACTTGGGATAGACTACTTTGATGTTTACTCATCTGTCACTGGGATAATCATGATTAGGATTATCATTGCCTTAGTTTCAATCTATAAACTAGTCATACATCAAATAGATGTTAAGATTACTTTCTTAAATGATGACCTAAATAAGAAAATCTATATGGACCAACCCAAGGGACTCACTACTCTAGGATAAGAGGGAAATGTGTGTAAGTTAATTCAATCTCTTTATGGACTTAAACAAGTCCCAAAACAATGACATATGAAATTTGATAAAGTTATCTTATTCTATGAATTTGATATCAATACCATGAATGGATATGTCTACCATAAAGTAGATAATAATAATATTGTCATTCTATGTCTGTATGTTGATGATATCTTTATATTCAGATCAAACATACAAGTCATAAATTATATCAAACACTTCCTACTCTAAAACCTTGACATGAAAGATCTAGGACAAGCTGATGTTATCTTGAACACAAAAATCATTAGAAAGGATAATGGACTAGTTTCTCCCAATCCCACTATGTCGAGAAAATCCTTAGAAAATTCTACGACTCTGACTACCAACTGATATCCACACCTTATGATCCAAACACCCATTTGACAAAGAACTCAGGACTTCCTACACTACAGAGAGAGTATGCTCAAAACATAAAATCGTTAGGTTTTCTAGCAAACTATACTCGACCAGACATTGCCTACATAGTAAACAGACTTAGTCGTTATACATCTAACCCAAATAAGATCCATTAGAATGTATTATAAAGAGTCTTTAGATACCTTAAGGGAACCTTATCCTATGGACTCCACTATAGTAGATATCTAGTGATATTAGAGGGATACTCTGATGCCAACTGGATTAGAGGATCCCTCTAATATAACTGGATATCCACTATAGTGGAGTCCATCGGATAAGAGGGATACTCTGATACCAACTGGATTTCCAAGATATGGCTCCACTTGCTCATACCTCTACTAGGACTTACCTATATGTATGTAATTGTGACGCCGCAACTCTAGAATCAGGGCTGTTCCCTAGAAACACACATAAAAATATATATGTACAAGGTCATTAATAGCGCAACCCGCGTGGTCCACCAAGTTCTCACGGATTTATACAGTTGTACCAAATGGAGGTTCAAACCGAAAGGAACCTACACCTATTGTGTGATTTATTGATTATTTAATATTTAGTGCTTTTAAACACATTGGGATTGTTGGGTGTGTTTAAAAACCACACAAAACCAATAAAAGTTTAGTCCCATATCGATATGCGGAAAACCCTCTTACCCATTTAAAAGGGATTCCCCCTTTCCCCCCACTAGTTATCACACAAGATGAGGGGCACCACAATCTCACACACGCGCGAACGTGTGTGCCGTGCCGGCCCGGGCTTGGGCTGGGTAGTGTGTGTGTGTGTGTGTGTGTGTGTGCGCGCGCGTGCCCACGGACCCAGACACGATAGCCACTCGAAAATTGGTTGGTCTGCACCTGCCTTATTTTTATTTATACTTTTAAACCCTCCATTGTTGCATACTAGCCGTTACGCGAGAGCGTTGCTGCATGCTAGCTGTTACGAGCAAGCACTCTGTGAGTTGTAACGTGCGGAGTAAATGGGCTTGATCGCAGCCCATAAACCACTCCCCTTTTTCAGCCTCCTATTAATTTCCCAAGGCCTATATAAGGTCTGGTGCAACCATAGAGAATACACTACTCTGAAAATCAGAATTACTCACTGCCTCTCTCTCTCTCTCTCTCTCTCTCTCTCGGATCAAAGTTGTGTTGCGGTGCTGCCCCTTTGCTTTGAGAGAATTTCTTTTCTTGCTTTCGAGTCTCTGGGTTCATGTAAGTTGTTCGAGGTTCGCATATCCTTCCTGAAGCCGTGTTGATGGGAAGGAGGTTGCTTGACCAAGATCGTCGTATCTTTGAGATTCATTACCACGAGTCCTGCGCAAGAGGAGGCAATAAGATTCTTGGGACAGCGCCTAGTGCGATTCGACCATCAGGCTAGAGTTTCTAACTCTATTTTCTTGCTCCTATTAGATCTATAGAAATCAACTTGCATCTAATACAAAACCTAAATATCATTAAATAATATTTAGGTATTTATATAGATATATATCTATCTATCTCTCTTCTAGAAAAGTTCGACAAGGTGAATGACGATTCCATAGAATCCGCTCTGCCTTGGCAAACCCTTTCTAAAAAAAATTCGTCTCTTGTCTTTGCTTATAAAATATTATTTACTAAACAAGAAATATTTTAATATTAAAATTTGATTAAGTCCTATTTTTGCTAGTATAGAACGGTTAGACTTCCAATAGATTCATCAGAGCCGTCAGATGACAGGCAACACGACAGATAAAATGAACTCAGCCCAAACCACCACCTATAGATGCATCAGCCCTACCAACTTACGGATCAGGACACCTTATGGAATCACTACTCTTTAGTTGGGAGTCATGGCTTTGTCACACCATGAATCATGGGAGCATGATGCCTTCGTCGGGGGAGCACCACTAGTTGGTTTCTTGAATAGACTGGTACGAGGAGCGTAATCATTGCACCGCGATATCCTCCTTTAATTTTGATCCTCAGGGATATGGCATGGTAAGCCACTATCTCCTATAATAATCGTGGCACCCTTAGGGACCACTTCTGCAGAGATTGTCTGGCTTGATTCATCCCGAAGGCAGTTAGGTGCATGCACTGGTAGGGACCACCTCTGTAGAGATCGTCTGGCTTGATTGATCCCGGAATCAACGAGTTGGTAGCTGGGAAGTCACTTGGACCAGACTGTCACACCTCGAGATCAGCAATAGGACTGGGCCCGACCCTATAGGTGAGAATGGTGACATTTTGATTGGTTTGGGAGGGGGTGCCCTTCAGATTTTGAGGTTTTTACCGAAATGGCCACCAACTCTCAACTATTGTTGAGAATGGACCCCGTCAAAAAATCTGCACGAAAATGGCCACCAGCACGTGGGAAACAGGTCGCACGGTGACACTAAACAGGTAAAAAGACATATTGACCCTTACCACTGTAAAAACCTATCTCGGCTGGGTAACTTGGTTTCTTACGAGTTTTGAGAGAAAATCGAGCCTTTCGTCTTGTTTTCGTCACGAACAACCTTCGTCGAGGCTGCGTCCGACAACCTCCAACTCAATCGGCTGCGTCGTCGTGGCTGGGTAACTTGGTTTCGCCGAGGCTGCGTCGTCGAGGGTTCATCTTCGAGGGTTCATCGTCGAGGGTTTGTCACGATCAACCGTCGTCGAGGGTTCGTCGGACCGGCGTCAACGTCAACAGTCGCTGAGGCTTCGTTGTTGAGGCTTCGTCGCTGAGGCTTCGTCTTTCAGGCTTCGTCGGATTTGCCAAGGTATGCTCTATAGACCCAAATCCTTAGCCCTATATTTCTGCCAGGGACTGGCTTTAAACTGTGAGACGAAAATCAGACGAAATAACAACTTTCGTCTAGTTTTCGTCGCCGTAAATTACAGTCAGTTCTGGCAGAGACTGGCTATGGCCTGTGTGACGAAAACCGGACGAAATAACAAATTTCGTCTAGTTTTCGTCGCCGATAAATCACAGTCAGTTCTGGCCGAGACTGGCTATGGCCTGTGTGACGAAAATCGGACGAAATAACAATTTTTGTCTAGTTTTCGTCGCCAAAAAATCACAGTCAGTTCTGGCAGAGACTGGCTGTGGTCTGTTTGACGAAAATCGGACGAAATAACAAATTTCGTCTAGTTTTCGTCGCCGAAAAATCACAGCCAGTTCTGGCAGAGACTGGCTATGGTCTGTTTTGACGAAAATCGGACGAAATAACAAATTTCGTCTAGTTTTCGTCGCCGAAAAAGCACAGTCAGTTCTGGCAGAGACTGGCTATGGTCTGTTTTGACGAAAATCGGACGAAATAACAAATTTCGTCTAGTTTTCGTCGCCGAAAAAGCACAGTCAGTTCTGGCAGAGACTGGCTATGGTCTGTTTGACGAAAATCGGACGAAATAACAAATTTCGTCTAGTTTTCGTCGCCGAAAAAGCACAGTCAGTTCTGGCAGAGACTGGCTATGGTCTGTTTGACGAAAATCGGACGAAATAACAAATTTTGTCTAGTTTTCGTCACCGAAAAAGTACAGTCAGTTCTGGCCGTGACTGGCTATGGCCTGTGTGACGAAAATCGGACGAAATAACAAATTTCATCTAGTTTTCGTCGCCGAAAAATCACAGTCAGTTCTGGCAGTTCTGCCCGAGACTTGCATTAAGCTGTGTGACGAAAGTTGGACGAAAATTGGACGAAATTATAAATTTCGGCTATGTTTCGTTGCCGAAAAGTCACAGTCAGTTGGGAAATTCTTTATCTGTATCCATGGACTAATGGAAGGATATTTTGTTCAATCTAGAAACTGAGAGATCAATTCTTTTCAAACAAAGCTTACAGTATTTTCGTATTTGGAGAATAACTAATAGTAGTTTCGTCCATATTTTATGTATTGTTTCGTCCACATATCATCCAAATTTTCATCATATATATATTTTGTTTACAGATGGTGAAGAGACACCGTGGTCGTGGGCGTTCTCGTGGAAGTGGTGATAGGAACCCTGCTTCTTCTATAATTACACAACCTATTGAAGTAAAGAAAAAGAAAAGAAAGATAGAAGAGGGAGAGAATGTTGAAGAAAAGAAAGTGGGCACGGAACTAAGTGAAAGATTAAGGTATTTTGGTAAAGCTTCTGCAAGGAACAGCATTAAATACCTTAATGAAATTGAGGAGCACTTCAAGGCAATGGATACAAAAACCAATTCTACAGATATGATGGATAGGATGAAAAGGAGTTGTTTTGGTTTCTTATTTGATTGGAGACGCGGTGCACGAGCTATATTGATTTCCCCAAGTGTCATTCATTATTTGTGGCAAAGACACTTAGGTGGTCTGAAGTTTGATTTGGATGGCCAGACTATTTCCTTATCTCCGTTGGAGTTTTCTTTAGTTTCTGGACTCCGGTTTGGTCTTGGGCCTCCTCCTCCGATGCTAGAGATAGGGTCAGACAACTTGAGAAGCAGATACTTTCCACGCGGGGCTACTCAGGCCTCCTTAATGGCTTCAATCATAGCAACTGCAGTTCCAGATAATGCAATAAAACTTTCTTTGGTACTTCTTTTGGAAAGTGTCATTCTTGGGAGCAACAAGAATGTCAACGTACCGGAAAGATATTTGAGATTGGTGGATGATCTGGACGGTTTCAATAGCTACCCTTGGGGTAACCTCTGTTATAGCAATATTATATCTGGGCTTGAAGGTGCAGTAAATGTTACTAAGTGGCCACCAAAGTATAATATTTTTGGATGCATGTACATTTTACAGGTATTATTCTATACATAAACAATTCATAGTATCTATTATTTGATATTTGTATTAATTTTTCTTTAATTATTTGCTACAGGCATGGGCATTCGAACGGATTCCCCAACTGGGGAGTGTATGTGCCATGATGCTTGAGCATCCAAGATGGCCGAGATTACTCAATTGGTATGACATAAGAGTAACGTCACACCAAAGAATAAATGATATTGTGAATTCAAATAAAGTAAGTATATGAGTTTTTAATTGCTTAGATTAAAGTAATAGATGCATCGTATAATTATTAATTTTTTTGTCTGAATGTATTAATAGGCTCAGATTTTGAAAGAGCTGACTCTCACAGAAGAGGAGAAGACAAATAATCTGCTGCAAAATCTATTTGATGCTGAGGCTTCTCCCTTCGAAGGCAATCAGCTGTTGTTGACTGCACCGGAAGATTTTGACAGATCCGATGAAGTGAAGTTTGAGGAAAGATTCTCCTCACTTGAGGAGAAATTTGAAAAAAAATTATGCTCACTTCAGGAGAAGTTTGAGGAATGTCAAAGGAAGATCTCCTCAATTGAGGAGAAATATGAAAAGAAGATCTCCTCACTTGAGGAGAGAGTTGGAGAACTATTATGCATCATTGCAGAGAGTCAGGTAAACCAATAACGATTCCTATGTATTCTATAATTATTTACTTTTTGTATACGTATGCATTAACTATATGTTTATCTTTAACGGTATATGCAGAAGGAGAAGGACAAGAAGAAGGAGGATGAGGAGGAGAAGAAGGAGGATGAGGAGAAGAAGGAGGAGGAGGAGGAGGAGGAAGAGAAGGAGAAGAAGGAGAATGAGAAGAAGAAGGAGGATGAGGATGAGGATGAGGATGAGGAGGAGAAGGAGAAGGAGAAGAAGAACGAGAAGAAGAAGGAGGAGGAGGAGGAGGAGGATGAGGAGGAGAAGGAGAAGGTGAAGGAGGAGAAAAAAGAAAAGGATAAAATAGAGAAGGAGAAGGAGAAGAAGGAGAAGGATGATGAGGAGGGAGACGAGGTGGTGGTGGAGAGGGTTACATTCAAAGGTTTAACATCACAGCGGTTGAAGAAACCGGGTCGAAAAATAAGCTCTCCATACACCACCTACAAAAAGAGAAAAATTCTCCGTAAGGAAATACACGAAGAGGAGGTCGTTGACGTGGAAAAATCGATAAGAAGACTTTCGTCTGAAGAGAGAGAGACAATGATAGCTTTTCTTGATAACAACAGAAATAATTTGTAAGTATAGTCACTATATAATCTATTTTTGAATGATAACATATTTTGCCTCTTAGTAATTAATTGTATCATTGTCAATATAGGCCTGAAGTTGTAATTGATGGGTTCTTTATAACCCCTTACTTAATTAACAAACTATATGAGCGCACATCATGGGTGATGAGCGAGGTGAGTTTATATCAATTATTTTTTTTGATATATCTCGATATGTCATATTCAATCGTTTAAAACTTTATATTGTTGTAGCACATTGATGTATATATGTACTTACTTGAAGAGCGCAAGTTAAGGAATAAGACCAGTACAACATTCACCATTTCTTTGGCTAGGATATATTCTTGGGTATATCTCTCATTCTTAATAGTATTTGTATAAAAATTTTTCTCACAATTCAATAAATATTTATTATTCATGTTTGAATTGCAGATATTATGTCAAACATGCTATAAGGATTGGAAGGACTTTGTACAAAGTTACGATAAAAGCAACCTAGATAAAGATCACCTTATGTATGCCTTCATTGCATCATATAGGTGGCCCAAAGAATTCGGTTGTCCTCTCAAAGATGATAAAGGGGATATCATTCCGTTATGGAAGTGTTCATACGTAATAATCCCTATCAATGAAGAAAACCAACATTGGTATCTTGGGATTCTTCATATGCAGGATAGGCAATTAGTTTTGATAGACTCTCTTTATAGTGACCCTGTTTCTAAGTATAGGAAAAAGGTAGAAGCATTTTTAGAAATTCTACCAATGTTTTTAAATTTTTTGGGAGATGAAAATGCATTACAGGATGCAAAATGGATAAGCAAGAATGGTAAAGATCATCCTAGGCAAAACAATGGGTAAGTTTTTATTACGAAATGCTGACAATAAAATATTAGTCCTTTTATACAACTAACAATTTTATATGTTATATAGGTTTGATTGTGGCGTATTTTTGATGTGTTTTGCCAATTATTATAGCTGCAACAAAAAGATCGATTTCAGTCAGGTATAATATTCAGTTGTTTGCAATGTAATATTCAGTCAGTTATAATATTCAATAATTACACTTGCAATCTAATTGTTTAAATTTGTAGGTTGATATGACCTCATTTCGAAGGCGAATTGCATATCAAATTTTGCATAAATATGTAGATTGAAGGGCCATGACGATTGGGATGACTCGATGCATCAAAGAACTTGTTATTTGTTGGAATTTGTAATTTGTAATATGTTGTACTTTGTTGTAATTTGTAATGGAAGGGCTATGACTGAAGGAATGACTCGATGATTTGGAAGTTGGATCAAAGTTATTTGTAATTTGTTAGAATTTGTAATGGAATGATATGTTGTTTGTAATTGTTGGAAGTTGGATCAAAGTTATTTGTAATTTGTTGGAATTTGTAATGGAATGATATGTTGTTTGTAATTTGTTGGAAGTTGGATCACAGTGAAATTTGTAATGGAATGATATGTTGTTTGTAATGGAATGATATGTTGTTTGTAATTTATTGGAAGTTGGATCACAGTGAAATTTGTAATGGAATGATATGTTGTTTGTAATGGAATGATATGTTGTTTGTAATTTGTTGGAAGTTGGATCACAGTGAAATTTGTAATGGAATGATATGTTGTTTGTAATGGAATGATATGTTGTTTGTAATTTGTTGGAAGTTGGAATGATATGTTGTTTGTAATTTGTTGTAATTTGCATCACAGTGAAACCTGCCAGAGACTGCCCATACAACCTGTTAAAATATAGACGAAATTCGGACGAAATAACAAATTTCGTCTATGTTTCGTCGAAGAAAAATTACATAATCAGGCTAACCGAGACTGTCTTTGGGCTGTGAGACGAAATCAGGACGAAATAACAAATTTCGTCTATGTTTCGTCGAGTTTTCGTCTAGTTTTCGTCCTAAAAAAATCACAGTCATTTCTGCCAGATACTGGCTTTTGGTTGTGTGACGAAAATCGGACGAAATACCAAATTTCGTCTAGTTTTCGTCGCCGAAAAAGCACAGTCAGTTTTGGCCGAGAGTGGCTATGGGCTGTGTGACGAAAATTGGACGAAATACCAAATTTCGTCTAGTTTTCGTCGCCGAAAAAGCACAGTCAGTTCTGGCCGAGAGTGGCTATGGGCTGTGTGACGAAATCGGACGAAATACCAAATTTCGTCTAGTTTTCGTCGCCAAAAAAGCACAGTCAGTTTTGGCCGAGAGTGGCTATGGGCTGTGTGACGAAAATTGGACGAAATACCAAATTTCGTCTAGTTTTCGTCGCCGAAAAAGCACAGTCAGTTCTGGCCGAGAGTGGCTATGGGCTGTGTGACGAAAATCGGACGAAATACCAAATTTCGTCTAGTTTTCGTCGCCGAAAAAGCACAGTCAGTTTTGGCCGAGAGTGGCTATGGGCTGTGTGACGAAAATTGGACGAAATACCAAATTTCGTCTAGTTTTCGTCGCCGAAAAAGCACAGTCAGTTCTGGCCGAGAGTGGCTATGGGCTGTGTGACGAAAATCGGACGAAATACCAAATTTCGTCTAGTTTTCGTCGCCGAAAAATCACAGTCAGTTCTGGCCGAGAGTGGCTATGGGCTTTGTGACGAAAATCGGACGAAATAACAAATTTCTTCTAGTTTTCGTCGACGAAAGTTGGACGAAAATTGGACGAAATCACAAATTTCTTTTATGTTTTCTTTCTCTATAATTTTTGTTCACTCTAATGTTTATCTCTCTATAATTTCTTCTCTCTATAATTTTGTCTCTATAATTTTTTTGTCTCTATAATTTTTTTTCTCTCTATATTTTTTCTCTCTCTACAAATTTCGTCTATTTTTTCTCTCTCTATAATTTTTGTTCACTCTAATTTTTATCTCTCTATAATTTTATCTCTCTATAATTTTTATCTCTCTATAATTTTTTTCTCTCTCTATAATTTTTTGTCTCTATAATATTGATTCTCTTTCTATAACAATCTATAAATTTTTTTCTCTCTATATAAATTTTTCCACTCTCTATAATATTTTTACATGAGACTACCTCTCCTTATTTTTCTCTCTCTATAATTTTTTTTCAATCTATAAATTTTTTCCACTCTCTATGATATTTTCTCTCTATGTAATAGGAGAAGCAGAAGATATCTAATGTTCTTCTAAGATCAGTTTGCACTTTTTTCCTGCGCCATGAACTCCAAATAGAGGATGCGAAGAAATACCAAATAAGATCAGTTTTCAAACTGAATAACTTCTTAAATGCAAAATCTTAAGAAATGTCATTACATTACAAACTTAAGATATGTCATTACATTACAACATTCGAGACATGCAATACTCCAGAAATATCATTACAATAGAGTTCTCCCTCACATATCATTACAATCACCTTCATTCATATTACAATGAATATAAATAGAAAGACCATCATAGCCAAAAGTGCTCCTAACATACAAAACCCACACTCCCGAGTGGTAAACTTAGGAGCGGGAGGGACAAAAGAGACGCAATCCGAAGGTGCATGACGCTTGCTATCCAAAGGGATATCATGATGTTTATAAGGAGGGAGATGCTCGCTTTGGAACTTGGATAAGTGACCTTCAGCCTCCTCCAAGGAACGGAATGAACGATACCACATAGTATTTATTTGCCATAGGTACGATACCTGTATAATCATGTCATTCAATAAGTTTTATAAATGTTGAAAAAAAATGCAGAAATTAAAAACAAGAATATATATCATAATATGCATATATAACAACAAGTAATCATAGTGATTTCAATAATTCAGTCAGACATGTTATAATGACTGGAAGAAGTATGTGTAAAGTTATAAAGGGAACAAGTAAAAAAACATGATACCTTTACTCTGTAATAATAGGAAAGTTACATGATTTTTTATTATGTCCAGAACGTTTACATCTAGCACATTTGACAGTCCGGCGTTCCTCACCCTGTGAGAGAATTCTTTTTTTCTTTGGCCTTCCCGCTGTTTTTTTTCCAATGGGTGGGATTAGTTTATTAGCTGATTGAATACTTTCTGGGGTCTTCCACTCACTTTTATCAGCAACTGGATATATAGATTCTGCATAGGTTGCCCTGTAGTTATCCGCTGTATAGTAGTGTGCACAAAATAGATAAGGATCCATCTTATACTGTGCAATTCCGGCTAATGCATATGAACATGGCATGGCCATCACATGAAATTTACGGCATGTGCATTTTCGATTGCTTAAAACTACATGATCACAATATTGTATAGATCTGACCATATACTCATCGAGATTAATAGGATGACACGCTGTGCCACGAGCTCTATCCATATCTCCGGCTAGCTGATTTTCTGCCCATTTTGTTAGTTTTGTTGTCAAAGTTGTTGCCGTATTTCTTCGTTTGAACCATAAAAGTTAGAGCTTTAACCGATATTGCTCCAAAATCATAGTGATGGGTAGTTCTCTGATATCTTTTAGGACACTATTGTAACTTTCAGAACTATTTGTGGTTATAATATTATACCTTCTGCGTGTGAAATACGCTGTAGTCCATTTTGCTGGCTCAATTTCTCGTAACCAGTCATGTGCATCTTCATTCATGTGCTTTATAGTTTCCATCACTTGATGAAACTTTGATTCTCTTGTTGCCTTTGCAGCTGTATAAAAGTAAGAGTATAATCTTTGTTGTTTGAATTTGGCATACATGTTTTGCGAAATATGGAACGCACAATAACCATGTACAGCATCCGGAAAGACAATAGGAACTTGAGCCAATAAAGCCTTGTGCCGGTCGGATATAATAACCAAATCATTAACTTGACCCAAGCTGTCCCGCAGTTGTGTTAAGAACCAATTCCAACTTTCATTGTTCTCCGATTCACCAATCCCAATAGCCACGGGAAATATATGATTATCTCCATCCAAAGTGGTTGCAATAAATAAAGTACTTTTGTACTTGCCTTTTAAATGAGATCCGTCAACGGCTATTACTGGTCTTAGATTTTGTCTTTGAAAACTACGTAAACATGGACCAAGAGCCATAAAAACAGCCTTAAATCTGTCTCTTTCCCTTAAAATATTAGTGATGGTTCCAGGATTATTTTGTGCAACTTCATGACAATATGCTGGAAGAATTACATACGAGTCCTCGTATGAGCCTCTTAAAAGAGCAATTGCCATCTCCCTTGCCAGCCATGCTTTTCGATAAGTGATCTGCACACCAAATTCTTATTGCACATCACATATAATTGCTTTGGGAGAGTACAATACATGTGCTTCTATTCGAGCTTTCACAAAATCACATATCAACTTGCTTGTAGCTTGTCGATGATCAATTCCACGCTGCGGCAATGAGCAGTTGTGTAGGCCTAGGAAAGTAATTTTGAAAACATCACACCCTTTTTGTCTACTTGCACGTAATCTCCAACTGCAATTTTCTCTTTTACATTTTAATGCATATCTTGTTCTGCTGGACTTCATCACCTTGTACTCAGTGTTTGTAAATAAAGCATTCTTCTGTACCATCTTGATCAATGTATCTTTATCTATAAACATCTGATTAGGATAAAGTTGTTGATAATCATCTTTTACTTCAACAGCAATAGGGAATTCGTTAGGTACGTATTTGTCTTCATAAACCAAAACCGAATCAGGTATTGAAGACTTACGTTCATCGTTTTCCATCCAACTACTGCTGGCAAAACACTCTTTCTGGCTATGTCTCAGTGGTACTTCTTTCTTACTTCTTTGTTTTTCAGTCTTACTTCCTTCTTGCTTACAGATAATATCCTTATCCTTCAGCTGACTATTCTGTTGAGTGTGCTTTGGAGATACTACCATATCCGCAGGAGTGTCAATGAATAATTCCTCCAATACATGACAACCAGCAGGCTTCTGGTTAAGATCTATAGATAATTTTGCATCTCTTCTTGATCCCTGCTGATCGTCATCTATATTCACCTTACTGGGCATATATTATTTAAAAACATATAAGTACATGAACTAATTAATCATCAGAATTACAATATAAGATATTTGAAAAAATTATTCATACCTTCTGTCATTCATAACAATGTCAAATAATAGAGGGTTGTCTTCAGGTTTCTCCACACTCTTGTACTCAATACGTTGACTGACATCTAGTGTGCATGGTACAAAACTGAAATCCTCGCCATAATTAATATCAATCTTTTCATCCGTATGCAAATCTCCAACACCGAATGATGACGATATCGAACAATGAAGCTCCGATGACGTCGAGATATTTTTTAAGTCAACGGAAGGGGTAACTACACAAGGTGTTTTACGAGACACCTGTGTCGTTTCTTTCAACTTCCTCTTACTACCGAGTTGTTCGATTTCAATCGACCTGTCAATAGATCTCGGATTTTTCAGCACTCTGCTTATCAGCAATGGGACATTGCTATTATTGGCTCGGATGTTATGGGCAATAAATACTGCAACATCATTATCATCCACAATTTCGGCAGGAGGACATGCAAGTGTACTTGGATATAAAACCTTCATTGTGATTTCATACTCTTTGAGACTATCATTTGTAATCTTATAAATTTCCTGAAGAAGACAGTCAAAATCCGATTTTGTAGATAAAATGATACTTTTAGTTCTTCCACCCCTGTACTCGTATTTTTCTTTCAAATATAACAATTCTCCATCGTAACAACAAAGTATCGGTAATGTTGAATCCATATTTCAAATCCCTGTTAGCATAGAATCACAATATCAAAACTCAGCAATATAAAATTTGATATCAAATATGAATCATTTTATCGATTTCATCACTTTTTCATCCTACAATGTGATGTTACTATTTTAAGCATAGAACCACAATATCAAAACTCAACAATACCAAATTTGATACCAAAAATTAATCATACGTATCCAATACATACTAGACTTATCACGACCAATACATACTAGACTCATCACGACCAATATAATATAAATTCAGCTAATTTTGTCGATTTCATCCCTTTTTCGTCCTAACCATAATGATGAATAGCCAATTTTATCAATTTCGTTCATTTTTTGTCCATCTTTCGTCCTAAAATGTGCTGTTAATATTCAACTACTTTTTGTTGATTTCGTTCCTTTTTCTCGATTGGTTATTGTTGTTAATGAAATCATAAAGTAATCAAATACAATGAAGAAGTTAATCAAACATATATGAAAAATGGAGGTGAAGTATATGAGTCGTTGAAAGGGGGTGAAGTGTAGGACTCATCACGACCAATATAATATAAATTCAGCTAATTTTATCGATTTCATCCCTTTTTCGTCCTAACCATAATGATGAATAGCCAATTTTATCAATTTCGTTCATTTTTCGTCCATCTTTCGTCCATCTTTCGTCCTAAAATATGCTGTTAATATTCAACTACTTTTTGTTGATTTCATTCCTTTTTCTCGATTGGTTGTTGTTGTTAATGAAATCAAAAGTAATCAAATGGTACAATGAAGAAGTTAATCAAACATATATGAAAAAAATCGCAAAGGATGGAGGTGAAGTATAGGAGTCGTTGAAAGGGGGTGAAGTGTAGGAGCCGTCGAAAGGGGGTGAAGTGAAGGAAGACTCACGGGATTTGATGATCGCCGTTGAAATGGGTGTCCGTCTCTCAGTTGCCGTCGAAAGAGGTGGAGGAAGCTGCCGTCCAAATGAGGGAAGTGAAGGGCGACTCAATGGGAGCTAGGGTTTTAGTAGTAAAGTAAAAGGGTAGTTAGGTCCCAAAGAATTTTCAGTGGCCATTTTCGTGCAGATTTTTTGACGGGGTCCATTCTCAACAATAGTTGAGAGTTGGTGGCCATTTCGGTAAAAACCTCTCAGATTTTCATAGGAGAAGGGAGAAGATTTGTACAATCTGAACCTGTATGGCTCGTCATTTTTTATTTTTTAGATGAAGGCACCACCACAGTGGTCAGTACATCAATTGTTAGCACACCAGCACAAGATAGACCAAGGATCGAAACTTGACACACACACACTCTTTACAGACCAAAGGGGTAGTGATTCCATAAGGTGTCCCGCGGCGGGCATGACACATCTATAGGAGTGGTAATGGGTCATGTCGGGTCGGGTTCATGTCGTGTCTAGTTTCAGGTTGTGTCCAAAACCCCTAGACCTGGACCTGACCCGTTTAACTAATAGTGTCTAGATCCTAAACCCGTACCCGACCCGTTTATAAACGGGTAGACCCGATAAGACCCGTTTACCACACGGGTTTATTCAGTTGACCCGATCCGACTCGACCTGACCTAACCCGATAGACCCGGTGATACTATATATTACAGTATCGGATTGCGGGTAGACCCGACCCGACCCGACCCGTTGAATATTAAATGGGTCATCCCAGGTCTACCGTGTCCAGACCGTAAACCCGGATCCGACCTGTTTATTAAACAGGTCTATCGTGTCAACCCGTTTATGACCCGAACCCGTTTAGCCCTGACCCAGACCCACTAACTTCGTGTCGGGTCCGAAATTGCCAGCCCTATGCATCTACACCTATCAGTCCAGGCGGAGTGTCAATTACCTGTTGGGTTGCCTAGCATTGCCTAACATCAGACGGCTCCGATGAATCAGGCACGCCACTGGATGGCCATATCGGATCATCTCTCTTATCTTCCAGACCCATCAGTGTCTCGCATGAATTGCTGCTTACGAAAACGCAAGAGCACGACCAGATCCATGAATCACCGTATGTAAGGGTGGGCATGGGCCAGCCCACGGGCCTCATTTTAGGCTATATCGGTCAGACCTATTCAAAAATATATATATTTACTCGGCCCAAGCCCAGGCCAAGTCCACCCCAACCCGTATATGCCCATATAAAGCCAGGCCCACAAAAAGTCTATTACCCATCAAGTCCAATAAAGCCTGGCCCATGATGAAAAACAGGCCGAGTCTAAGAATGGGCTAGTTTTTTGCAAAACCAGCTTTAACTTAATGAGACGTAATTCTAGATTTATCAACATACGAGTATTTGACAATAAAACAAAATTTGAGTCCAAAACTAGTTTTATAGTTATTTCCTCCATTTAAATTATTCTATTTTTAAAACATTCTCTCTCAACCACATTGTCTTTCTATAACATTATCTCAATTAATTTATTTTTTCGATCATCTACAACATTATTTACGTAATATTTTCCCTACTAATATTTCTCTTCAACGTATTCTCTCTATAATATTTCCTCTACAATATTCTATCTAAAACTCTATTTCTTTCTACAATGTTTTCCCTCCGATTTTCTCTAAAATATTTTTTCACCTCTATGATATTTCTTCTTTACAACATTCTATATGATATTTTCTCACAATACAACATTTTGCCCCTCTAATATTTTAGTTATAAATTTTTTGTTCTAGAACATTTTCTCTATAACATTTCCTTTATACAACATTCTCACTACAATATTCTCTATAGTGTTTTCCCTCCACATTTCCTCTACAATATTTTCAGCATATAATATCTTTTCTACATCATTTCCTTTCTTTACAAAATTCTCTACAATATTTTTTTCTCCTCAGACAATTCTCTTTAAAACACTTTATAACATTCTCTCTACAATATTTCCTTTCTATGATATTATCTCTAAAGTATTTTCCCTTTGTAATATTTTCTCTCAACAATATTTTCTCGCTCTATAACATCTTTTCTCAATAAAATTTTATTTCTGCACATCAATTCTTCTTCAGTATTCTCTACAATATTCAGTCTGCAACATTTTCTCTACAATATTTTCCTTCTACATTTCTCTACAATATTTTCTCCACAATATTTTTAATATCTCAAATGCATTTTTCCTCTAGAATATTCTCAATAATAATTCTCGTTACAATATAATTTTTATATAGCATTCTCTCTATAATATTCTCTTTACAATAGTTTCTCTGTACAAGAAACTTTATTCACAATATTCTGTTGATTACCATTTTTCCGGCCTACCTCGAGAACCCAAACGCAGAATAATTTTGCTTGGTTTTAGTGATTTTTAGGTTTTGGTTTTGAAAAAACAACTTTCTAACCGGATCAAAACACACCCAAAAACACACCCAAAAACACGTGTCCAAAACCAATGCCAAATGCACCCTCAAATGGATGATTCTCAAAAAACAACCCAGATTTAACACGAAATACTTCACTGCATTTAGGTTCCAACTTCCAACAAAGGAAAGATGCAGAATATTGAATCAACAGTACCACAATGTTTTGTTACTGCATGTCAGAAGAGTACCATAAATATTTCAAACTAAACACAAGACCCAGCATCATCGTTGTCATCGTCTTCAACCTCGAAAATTTCCAATCCCATTGCGTAAAATCTATTAGGTAATAAAGTCCTGGAGACAAAAAAAGATAAAAAAGAGAAATGTCAAGAGGTGAAGCCCTAAAAATCTCATGAATGTTATTTCCTTTAGCTCATGCATCTCTTGCCATGACACCTTGAAACATGGGAGGTGAAAAAACACTATGAACGGACAAAAGAAATACTTCTTTCATAATCAAATATTTCAAGGTCACTTACAAAAGAAACATTAGATACATGTGTAATTGTGAACACCTATGACTAATCTTTGCTTGGGAGTTTGAACCCACAAGAAATGGGTCCATTCTTATGATCTTCCCATAAAACCACCTCTCATCTATGGAGACATTGCTTTCACCATCTTCCCATTCCTGGGTGCATGCTTTTACCATGAGACCATGAGAGAGGGGATGGGGGGGAGTGTTACATATGGATTTGTAAGTATTAGGTTCAGGTTGAGAAATGAAATCCCACAAAAAGTGGGCTTTAATTTCCCTGGGAACTAGCAAACATACAAGACTTGTTATCGAAAGAACATGGGAATAGAGTCAATATCCTACGAGTTCCAATTTCCATGAAAAGAACACAGCTTAAAAGCATATATCAAAGCAACTTTGGTTCAATGCACAAGTTATACGTAGATTTTGTACATGCAAAAGTGAAAAGCATCTATCAAAATGTACAGATACATACAGAAGAGCAACGGCAAAAAGTATTGGTCTCTATTCCATTATGACATGCTAATACAGTATCACAGTGTCAAGGGGATATGGGTATGACACAGGGGGGTATCATGTATCACCTCGCACATATGTTAAGATTGAATTTTCACCCAGCCTTCTAGTGTTTTATGCATATAAAATGCACGCTGAAGCCCAGCAAGAGACTTTCGACTCCAACCACTTGTAAATGTCAACTCACACTGCCTAAACTTAGTAGCAAGTAGCTTGGACTGTGCAAAACCCTTGAGCACAAATGGTAACTTTCACACATGATTACTTAAAGAGAACCTTCCAAAAGATTCAAACTCAAAGCAAGCATTTCGGAAGAACCCAAAGAAGAAGAACAAGAAAAGGGCTATTATTGAGCATCGACGGTTAATTAATAACCATGAACGTGAACACTCTAATTTCTGTGTACAAGAAATACATGATTAAAGAGAAACTCTCAATAGACGTCAAATTCAAGCAAGCATTTCAGAAAAATCACAAAGTAGTAGAAGAAAATGGCTTGTTATTGAGCATAGATGGCTAATTAGTAATTAAGAATATGAACACTAGTTTCTGTGTAAAAGAAATACATGATTAACTATTTTTGTAAAGCTGGTACATGATTATATACGTATAGGGGTCTCCTACCTTGGATTTTGGCATAGTCTTGTATAAAAGACTGCAGTTTCTGTTTAAAAGAAATACATGATTGATTATTAGGCTATTTTAGTGAGTTATGACCACAATTCTATGGGGCCATTAACTATTTTTGTACAGGTGATACATGAGGGATCTCCTACCTGGGCCTTTGGCATAGTCTTGCCCAGCTAAGCTTTAAGCTTAGATATAATTATTTTGCATGTTCATCTAATTACTTGAATCATGTTTAGATGATGATGCATGATGATGTATACTTATGAGTATGCATACTCTTACAACAAGATAAGTCTAGCATTCTAGGTTTCTCTTATGCATTTTATGCCCTATTATGCACGATAATTATGCTCATTCCTTATCTGACTAAATGCCTAAATGATGCAAGGCCTGTAGGTAACATGTTAGAACTATCTTGTTGTCGGCCGACTCAGGGTGATCTTATTCCTTTGACCTAAAGGCTAATCTTGTGCCAACAATGTAAGTTTTTTGCCTGGTGGCGGCTCAATTGAGAACCTAAAGTTGGGGAATACCTTGTAAAATCGCAAATCGTGGCTGGATTAAGGAGAACCTCTCAAATGATTTCAAACTCAAGCAAGCAGTTCAGAGCAATCACAAAAAGAAGAAAGGGGATTATAATTGAGCATGCATGGCAAATTAGTATTAAGAACTTGAACACTTTAATTTCTGTATATTAGAAAAAATTGATTTAATTATTTTATGATGATCCGAAGTCGGTTCGCTGATTAATTGTTCACGCTGATTGTTCATATTATTGCTTACACAAACACTTTGGTTTCTGTGCATAAGAACCTAATTAGTAATTAAGAACATGAACACTTTAGTTTCTGTATATACGAAATACTTTTCTAGGTCGTACGATCAACATCCAGTGGACCTCCAGTGCTGTATGAAACCCCTGCCTGACTCGACAGAGTCATAAGTATTCGCCCATCCTTTTCCTCCACCCTAGATGGATAGCATGGAGAACAGACCCATCGATCCTTCTGCTAGCAGAGAAAACAAGATGGTTTTTTCACAAAACATTTATGTAAATCATTTGTAAACTACATGTGCACATGTCTTCCAATGATTGGTTGAATAAATCATTCTCAAGGGATATCATTACTCCGAGGAGCGTCGATTCTATCAAGGTAGGTGCATGTCCCCACAACCTCATATTGGTTAAACCTGAAATACGGAGGAATTATCTGCGAAGTCCAATCAATCCAAAGAGATCATACCTTTCAGAAGTACTAGGATGCAATATGGAATCTAGCCCTCTGGTAGATTTTCAATGTACACTTGCGGCGCTTTGATACTTCAATTGATCTTTGGGATTGTGGATGCAACACGGACACTTAGACTAGACACTTGGACTTCACAATCACTGGAAATGACTTGACACACAAATTTTGCCAACCAAGGAGGAAACCACCAGTGGTAACACAAGTGTGCTATCGTTGCAACTAGAAGGGACACATTCGGACTACCAGCCCGTTGAGGGATGCATGATTCAGTTTTGGACAACAAGCCCACAAGGAGAAAGATTGTCCAGCATAATAGAATCAATCAATTAACTTGAAGGACATAAAGTGGATGAAGGGGGTATCGTGGCAATAAAAGAATCTAGGGAAAACTAGATCTAATACAGATTTATGAGCTGGATATAGGAATCACAACACTAATCTCTAAAACCCTACACCATAATTCTAATCTTAGAAAGTAATAGCTATTGCATTGATTGAAAGAAAAACATATATGTGTCTTGGTTGAATGCATAGTTGTTACTTGTTAGTATCTTACGATACACGATACGATATACGGTATAGGTGGAAAATGATATGTATCATGTGTATATATCATTTTTTACCGTATCATAGGATACACGATACGATACGTACCGTAAGATACAGTGAAAATAATGGATTTCGTGTTTGATTTGTTTTAAAACTTCTGAAATGATTTTTCTCGTAAGTTCTGAAAGGACTCTTAGTCCCTTAGAGCTAAAAAAACACACTTTATAATCCTTTCCAATTAGGGTGAAGAAATATTGGGGGTTTTGCTAGTTTTTGTTAGGGTTTCACATATCTTCTATCTATTTTTAGATGTTGGAATCCAATGTCATATGTTGTTAAAGTTTTTTAGAGTTTAGAGGGGACAAAATTGACAAATACATACAACTTTTAAAACATTTGAAGAATTTTGAAGAAAGTTTCATTGGAGACCAATAAAGAGCTATTTAACAAATTAAATAATTTATTTACGATAGCTCAAAGTGGTAAGAACTAGAAGTCTTTCCTTCTTAATACTTTCTACTTAATGGTAGATAAAGGGAAGAGGAAAGCTTACGAGGAATTAATATATGGATAGATCATACTTCTATAGGATTTCTATTTTATACAAGTATACATAACATATTTTTGTATAGGACAACATCACATTTGATGGAAAATGAAAGGGAATATCATACTCTACTATTTAATTTTCTAGCATGTTAGATAGAGAGAAAACGGGATATAGACTGGCAGCCTATTTCGAAATTGGGTTGCCAGCCTACATGGCTTGTTTTGCACCGTAGATTTCTGAGAAATAAAGCATCCACCGCTCACTGTTAAAAAACATAATCGATGAGTAGGCTGAAACACGTAGACCCCCAAGTATCTGAAGCTCCCAGACCCCGAGGACGCACATCGACCTCCCCCTTCAGAACTCCAGCTCCGGCCTGCGATCTCCTAATCTCCCGACCATCGGCGGCCAGCGATCTCCCCCTTCGGTTCTGGTCTCCCATCCCCTCCGTTAGTCCATCCTGACTAATGAATCGCACACAGAAGGTGAATCGTACTCATCCCCTCCGGCTCCGATACCCCTTCCCCTACCTCGGCCACCCCGATTGGTGAATCGCACTCGTCCAGTCCGGCAAGCCACCCCCGACGATGAATCATATTCGCGGGCGAGTGCGATTCATCGATCAGGGTGCCCTGGCATAGGGGAATGGGGACCGGAGCCGGAGGGGGCTCAATGTGATTCATCATTAGGGGTGGTATGCTGGAGGGGGCAAATACGATTCACCGATCGGGGTGGCCTGAGGGGAAGGGGGACTGGAGCCGAAGGGGATAAGTGCTATTTGATCCTATGCCCTATTTCCTTTTCCCCATATGTGAAACTCTGAAACTTCGTACTTCAGCTAAAAGTTCACAATATATATGACAAACTCACTCCCTAAACTTGAGATAAATTCACCTCTAGTCCACGCCCACACATATGGTAAGATTCATTTTCACTAGAACTTCAAGTGTCTCACATATAAATGCATGCTGAAGTATGGCCAGCAATAGATCTTTAAACTTTATAGTGGAACGAAGAGTCAGTGCCTTAGTGTTTCTATGGCATTGCACCAAGAAATTAAGAAGAAAACATTGACAATTTCTTTGAGAAATAAGAAAGAACCTAGGAAACTTTATTCACAAATCAATGATATTTCATAACACCCATGGCATGCTCGTACATAGAGCCCTCAAAGCAATTCCCTAGTAAAAGAAATTTCTTTCAACTCCTCAAAAACTCCATGCTAGAAGTGAGGCGTCGATTACTTATCCCTCATGTCTTATACATCAAAAGTGGTATTTTCTTAGAATTTTCTACTACAATTTTCAATTTCTACATCTTAGGTTATTTAAATCCTTTCATACCTAACCAAGATTTCCTAGTTGATCAATCTAGAAGTCTAGATCAACTAGTATCCTCCTCAAATCCTTTCTAGTCCTTAGGATTTCCTCATGAATCCTTAACTTCTCACAAAAACACCTTTATCCCCGTAAGTTGAAAAAGAACGTCTAGACTACATTTCAGAACCTCAAAAACACTTCCCTCGGTGCTATTTCATATCAAAATTAAATTCAGGATATCTTCCGTAGGGTTTCTAAAATCTATCCAAGTACTTTTTCTCGTGATCAAAAAATATGTCAAGTGAACACAGACACAAAGTATAGAGAATTATAAATTGTGAAATTGTACACAATAATATTCAAATTGATTAACGGATGACATGATAGGGCCGACGGACAATCGGATGTCGGCATTTTCCCTCCGATTGCCGTCTTCAGCCGCAAAAAAGATCAGGGTTTGGGTGCCAAAAAGAAACTCAGATGTGGTTTTTCTTACGCAACCCAAATCATTGGTGATTCTTCCGAAAAAACATATTTTTTGACACGTTTGAATTGATTTCGAATTTGGGAACCAAGACGAATTCAATGGAAATTAGCGATCAAAAATTTCTTAGAGTAGAAAAAAGAGGGTTACCTGTTACGATGGGGGTTGTGATCTTCTTTTTTCAGAACTCGAGCTTGAGCTCCTCCTTCTCTTGGGAGAGGAAGTGGAGGATGTAGGGGGTGACACGGAGCACGGCAACGAATGCCCCCATTATCGCGAGGTGGCTCTTCAGCTTCTTGTACGCCGCCGCCTTGTCCGGCCTCCGAGGAATCGCACCCAAGAACATCTCCACGTCCCTCGCCTCTGTAAAACCCTAAATCGCTCTCTGCAAAACCCTAATTCGGTGAGAAGAAAAAGGCCACCACCTAAGTAGTAGGCCTGTCAACAGGACCGGGTCAGGATAGATCAATATTTGATCCATTTATATTTTGAATCGGGTCGGATAGTTTTTAATCGGATCTCGGACCAAAATACTAATACCAACCCAGAGTTGTCGGATTCGGATAATGATCCGGTCCAGTGACCGGTCTGGAAGGTCAAAACAACGTAAAAAGTCGAACAGGATTTCCAAGTTTGCATCGTTGATTAGTTCGAGCTAATGAATTTGGCGATCCATAGATCCCTACTATGATACGACTGACTGAGTTAGCATCAAACTGTGGAAATAAGATGGTTTGGTTTGGCATCAGACCGACTATCTATATAATAAGCTACGGTTTTGTGGGGGGTACAAAGAACGGTTATGATCGTCACTCTCTAACCCATTCTCAATCACACGATTTCGCGAACCCAGTCCCCTCTAATTGCTGATCACTCTTACCTTCTCTCCTCTCATCCTGTACAACCGGACAGCTGAGAATGCATGCCATAATGCTGTGATTGCATGCCATAATCGGGATTGCCATAATTGGGATTGCCCGTCCGATCTGGATTAATCGGACAGCTGTGTGTCAATGCCATAACTCCCCCCTCCCTTTCCTCGCTCTCGAGATGGAAACCAACCCCTCCTCTCTCTCCAGATGGAAACCAACCCCTCCTCTCTCAAGATCGAAACCAACCCCGAGCCTCTGTCCTCCTCCCCCACTCAACCCCGAGCCTTTGTTCTCCAGCTGTGTGTCAACCCGTCTTCCCGGTCACCATGTGCCGACAACCCCAAATCTACCCGACGACTATGTGCCGGCGACCCCAAATCTGCCCGATCACCATGTTGCCGGCAACCCCCTCGATCACCATGTTGCCGGCAACCCCGGATATGCCCAGCCACAAGGAACCCCAGATTTGCCCGATCACCATGTGTCGGCAACCCCAGATCTGCTCGGCCACCATGTGTCGGCAACACCAGATCTCTCTCCTCTCTCTCTCTCTCTCTCTCTCTCTCTCTCTCTCTCTCTCTCTCTCTCTCTCTCTCTCTCTCTCTCTCTCTCTCTCTCTCTCTCTCTCTCTCTCTCGGGGTGTGTGTGTGTGTGTTTGAATCTAGGGTTTGAATGGCTGGAGGTGGGGAAGAGGAGGGAGGTGCTGAGGTTGTGGGAGAAAATGCCAGCGGCCATCCCTCTTCCTTATCCTTCTATGTCCACCTCCTCCGCCCGCTCCTCTGCCAGTATGAGTTCCGGCAGACTCCACCAGGTATTGTTTAACTCTCTCTCTCTCTCTCTCTCACTCACTCTGAATTAATCTTTCAACGTGAGGTTTTTGCTGGCTAATCCCATTTTTACGACTTGGAGAAATCATCATGAAGAACTCATGTTCAGATATCCGACAAACCGCATGTGAGATCGCTTCTTCATTTTCCCTTTTCCATCTCCCCTCTTTCTCACTCTGCTGATGTTTTTTTTTCTCCTCTGCTGATGGTTTTTTCTTTTTCTTTTTCTTTTCCTCTCTCTCTCTCTCTCTCTCTCTCTCTCTCTCTCTCTCTCTCTCTCTCTTTCTGTTTCTGATACTCAAGGCGTCCATGATGATCAGTTATGAGGTAGTTCATTACTAATGTGTAAAGATTTTCAACTAAAGGGTAAAATGGATCCCGATTTCCACTCACACTCTCTCTTGCAGTGATCTCAAAGGGGAGAAAAAGGAATTCCTTATATGGATACTCATATTATGTCTACAATTTTTTTTAAAAAAGTTCTTTTTATCCCTCTTGAGATCACAGGTGCCATCTCTCTCCCCTGTAGCTGATGTCGCCGAGGTGCCATCTCTCTCTCTCTCTTTGTGTGAATTTGTGTAAGGGTTTGAGTTAATGTAGAAGAAAAAAATTCCTCTTCCTTTGTTCTTCCTCTTTTTTTTTGGCCAAGATCTTTGCCAATGTGTTTTTTTTTTTCGTTCTTCCTCTTCTTTTGTTCTTCCTCAGAACCATCTCTCTCTTTCTCTCTCTCTCTTTCTCTCTGTGTGTGTGTGTGTGTGTGTGTGTGTGTGTGTGTGTGTGTGTGTGTGTGTGTGTGCAAGAAAAATAAAGCATAACATTGGTTTTACATAAAGAACATTGGTTTTGCAAAAGAGATGCCGTCAAGTGGCTCCAAGATGGACATTGCAAATGTTGATCTGATTTTCAAAATGCTCAATTTCTTTTTTTTCATTAGTAGTACTCAACATTTTCTTTCATCCTGTATTTTTTTTTTTCAATTCATCTGGTGGATTTTTTTTTTCATACTCTTTTTTTTTTAGTTTGAAGGTAACTAATTGTTGTCTTGCGTTTTCATAGGAAACGATGGAGATCGACATGGAGAAGGAGGAGGATATCATAACCACTTCCAATCAGGTGCGGATTCCAAATGCCAAGTCATTTAAAAATTCGGGTTGGTCGGGTATTGGATAAGATTTCAAAATGCCAATTTGTTTAAAAATAGGTCCCGTTATCGTCTTTCGGATTATAAAAACTTATCGATTAAATTGTGTGGAGTTGTTTTGTAGCAGGAGTGATCGTGTATTGTATAATATGTAATTCGATGAAGATCTGGAAGTTTTTCAGTGATTTATTCGGGTTGGTTATTATGCTTATGTTGAGAATTGGCATTAGTTTTTTCCTATTATGCAGCCAAATGGTTTTTAAGTCTAGATGCTGATGCATTTACTGAGTAGCAACAGGATGATGGGGGATTCAAGCTACGACATTGGATTAGTGTGATTCAACACCCCTCTTTTGATCTTTTATTATCATGATCTTTTATTTGTTTGTCTTTTTTTAATTATGATCTTTGGTTTTTGGTTTTTATTTTATAAGATCCGGCATTGTTGTATCGATTAAATTGTGTGGAGTTGTTTTGTGGTAGGAGTGATCGTGGATTGTATAATATGTAATTCGATGAAGATCTGAAAGTTTTTCAGTGATTTATTCGGGTTGGTTATTATGCTCATGTTGAGAATTGGCATCAGTTTTTTCCTATTATGCAGCCAAATGGTTTTTAAGTCCAGATGCTGATGCATTTACTGAGTAGCAACAGGATGATGGAGGATTCAAGCTACGGCATTAAATTAGTGTGATTCAACACCCCTCTTTTGATCGTTTATTATCATGATCTTTTATTTGATTGTCTTTTTTTAATTATGATCTTTGATTTTTGGTTTTTATTTTGAATGTTGATCAGAGGCACTCATTCATTGTTAAACCGGTAAGAATTATTTAATGAACAATGTTATTAAGTTTCATTCATTGTTAGCCAACAAACTGAACATGAGCGTGTTTGTGTGTTTAAATGTTAGTATTCTTGAAAATATAAGCATCATTCCGTGTTAGTTTTTTTTGTAATAACTAAGAGGGAGATTGTGCCCAACCTTTAATATGTCAGTTCTACTGAAATCAATTATGAGTTGGGAATAATCATCGATGATAAAAGGTGGGGGCGACAAACTTTATCGGCAATGCCTACATTGATGTTGATGCCCCTATTTGGCGAAAATGGTCATCATAGACGAATGAGAACTTTGCCGAACAAATTTTTTTACCCCCGCCAATTATGGGCACCATCATATAACTTGGGCCCCTCGCCGAATATGCTTGCCGACATGATCATATTCACATTTTTTTTGATGTTGTCGTCTTCGAAATATTTTCAACTCCCTCAAATATTATCACTGTTTTTGAATTATTATTGTCACCCTTAAAATATTGTTATCACCCTCAAAATATTGTTCTCTCTCTTGATATATTGTTGGCACCTTCGAAATATTTTTTTGTCATCTTTGAAATATTGTCATCTGCTTCACAATATTGTTCTCGCCCTCGAAATCTTTTGCGTGCCGACAGGCACGGGCATTACTATGATATACGTTATAAAGCTGACTAAATGTGTCGGATCGGATCTTATTCGGATCAGATTAGGATAGATCTATATTTGATCCGATTATATTTTGAGTCGGATCGGATCAGGTTTAATCGGATATCAAACAAAAAAACTAATACCAAATCCAGGATTTTCGAATTGGATTATTATTTTTGGGTGGTCGAATTGGATTATTTGGATCATGATTTAGACAAGCCAGGTGATTGTTTTCTTGGATTCTTGGGGCACCTTTGTCTAAAGAATACAAGTAAATACATTAAATCAAGTATATCATCCAGGAAAGTTCAGTAAACCCTAAGGGTATGTCTATATTCGCTCAATAGATTAACTAGCCAAGTAAATTGTAGAAAAGTTTTTGTTGTTTGAATCCAAAAAAGGTGTAGCAAAGTTAATAAGTGGGGTTTATTATTGATTTACTAGTAGACAAAATGATTCAGTTCAGAAAACTAAAGTAAAATTGTTTGGTTTACTAGTATAAGGACCCGTTGAATGTTCCACATAGGATATTGGCACAATCAAGAGAACAATTGGCTTCGTGCATTTACTTCTAATGCCTGGTCCTTTCTATTTACATATTTCTTCTGCATAGAAATCCCCCGCTCCCCCTCCCTCCGTTAAGAAAACTATCACCGCTTGGGATCTTGTCGCAGGGAGATCAGGATCCACCGGAGTGAAAGATCCTCCAGTGAAAACCCTATTCCCTAGATGTTGCGACACTGCGAAATTGTTGGGTTTGGCCCAATGAAACCCACAAACACCCAAAAAGGAAGGAGGACGGATCTGTCAAGCAGATCGTGTGTACGATTTGAGAGCAGATCGTGCACACGACGTGCCAAGGTCGTGTGCAAGCCTCGGTATTTCTGCGCCCGAGTCAAGTCAGTGGGGCTACGGGTTGAGTTATTTTTGGTTGGGATTTTGAGAGATTTTGGGTCTCCTCTTGGCTTGAGTTTGTCTTCCTATTTAAGGGAGCAAGGGTGGCTAGGGTTTGAGATCTAAGATTGGAGAAATCTTAGGATTGTCAGTGACGACTACGTGAAGATCAAGATTGTCTACGAGAAGGAGGTTCTATAGAGAAGAAGGAAGGATCTGGGGGGTGCCGATCTGGTGCTCCCCTGGGCTCTTGATGTGCTCATGGAAATGGTGACACGGTGGAGTAGGATTCTCGATAGATGGTTGAGATAGTGGATTGAATGATGGGGAGAGATGGGAAGCTCGAACTAGGATTTGCTACAAGGAGAGAAGAGAGAGAAAGGAAGGAAGAGAGAAAAAGAAGAGAATAAAAAGGAAGAAATAAGATAGAGGAAGAGGATACAGTGCGCAGATCATCTTCCAAGTTCTTCGGTTTCTTCCTCGGCTTTGACTTCGAGCGCTTTCATCTCTTGTCATATCCTCCAGTAACTCTGTATCTCTCAGGCGGGTGTTCTCTACTTCGTAGGTGTTTTGTGGGAGGGATCAAATATGGTTTTTGCGGGGGTCCAGCAAATGACGACCAACCGCATGTGTAATCTTTGATCTATGATAATTCAATCATTGTTGTCAGATATTTTGTAGTTGTACTATTGTGTGATTGCTTCTCGAGTTCTTTGTGCTGGTTGTTAGGCATGATCTGCTAGGCTCCTGATTCTTTGATCGATGGCACGACGCGTCTAGTTGCACCCGACGGATCACCATGGTGCACGAGCGACTTGACGGGGGTCCTGGATTGACACATGCTTGACTCTCGGGGCGGGGCATCGGGGGACCCTAATCCCCAACAGACACCTCGTCCCTATCACCCAATCAGGGTAAAACCCTTATCTAAGAAGCTCTAGCTTATGATTTGCTTGATTGAATCCATTTGATCCATCATCAAAAATATTTTGCACCAAATCTAGTTAATACAGGTTGTGTATGTGAAGAACAAAACCGAATTAATGTCTCCCCATCAGATTTAGTTGAGGATTTACTTCTCAAAACAAACAACTATCCCAATGTATAAGTAAATGCTAAGATTACTTTATGATTTATTTGAATGGTCAATACAAACATCCATCTCAAAGTAAATGGAATTTGGGATTTACTTTACTGGTCAATGCAAACAACAAGAAGAAAATCTGATTTACTAGTTGATCTGGATGATTATTTGCGGACTCGGAAAACAAACATACCTTAATTTTGAGATATTGTTTTGTATTCACCGATTAAGTGTTAAAACCACAAAACTTTACGTGACCTAATTATGTTTGTGTTGTGAAGTCCAGTAAACAACTAATTGATTTTATTTTTTAATATCGAAGGTGAAAAAAATAACAATAAAAATATTTACGAAAGAATATATATTTTGGTATCCAAGTTTAGTTTATGTTTGGAAACCATCTCATCCAAAAGCTTAAGTTGTTAGGGAATGGGCGAACAATGTATATCATGTTGGGTTTGGCTTGCAAAAGCCGAAAACTCAAAGGGGTGGCACATTTAGCAGTCTTGGAGCCCGGGCTCACTTTGGTGTCCGGGCTCAACCTGTGGGGTGCCCGGGCTCACTTTCTCTCAGAAAGCCTCATGGGCTCACCTTGGACACGCAAGCGAACTTTATGGGAGCCTAGGTAAAACCTAGATGGGGTCGGGTTGCGGGTTTAGCCTGCAGGATTGAGTCCTAAACGCGTTTGGAAAGGCACAAGTTTATCTTTATTGTACCGGATGAAGACTTACTTAAACACCCAGTCACATTAGGGTTTCTTAATGGTTGTTGAGCCATCATCGAAGAGTGAGAGATGGAGAGAGAGCAAGCAGAGCTTGCCTAGGGTTTCTTGCGGCCACAAAGAGAATAGAAAGAATGAAGGAGGAGAAAAGAGGATAAGAAGAAGTAGGAAGAAAGAAGAAGAAAAAGGTAGAAGAGCTAGAGGTTATCTCCGAATCTCTCATTAGTCTTCTTTGGTTCCATCTTTGGGTTCCTCGGTGTACTTACCTTGGCTTCTACAATTCAGCGTGCGCTCTTAGCTCTTGGTGATCCTCTGGTATATCTTGGTATCTCTTGTGTGGGTTATTCTTTACTCTATGGTTTGTGGGTTGTTCAAGAGGATCAAAGAGATGGTTTATGAGAGTTCGACAAATGGTGACCCACAGCTTTTGTAATATACTGATAGTGATAATCCATATCTTGATTGTCGAAGATATCTTGTTGTTCATAATTGTGATTCGAATTTTATGCGTGTCTTTTTTGGGCATGATCTTCTCAAGGCTCTGATCCTTGATCTGTAGGATAATGCTTTCGGTCATACTCAGTTGATCACCGAGTTGCATGTGCAATAGTGTATCAGAGCTTTTCGGTTGTGGTGCAAAGATTCAAAGTGAGTGGAGCAATGGTGGACGACAATGTGAGAATCGAGAGATTAAATGGCATGAACTTCGCATTCTGAAAGATGAAGATAAAGGATGTCTATATCAGAAGGATCCCTATATGTCTGTAGATGGACTGGCAAACAAGCCAGATAAGATGTCCGAAAATAATTAGGAGATACTCGATAGTAAGGCACTGTGCTTGATTCATCTCTCTTTGACCTCAATGATGGACTTCAAAATCTCCAAGGAGAAGACCATGGTAGGCTTGATGGAATTAAGTGATGGAATCAGATATTAGAGTGCGCAGCGGAGCAATCTAAATCTACAGATCGGGCTATATGCTTTTCTAGTAGAAGGTGATCTAGATGACTTTTAAAATTTAAAGCACATGCAGATAACCTAAGGATTATAGAAGAATACCTCACATGATTTATGGATACCTGTGGAGAAGATCGTCAAAGAAGATGAAGTCTTTCTTCTTCGACTCTGACTGAATCTAAAGTAATTTCTTCATACTGTATACGTGTCCTCTTGGGTGGGATCAAACAGTGTGTAGTTTTCCCCTTTCATGATGCTTTATCTCCCCACAATGTTGTCTTGAAGACCATTAACAAAAAGATGTGGAAGACTAAACATAAGAAGTATAGCTTCTTTCTGCCTCTTTCTTTCTCTTTTTCTTTCTCCCTCTCTCTTTTCATGGTGTGGACAGCCTCCTTGCAGCCCCTAGGACATGCAAGAGGTGTTAGATAGGGTTAGGAGGGTGGCCACAAGGTTATATACCCCTTAATATGGCCGGCCCCTATGGACAATTATGATAATGCCCCTACTCATAGGGGTCATCTCTTTAGTCCAATAGGATTATGACTAGAGAGGAATATGGAGTCCTACTCCTACTAGGAGTCTAGGACACCTATGGATCTTCTTACATTTTAGGAAACCAATCTTAACCCATCAAATGGACAACAGTGATTAACCCTAACTTGTAGGAAGGTCGGGTTAGGATAACTATTGGGAAGGTCGGCATTTGAGGGGTCGATAATTGTAGGAAGGTCAAGTTAGAGTTAACCCCGAGGGAGAGAGAGAGAGAGAGAGAGAGAGAGAGAGAGAGAGAGAGAGAGAGAGAGAGAGAGAGAGAGAGAGAGAGAGAGAGAGAGAGAGAGAGAGAGAGATTTGGGAAGGTCGGCATTTTAGGGGTTGATGCTTTTTTCTGGGTGTATGACCCTAGCACCCCCACCGATCTCCTTTGCACCGCCCCAATCGAACCTTCTACTAGAGAGATATGTGAGTTTGAGAGAGAGATGGATGGTGGCACTAGGGAGGGACCTTTACTTCCCCTTAATCTTCTTCTCTCGGACTAGATTTTTACGGATGGGCTCTCTTCTTCAAGGAGAGGCAGCATATCAACTCTTCATGGAGGATCATTGTCGAGTCGCGGTGTCAATCGTTGACATCTTCGGCCCTCTATGATTACCAAGAACTAGAATGATGTGGATTTTCCTCCTCTGCAGGGTTCGGGCGATGCTTGGGGCCTAGGTGGCGAGTAGATCCAATCATTGGAGGATCCTCCTCGGGGTTCATGAAGCAAGGTTTATGGAGAAGTCCTTTCCAACCCAGAACTATCTCTAGAATTCATTGAGCCAAAGATTGAAGACGATCTGATCGAAGATCTCCGACTACCTAGCAAAGGAGGTTCAAGCCAATCTCAAAAGCTGGGAGCACACACTGATGGGATATGTCTTGGGCAAGAAGCCTTATTTTCATCAAGCTAAAAATTGGTTCTGGATAAGGTTTGGAGGACGAAATTGAGATGGGATCTCTTCTCTAGAGATAATGTTGTCTTCCTATTCCGTTTTGAGGATAAGGAAGATTGTTTGAAGATTCTAGCAGAGGGAGCCTAGGTAGCATTTAGAGGATCGCCTAGTGGTGTTAAGAAGATGGCATTATGGGATGAGATGTGCCCGTGAGGTGTTCAATAAAATTCCCATATGGATGTGGATGCTAGATCTTCTGGTGGAATGTTGGCCCAAGCATTCCATAAGTAAAATTGTGAGTATAGTAGGTAAACCACTTTATGTTGATTGGGCTATAGCGAAGCAAGAGAGAATATCCTTCACCCGTTGTTGTGTGGAGATTGGGATTGAAAATGCTCTTCCAGACTCTGTCCAAGTCAAGATTAGAAGGTGTAAAACATAAGGGATGGAGGAAGTAGTGGTGATCTCCCAACCTCTTTCCTATGTGGAAACCTCCAAGGCGAGAATTTTGCAAGGTGTTTGACCATGATTCTAAGTTATGTCAATTCCAAGAGCCTTCGACCAAGGTGAATACAGTCTAAGTGCCTAAACCTCATGTTATGAAAGTTCCTGAGGTTGTACCACCGGTTTTATCACCGACAAATATAGATATAAGGAAGGATTCTGAGGTTGTACCACTATTTGGGCAGCCCCTATCGATCCAGGTCTACAACATTCATCGGTGTTTTCAGTGTCCCTGTAGCCAATCCCCTTTGTTCAGATGTCGAGGGAGGGGCACGAAAACTTGAGGTAGAGAGAGTTTGAGGTAGAGAGAGCCTCTTCTGACTAAGATACTAACAATCTGGAGTTTCTTGTTCATCATGACGTGATTGCTCCTTCAGAAGAGATCGTCCGTCCTAATCCCATGCGGACAGAGCACCTTAAGGAGAAAGAGACAATTGCCTCTTCAAAGGAGGAATATCGTCTTTCCCTTGAAGAGATAGAGGCAATTGCTCAAGAGGTTATCGACAAGGCAGTCAGATAGTTTATTGGTGAGGCAGTGGATGTTGTCTAAAGTCTATGAGTAGCCTGACGGCTCCTCTTTGTCCAGAGCATATGCGACAACGTGGTGAAGAAGCCTCCTAGTCCACAACCCAAGATAGTTAAGAGGAGTGCTCGTCGTCTGATGCAGGCATTTGGCAAATTTGACCCGCTAGTTCAGAGTGCCTTGTTGCAAGGCCTAGTGCTTACCCTTCATGATGACATCTCTGATCGGGAGCAACTTCTCCCATTAAATTTGATGGATGATAGCACCATCTTAGACCTTGTTCAGAAACTTGGTTTCTCTATATTCAGAGATGTTGAGGGTGCAAAATCTGCGCTCAAACAATTCTGAGACAGAGAGAAATAAAATGCTTCAATGGGTTACCTAGTTGTTTCTTGACTTAGCAAGTAGCTCTTGTTCTTTGTAATACACTTGATGAGGAAGACGTCAGAGTCCTTTGTACTCTTGTTTTTGAGATTTAATAGATAGGTTGGAGTCCAGGTCAAATCCCCAGGTGACAAAACTCCACGGGCTTCTCAAAAAAAAAAAAGATAGTGCATTTCTTTGTCTGCCCCATGTTTTTTTTTTCTTCGAGTTGCGAAGGATTTTTTAACGTAAACCCGTTTTTTTATTTCTTTTTTTTTGTTTGTTAGATTAGGCCTACCAACTCGAGCTAGAAAATACCCACACATGCTCCTTGGACGAGAGCTGGCTCTGAGTGTGAGGGTCATATTGCCAACTAAATAATTTTGATGCTACGTACTATGACCTATATGTTTCTTCCTATATCCTATATCATTTCCAACACAGCCAATAAGATAGGATAATGCCTGTTTTCATGTGTTAAAGCCATTCCCTTGCATTCTTGTGCATCAATAGGTAAGCCCAGAACAAAAAAGTACAAGAAAAAAAAAATTCATGTGTGTTGCACATAAAAGAAAGCGAGGGCGTGGCCCGTGAAAGAGGGACGTGGGTGTGAGCTGGTACATGGGCGATAGTTGATTACGGATAAAAGCGAGAAATGGGAAGAGATGAAAGTGTGAGATGGATCTTGGCCACCCAACTGATAGCTCGGTTGGTGTTGCATCTCTCTCTAGTGACCACTAGTCATGGGTTCAATGCCCACTGTAGGTACTTCTGCTTGGTGCTCGCGGTGAACCCGTTTCTTTCCCTTGTGTGGCAACTTCTTCCACTCGGTGTGGCTTCCGCTAGTTTAGCGAATTCTTGTGGACCAGGTGTGCCCTTCCTTTTGGCCGTTCGGCCTCGGTGGCTGTATAACTGTACGTCCTGTTGTTACGATTATTATTATTGGGTCTAGCTATGACTTTCTATTGGGTTGGGCTAGCCTGATACCCGCTTGTTCGACTCAAAAAAAATTGGACTGAGCTTTATATGAGCTTGGACTGAGCTGAACTTGGACATGATTTCAGGTCTGAACTTGAGTTTGGGCCATATTAAGTTCAGCTTGTTTTAGGCCCAAATCCGAAATAGCGAGTGTGTTGTAGACATTCCGCTTAAAAGAAATTTCATTAGTTTGTATTTTTGTTTAATAAATACATACATTGCAAGAAGAAGACATCCAACTTTTGCTATCAATGTGTATGCAAATTATCAACAGTAAAATGCTTAATTAGAAATTATGTTTATGTTTCTAATTGTACCAACATTTTTTTTTTTTTTTTGGGTACATTGGATGGGTCATAACTATATGACCAGGATATCTTCAGATACAAGGGCCTGTAGCCCAGGTGGGAAGTTCTGCTCCAATTACCCACCTACCCCAAAACGTTGGGCCTGTTGAGCCAACCAATGAGATGCCGAATTGGCCGCCCTAGGAACCCACTGTATGACTACATCCTCAAGTCGTCGCCAAGTCTGCATACACGACCATCGCACATCCCGCTGCTCCTCTGATCGAGCCACCCCCAACACGAGCATATCCCGAGCGAGCCTGGCATCTGTCATAACAACCACCTTTCCACATTCTCGTTTGTGTAGCTCCTCCAAGGTGCCCTTAATTGCCCATACCTCCGCTAGAAGTGGGGAAGAAACATGGATAACGAACGAACATGCCGCTAGCAACGAGCCCATTGGGCTAGTAAGAACCCACGCTCCACTAGCCACCTCCCCCTCAGCTCGGAACGCCCCGTTTGTCCATACCAGAAATTCTGGTCGAGACCTCGCCACCCTATGACCCCGTAGCTCCATCTGAGCCTGAACACAGCACCATAACTCCTCGAGTCCCGACTTGACCGCAGCCTCCACCCGACGAACGGATGTTCGGAACAGAGTATCGCAACGAAGTTTCCACAAGACCTACAAACACATTGCCAAGATCTCACCGGGTAGTGGAGTCCTCTGAACCAAATCGGCCTTCGAGACAATGAGAAGGTGCTCCCAATTTTTAAACTCCACTTCTGTCACCTGGCCCACCCGGACCCAGAAATCCTGAGCACCAGGACAATCCCAAAATACATGCTGAATGTCTTCCTCCGGCTCTTGGTATCGTGGGCACACTACAAACCCCCACCGTAACCTCCTTCGTAGAAGAGAGGCCGTGGGAAGGGCCCCATGCCATACCTTCCACAAAAACACCTTAACATGGGGTGGGATTCGTAGCTGCCAAACATGGGCACCCTCCCAATCCGATTGTACCAACATTAGTTGATTGAACCATCCCCTTTTGAAATATTTTCTTTGTTTAGGAGATAGAGTTCTACATAAGCTGGGTTTTCGTAAGAGTTGCTATTGCTTGAAATCTCATCACATTTGTTGCTCTTCGTATGTCTACAATTTCAGATTCTTCACCCATATAAGGATGTTAGGTTTTAGTGAAATGATGAGATGCATTTTGTTCTTATAAACTACAGGAGCATAGTGAATGCCAGTTTTTTCAACAGTTTCTTTTCACAATAGTTCTTACTCGGGCCGGCCCGAGCTCAGTCCAAAATACAAGAAGAAAAATGGGTTGAACATCATGGAACAACTTTGAGCCCTTGCTCTAGTACCCTGTCCTCTGATCACTTGGCCGGTTTAGCAAAAAAAAAAAAAAAACTCAATATATAGGTTATGAGTGGTGTGGATTCTTCAATTTCATCAGGATGTTGGTTGACCTGCTAAGATGGTATGATTCTTTGATTGAGCTGTCCTCCAAGAGGATCGATATCGATTGTCCCATGGACGGCAGGCATCTATTATGCCAAATGGGAGCAGCACTGCATGGCATGTGACTTATTCAACATTGTTGGAATATTGGACTTTTTTTTTTTTTTCTGTTTGTCTTTGATGTATGAGCTGCATACACATATTCTTTGTAGCCCAGGTTGCCTTTCATATATTGTGTGATTTCTTTCTCTTTCGTGCGCACGTTGTTCCATATTAAACAGTTTCTTATCTCATATAACAGCTCCAAGAACCTCGAGCGAGGTCTGGAACCGACGACACATCCAGGAGTTGTGAATCGCTTGGATTCGAGTCCCGACAATGTCACAACCATCCAATGGTAGTCATCCCTGATAGATACCCTCACGCCCCAAAATCCGGGTCTTAAGTGGAGATCCACAGAGGATATATTAAGTGGGCGTTAGGTGCCCCCTTTACCGATGTGGGACTAATCGGTGGACTTTCCCAACCCCCCCTCTCAAGTAGAGCACGTGGAACGAGGCAAAATCGGAAGGGATCACACCCGGAGGGAGACGGTGAACCCAGCTCTGATACCATTCCCATCGGTGAATTGCACTGGTCCCCACTGCACCATCCTTGGATGTACGGCTCTGATGCCAAGGGCACCAGATCAGGGCAATCAACACTACCGCAAAGGAAACTGAAAAAAGAAATAAAAAAGACCACATTCATAGTTAGAGAAATGCTATTCAGCCTGGAGGTTTTTCCGATTCCGCTCAGTCAGATTGACGTGGCCTTGTACGAGTGATTGTTAAATCTCTCTAGCGACACTTAAATCTCTTCCACCACCACTTGTGCACGACCATGTCAATCGGGTTGAGTGCGGAATCAAGAAAACCTTCGGACTGATTAGCATTTCTTTTATACTTAAGTTGAGGCCGTCAAGTATCCCTTGCGACTTAATATTCTACGGGCTGCAAATTCCAACAATACATAGACAAATCTAAATGCCTTAGAATTGGCATAGAAAAATAATGTTCACAAGCATAAATACCATGAGGACCATACTGTCATCATCGGCAATTTACACATTAGACATTGTGGGAAGGGCAGCTATGTATAGGGCTGGCAATTTCGGACCCAACACAGCAGACCCGACACAAAGTTAGCGGGTTTGGGTCAGGGCTAAACGGGTTCGGGTCATAAACGGGTCGTCACGATAGACCCGTTTAATAAATTGATCGAGTCCGGGTTTAGGGTCTGGACACGGTAGACCCGGGAAGACCTGTTTAATATTCAACGGGTCTGGTTGGGTCTACCCGCAATCCGATACTGTAATATATAGCATCAGCGGGTCTATCGGGTTAGGTCGGGTCGAGTCGGATCGGGTCAGATCGGGTCAACTGAATAAACCCGTGTTGTAAACGGGTCTACCCGTTTATAAACGGGTCGGGTACGGGTTTAGGATCTAGACACGATTAGTTAAACGGTCAGGCTTGGGTCTAGGGATTTTGGATATGACCCAAAACTAGACATGACACGAACCCGACCCCGACACAACCCATTGCCACCCTAGCTATGTATAATGTAGAAACAATACGATCGTATTCTAGGAGCAATGCTATTCATCCCGAAGGTTTACCCCAAATGGTTTACACATAATAGCGGGGAATGAAATCACAATGACGCTTTGCCTGCTGGTTGGTACTGAGCGCCATTCACCGATCAGGGCTAGGTGCAATGGCCGCCTTTAATCGCAACAAGTCATTATGTTTAAAGAAATTGATAAAAGCATTCGGAGCAAAGAGTATTATCCAAATTTCTATACCTGATATAAAATAAAAAGTAATAAATATGAATTTTTATGTAATCCATTTTTTTGTTTAGAGAAATATCTATCTATAACTAATTATAAAAACAGTAACCTTAAACAACTGGACTTGCCACATGTCAGGTTTCATCATTCTCTAGGAGACACAAGGCAACCATCTTCTTTCTGAACCGCTCACATTCCATCTCTAACCATTCTCTCTCTACGTTTCTCTCTCTTTAATTCTCTGTCTAGGGTGTTTGATTTCTTCAAGCCCGGGTTTGAGACCGGGCCAAACTACTTGTATGTATAAATTTGGCCACCCGAATTGATGTTAGGGAGGTGAGTGGGTGTGGCGAATTATACAAAAAATCCAAGAAAAATCCGATGGGAATAAAAAAAAACTCAGGGGCGTTCATGTCATTCTAGGGTTTTAAATGATCAACAACCAACCATTAAAGGACCATCCAAACTCTTTAAAGGCCGCCCAAAGTTTGTTGGAACATGTAAGATTTAGGGCTTTCTTCCTATCCCTCAATTAGGGTACACAGTTCGGTTTGGATCGGTTTCAGGATGAACCATGAACTGAACCGATCCCAACGGTTCTCAAATATTTGGAATTGGAACCGAACCATTGGGAGCATGTAATCAAATCGGACCGATCATACAAAATTGGTGCCGTTCGGTGCTCCGGTTCCATCATTTTTTGACATTTCCAAACCGAGGATACAACAAGCAAGCTTGAAGCCATATATAGGATACTGTTGTTGAGATCAGTAGGGCCCATTGCATAATGACCCGACTCGCATCACAAGTATTATCTGATCCATGAATGCTTTATGCATATGTATGAACCGGTTCGGTTCGGATAACCGGCACCCTGAACCGGGAACCAAACCGATCCCCTATGATTCTACATAGGGGTGTGCATCGGTTCGAAACCGACCTATTTAGGCAAAACCCAAACCGATCCAACCTAGGTCGGTTTTGAGAATTTGCAATCCGATCCAAACCGATTGAGACTGGAATCCAAACCGATCCAATTAAATTCGGTTTGGATTGGATGGTCGGTTTGGGCTTTGGCCCATATGCTTACTAGTTTTTTTTTTATTTGGACATAGTTTCAACTTTAAAATGATTATTTCAAAAATTATAAAATGATACTACATTACTGACCAAAATACCAAGTTATCAACAATAATACCATTATGTCCACAATATTCATATCCATTAAATATTAAAAACTACAAAGTACAGTTTTAACAATTAAACAAAAGTTCACAACAGTTACCACTAAATTAGTAAATTATAAACCGGAATCCGGTTCGGTTCGGTTTAGGTCGGTTTTTAATTGATAAATCCGATAACCAATCCAATCATATCGGTTTTGAGAAATCCTGATCCAATCCGATCCGTTGAGTGTGTCGAAACCGATCAAATTCGGTCGGTTTGGTTAGGTTTGGTCGGTTTGGTCGGTTTGGTTTGGATCCTGCACACCCCTAATTCTACACTTTGGGAACAGAACCGAACCGATCCCGATAGAAACCAATCCAAACCGTATGAATCGGACCGGTTCGGTTCGGTTCTCCGGTTCCACTGGTTTTCTGTGCACCCCTCCTCAATCCCACCACTGGCTTAATTGCCGCCAAGCAACCACCAACCTTTCTCTCTCTCTGTCTCTCTCTCTCTCCCCACACACCAAAAGCTTAAATTTGGCCAACCCATTGCCAGACTCCCTGCCCTCTTTAATCTCCCACCCTTCAATGGTGACTCCTTGCTCTTCACATCCACTGCTGTAGGCTAGAAGAAATCCTTCATTCTAAGCAAACCCATCTAGAAGGGAGGAGAACTGAAGGCGAGAATGGATGTCTACACAGTCAAGGTTGAGGATTCGAGACCGGCAGAGGGCCACAAGCCCTCGGCTGGCCCTGTTTATCGGAGCATTTACGCGAAAGACGGTCTCCTGGAATCGCCAGCTGGATTTGAGTCTCCATGGGAGTTCTTTAGGTGGGTTTCAATTCTTGCTTCAAAACTATGCTTAATGAGTAGCTACATTGCCAATCGAAGGTCTCGGGGTTTCAAATCTCCGGTTTCCAATTCTACTGAGATTCGAATTTCAACCGATCCAATTCTCATCAGGTTCCAAAGTTTATATCTTACTATTTTCTTAAGTTTTGGAGCTAATTAATTAGGCTATTCATTTGTTCCATTGTAGATCTTCTCTTCTTTTTCCAAAAATGAAGGATTAAATTCATTTTTGGATAGCTATATAGAGTTTTTAATGTAGATTTTGAATAAACCCCGGGCCGGGAGATTGACCCATTCAACTGATTTGAGACCTCCTTCATCCCCTTGTCATGTTTTATAATTCCTGTCCTTATAGCAATTGGGTGTGTATAATACTCGACAAATTGTGTGTGAAGCCAATGTTCTCGAAGGGGAAGAGGCAAATGTTTTAGACCTTGACCTTGATCTTCTGCTGATGGTTGCACTTCATGATTGGTTCTATCTGTTTTGCTGCAGTGGATCGGCTAAAAGATACCCTCAGAACCCAATGCTAGGTCATCTCGAGATCATCGATGGGAAGGTATGTGTTAGCCTATGTATAGACGGGTCGTGTTACATGTATAGACGGGTATCTGCCATGGTATCAAAACTGGCTCCAGTTGACGAGGAGACCCTCCTGCGCACTCGGGTGACTCACCCAAGTCTCACCTGCTCCGCTCCGGGTGCGCCCCTACTTATTGTGCCTTGCTACGTGAGCTCCGTGTGAGTGGGAGTGTTGACAATTAGTCCCACATCAGTAGGGGGCACCCATAGGCCGCTTAATATACCCACTGTGGACCTCGCCTTAATAGTCCGGATTTGGGGCGTGAGGGTATCTAACAATATGCATGCATGTAATTGTGCATACATCTAACTATACTTGTATATGTATCCATGTTTTGTACTTGTATAGATGGACAAATATTATGCACAAACGCCAGTGTTTTGATGTATAGGACGTCTATATATGTAAAAAATCGTACATATAACTCAGGGACAAAACCAGGATTTCATCTTTAGGGGAGCCAAAGCATGAACCTAATTTTTTTCACCAATTCAAGAATGAAAAAAATTAATCTTGGGGGGACGGGGAGGGTATGAGAGAGATAAATCAAAAAGGGTAAATTACACTTTGCCCCCTGAAGTTTAGCTTAAAAATACTTAACCCCCCTTAGTTTATTTTGTTCCAAATCGCACCCTAAAGTTTGAAAAGTTAGCACAATACCCCTTTTGTCAATTACTTATTTTCCTCATTTGATAATTTTTATATGATTAAAACTGAATTGAAGGGGAAAAATGTAGTTTTTAAACTATAGGGGGGTTGTGTTTTTGAGCTAAATTTCAAGGGGGCAAAGTGTTACCCAATCCAAAATTTAGAAAGGGGGGGGGGGGCATGCCCCCCCTTGGTCTCTATGTAGTTCCGTCTCTGATATAACTAATCGTGCGGCTACGGGTTTATGAAGATCTTTCCACCCAATTAAGGGCATAATTAAGGGAATATTGTTGCTATTTTTCTTTATTGTTGGATATATAGGTGGGTCCCTATTTATGGAGCACATATGAAGAGGTCTATGATAAAGCTATCAAGATTGGTTCCGCTATTCGAAGGCGTGGTGTTAAACCGGTGAGTGCACCTTAGTGCATACCAAGGTGCAACCTTTAATCGTGCATGTAGTATGTATGTATGTATGCATTCATTAAACTACCTCCCATTATACGACCTTTAAGATACACTAACGAGATGCTATTTGATTCTTAGGGGGATCGTTGTGGGATATATGGATCGAACTGCCCCGAATGGGTGATTGCAATGGAGGTACAGTTGGTCATATGTATTGAAACATCAACATTAACAATATACATGTATTATAACAACGAGTAATTAAGTGGGTTTTTTAGTATTACATTGATTTAATTATTGTTTGTCCTTTTTCTTTGCAGGCCTGTAATAGCCAAGGAATTTGTTATGTTCCTTTATATGACACCCTTGGTAGGTGAATCCTTTCATTCTTACACAAATAATGTCTGTTCTTATTCTAATTTGTCCACTATCGCAAACTCTTTTTCTTCTCTAAATATAGCTTCTATAGTGTTATACTATAAAAAAAGATTACATGGTGTTATACTATAGTTAGTATCAAGAATCCTCAAAACTAGGGTTAACACTCCCTAAAATTTACAAGGAGGGAAGTTCTTCTCTCCTATCCACTTGGGGCAGTTCTCTTCTCCAGGGAGATTCATGAGATACCCAAATATTGGCCAACCAAAAGTGGCATGAGAATGCCATGTTATTGTTGATGTGAGTACGAAAATCCGGTAGACATGTGGATGGATGACAAATCGACACCTGGAAGATCAATGATAGGCCACATAGAAGATCAAAACGAAGAAGTCAGATCAGCTCTTCAGACAATCAACTCTAAGTTATAGTCCACAAGTCGGAACCAACTATGCGAGGATCAAAGGTTGGTTACGGACAGTCCGACTTCCCAGGGAAGTCAAACTGACCTGAAAATGATGTTGCTTTGGCGTGAAACTCTGGCACATGATAGAATACAGGATCGCTTTGGTCGGAAGGCATCAATCAGGGTTCATATAATTTTTTTTTATAAAATTGAATAACTTTTTGCAGGAGCTCATTTCACAAAATTACGAACATCGAATTCAAAGTACTATATAATTTCTAGAATCAAACTGAGAATACCACACCAATGATCATGGCACACCCACTAAAACACTTTAACGATAAAATTTTACAGGACTACAAAATTAATTCTTATCAAAGTATACCGGACCATTCTAGATTTGTATAGACCTCTCGGGATAAAAGACATGCATCAATCAAATACGAGCAATCAATGCTATACTCGTAATAATCTTTTTACAAGAAGATTTTCCATATATAACCAATCATTGTGTAAGTAACACAACCATTGTACCAGTGCAAAATCTTATTAGACATGGCAAGGTTCATCATTGTTGACCATAACCAATTGTATTCATTTGGCAGCCAACTGAGAAGAATCGTCATGCATTCTCCTAGTTGCGATGACTTAAGGAGTAAAGTTCAACTGCTCAGTTATCATGTGATTACGCGAAGCAACTCACGTCATTCTCTTTTAATGTTTCCTATGGCTCTTAATTTATTACATATTGTATTAATCATCTCATGTCTAATGAAAATATATAATGCTCGTATAAGTGCGCATAAATATACAATGAATTCATTAACGCCAAAATATAACCAGTGCAATAAGCCTATGCTATGAGTGGGACTGTTTATAATAGTGAGAAATGCAAACTCCTAAACCACATTCAACATTGTCTGTTACTTTATTATATGTTTGCTTAAGAGTACCCTCTCTGCTCATAGGGCAAAGTTTGTTTATTGTTTCATGCCACCTGCGACATGTCATATTGATTGGTCGGCATGCAATTTAAATGTAATGTAGGTTCTAATGCAGTAGAGTTTATCATCAACCACGCAGAAGTCTCAATAGCTTTTGTTCAGCAAACAAAATTACAATCCGTAAGTTTGCCTTTCTTCTTTTGTCATAGTTGTGCCAAGTTATATGTCAACAACCTTCATCTGATAGCTTTTCTTTAACACTATCCCTGCATATCTCTTTTATAGTTTGATTAATCTAGGCTTTAGCTTAGTCTTTTGTTGGACATAGTTATCTGATATTAGATTTGGATTAGATCTAGGTGGCACATATTATTATTTTTTTTTTTCCTCTCTGAGTAGGAGAGGATGGGGTTAAGCCGTACCCCAAGCTATATTATTAAAAATAGGGAGGTTACAGATTACAAAGGAGGAGGTGGCACATATTCTGTTCATGATGTATCATAGATATAAATTGGTGAATATCTAAGGGGTATATATTGTGGGGTCATTCATTCCGTTATATGCTTTGCATATTGGTGATCTTATAAAATCATTACTTTTCTATTGGGTCTTGGTTGTTAATAGACCATCATTTCTTGGATAGTTTGCTACAATGGAAAAGGAAAAGAAACAACTTTCTCAATTATAGTCTTTGTTTCACAGGTTTTCAAAGTTACTACCCACAAACTTACTCAAGTATCAACATGTATGCTTGTTTTAAGTTTTCTCTTCTGAAATTCCCAAAATATTTACTTCTGAGACCTCAATATATATATAACACCCATACCCTAAAAAATTTCGGCATTTAAAGACTTCGATTTGGTCTTGCAGTCATTTTATTCGATATACCTTTTGACTTCTAAATAGCTGAGAGCCTGAGACAAGGATATGTGTTGACGGTTTTGGTGTTTTCAGATTTGATGAGATTCATGATTTTTTGAAGAAATATAAAACCATTTTACATGGTTTTTAATTGGATATGATATCAAATATTTTTTGGATTTTTTTGTTTAACATGAGCATAAACTGCATACCCAATGAGGTAGGACTATTTAGCCCCAAAGTGGTCTTAGGTTTCTTACCATGACCCTTTCTTGCCAAGTTTCTTGGTCAGGTTTTTGACACCGATCGTAGAGAGTTGACGCCAGGTTGATAGAGGATCGAAAAATTCTTGTCAATCTTCCTTATAGTCTACTCTATTTTGGTGAGATAAGACTTGAATGATTATGAAGATTACGAAGATGACTTCCTGACACTATATTTACTTATTGCTTTATATCTACTATATTCTAGCTATGGCCTTCATAGCTTATGACGGGACGAAGACTTTGATGTTTGTTGTTGATATCCTTATGTCATTGTTCCAGTTAAATTGTTTTTATGAAAACTAACGAGAAGATCTGAGAAAAAAATTCTAACCTTGATTAATTTTATCAAACTGCAAGCTACGAAAATCCCTCTTTTGAACTATTGAATTATTTGATTTGTCACTAGTAGAAAAAGGGAAAACAATGGTATGTTTATTTGTCTATTGTTTCTCATGTTTGGGACCTGTATGACTTCAAATCACATACCATAAACGCATTAGCTCAATAAAACCTCTATTTACTATCTTGAATTATTCACTGAAGTACTTGCATATACTACATTTATGCACTATTAGCTCGTATAGACCAGAATCATTGACTTCCTTTGCATTATTGTACTGTAAGTCCATTCTGGAATTTTGTTTCTCATGTTTGGGACCTATGACTTCAAATCACATACCATAAACGCATTAGCTCAATGAAATCTCTATTTACTATCTTGAATTATTCACTGAAGTACTTGCATATACTACATTTATGCACTATTAGCTCGTATAAACCAGAATCATTGACTTCCTTTGCATTTGTTAGGAGACGACGGCTAGGGTTTGGAGAGGAACTGAATAATTCCATTGAGGGACTCAAGCCCAATATATATACAGTAAACCCGACCCGACTATACAGTAAACCCGACCCATTATATTTACATTAACACTCCCCCTCAAACTCACGGTGGATCATGAACCGAGAGTTTGCCTAGAAAATGTCTGAAGCGAGCAGTCGTCAGTGGCTTCGTCAGAAAATCAGCAGTCTGCTCCGATGAGGGAATGAAAGGCAGGGAGATGATGTGATCGATAAACGCCTAGCGAACATAATGGCAGTCAACTTCAATATGCTTTGTTCGCTCATGGAAGACCGGATTGCTAGCAATCTGAATAGCACTCCGGTTGTCACAGAAAAGAGAGGTCGGCCTGGATATCACCACTCCCAAGTCAAGCAGAAGACGTCGAAGCCAGACAATCTCGGCGGTGGTGGAAGCCATAGCCCTGTATTCGGCTTCGGTGCTGGAGCGAGCAACAGACTCCTGCTTCTTGCTGCGCCATGAAATCAGTGAGTCACCCAGAAACACACAGTATCCTGTAGTAGATCGACGAGTGTCTGCATCTCCTGCCCAATCTGCATCTGAGTAGGCGCGCAGTACCAACGGAGAGGTGGAGGGAAACAGGAGTGAACGGGTGATGGTGCCCCGGAGGTAGCGGATAATCCGAAGAACAGCTGCATAGTGTACGGATCTGGGAGCCTGAACAAACTGACTGACAATGCCAACAGCATGGGCAATGTCTGGCCGGGTCATGGTGAGATAGACAAGCATCCCAACCAACCTCTGGTAGCGGGAGACATCCTGGAGCGGCTCACCATCGGTAGCGAGAAGCTTCAAATTGAGCTCCATGGGTGTATCAGCAGTACGTGTGTCAGTAAGGGCAGCATCAGTAAGAATGTCGGAGATGTACTTCTGCTGAGAGACCAACAGACCACGAGCTGACCTGGCAATCTCAAGGCCCAGAAAGTAGCGAAGAGAGCCCAGGTCTTTCATCTCAAACTAACTCTGGAGGTGCCGCTGGAGAGAGACGATGGTGGCAATGTCATCCCCAGTGATGATCATATCATCCACATAGAGGAGAAGGACTGCAATACCCTGACTGGAGGAGCGAGTGAACAAGGCATAGTCGGAGTGACGCTCAACAAACCCGGCGGCCAGAACTGCACTGCGAAAGCGCTCAAACCAGGCACGAGGAGCCTGTTTGAGCCCATAGATGGCCCGGCGCAACCGACACACGTGTCCTGGAGGAACGGAAGTGCCCGGAGGAGGAGCCATGTAGACTTCCTCGGAGAGATCACTGTATGCGCAAAAAAGGTACGGGTCGGCTTTATTGCACAAAACGAGATTACAATTGTGGCCGGGACCCGGGTTGCTCGGGTGTAGCGAGTCCGGGTTGCGGCGAGTTTTGATCAGGGGATTGTGGGAAAGATCTTCTGGGGGATCCCTTTGATCCGCGTCTCCACGTGGTGTTCGTGCGAGAGCTCTGAAGGGGCTGCCCAGGACAGGGGTTTTACAGGGAGAGGGTTTTGGAGAGGCTAAGGAATGTCCACCGTTGCTTGGTCCCTTCCGTGCTTCGCGCTTTCTCGGCTAGGGGGGTTTTCGGCTTCGTTCCTCGGTCTTCGTGTCTTCCTCGTTCCTTGCTTGACCTCGGTGTCCTTGATCGTCGGTTCGCGGCGTCGATCGAGCTTTTGGCGTTGGCTTTGGCTTTGGCTTTTTGGCTTTAGCTTGGCTCCGGCGTGGCTCTGGCTTTTGCTTTGCTTTGGCGCTTGCACTTGGACGTAGCTGGGAGAGACTTGCGATGCTTTCGTTCTTCCGGACTTAGCGTCGTATCGGCTAGAACGTGCGGTGCTTTTGCTCGTGGCCGGCGTAGTCGCTTGGCTTTGGCACTTGCGTTGCTTTGGCGCGGGCTTTACTGGGGCTTTGCTTTGGCTTCTTGCGTTGGCTTTAGCTTCAGCGTCAACTCGATCTTCTTCCTCGAACGACGTGGGCTACTTCTTCGGTGCTTCGATGGCTTGCGTGTTGACGGGACTTCTCTTCTTCTCCGGGCTTCTTTGGCGTGACCAGAGTCGAAGGATGCTTTCGAAGATGGTGGGGGTAGCACCGATCTCCGTGCGACGGTTGTGGCGTCGGCTTTTGTTGATGAAGACGACGGGGTGGCGACGCTTCAGATGATCTGTTCCAGCCTTTCTTCTTCGTGGATGGTGCAGATGTTTGTCGAAGACGACGGGGTGATGACGCTTCGCTTCTCTCCTCCGGGCTTTGGGGCTTGATCGGGATCGAGGACTTGTTGGAGACGACGGGGTAGTGCCGCTCCTCTTCTTCTCCGGGCTTTTGGGCTTGATCGGAGTCGAAGCTTGTTGGAGACGACGGGGTAGTGCCGCTCCTCTTCTTCTCCGGGCTTTTGGGCTTGATCGGAGTCGAAGCTTGTTGGAGACGACGGGGTAGTGCCGCTCCTCTTCTTCTCCGGGCTTTTGGGCTTGATCGGAGTCGAAGCTTGTTGGAGACGACGGGGTAGTGCCGCTCCTCTTCTTCTCCGGCCTTTGCTTCTGGCGTCTTCGGAGTCGAAGGGTTCTTCTTCTCCGAGCTTTCTTCTTCGTGAACGGAGTCGAAGGGGCGATCGTCGTGCGCAAGGGCCTTCACGTTGATGAGGACTTTCAGTAAGCCGATCCCTCGGGACAGGCTTGACTGTGCCTCGTGAAGCCTTGGGTCGATGAAGAAGCGTGCTCTCTTCTGCAGAGCTCTGGCGCTTCGTCTTCAATTTCTCGACCATTTTTTCCTTCCCCCACCCCCTCTATTTATAGGCAAAGAGGTGGGGAGAGAGATATGGAAACTTTTTAATTTTAAATCTCTTTTGTATCTCTCTCATAATTACCCGGATTTTATTCATCCATTGATGAAGGGAATAACATTTAATTGTTTTCCTTTTCTGGCGGGTGCAATTATGGCTGGACTTTGCGCACGAAATCGATGGCGATCGGGCGCTTCGTCTTGTGCGTCGGATCGAGGGATCGGCGCAGATCCGCGCGTGTGCAGACGTCATACGCTACCTCCCCCCGCGCATGGCGGTATTCTTTCCTTTTCTTTCTTTTCTTTCCTTTTCTTTTCTTTCCTTTTCTTTTCTTTCCTTTCTTTTCTTTCCTTTTTCTTTTCTTTCTTTTTCTCCCCTTTCCTTGCAGGGCCGGCCGGCCCCCCCCCCCCCCCCATGGGGTTCGGGTCCTACTAGGGCCGGCCCCATGTGGCTCGGGTCCTAGTAGGGACCGGCCCCCATGGGGTTCGGACCCTAGTAGGGGCCGGCCCCCCTTGGCGCATGGGGTCCGGGTCCGCATCGGCGCGCGCGAGTCGGGTTTGAATCCATGTCGGTGCGCGCGAGTTGGGTCCGTGTGTCGGGTTTGCATCCGCGTTGGCACACGTGAGTCGGGTTCGGGTCCGACGAAATTCGTGTGTCTACAAATGCCCCCTCAAGGACGGGTGCGTCGGTGAGAGCGTGTCGGGTTTGGACACGTAGGAATCGTAGAGCGCTTGTCCTTGATTCCTTTTGTGGGCGGGGTTGGAGGTCTATTTAAGGACCCCTACCCCTTCTTCCGTCATTGCGTTTCTCTGCGAAGGTTCCGCCGGCTTCTGAAGATCTGAAGAGAGCTGCCTGGGGTTGCACGAGACTTGCTCCGTCTTCCCGGTGTCGCCTTTTTCGTCGGTCTTGTGCTTCTGCGCGACGGTTCTGCCGGCTTCTGAAGATCTGAAGAGAGCTGCCTGGGGTTGCACGAGACTTGCTCCGTCTTCCCGGTGTCGCCTTTTTTTCGTCGGTCTTGTGCTTCTGCACGACGGTTCTGCCGGCTTCTGAAGACCGCCGTCGGAAGAGAGCTGCCTGGGGTTGCACGCGACTTGCTCCGTCTTCCCGGTGTCGCCTCTTTCGTCGGCGGCGATGGTGCGCGATTTCGCGGTCGTTGCGAAGGCGGGTTCGAAGCGACGATGCGACGAGGCTCGAGGCGGGGAGGATGGAGGAGCGCGGCTGAGGTGCGGGTCGCCTTCGCCGCCTCTCTCTTCCTCCTTCTTCTTCTTCTTCTTCTTTTCTTTTTCTTTTCTTTTCCTTTTTTTTTTTTTTTTCTTTTTCTTTTCTTTTTCTTCCTTCTTCTTCTTCGGTTCGGTTCCGGGCTGCATGGGCAGCAGCGGCGCGCGGGGCTGCAGCATGCGGGGCGGCGCGCGGGGCGGCGTGCGGGGCTGCAGCACGCGGGGCGGCGCGCGGGACTGCAGCACGCGGGGCCGGCCGTGTCGGGTTCGGGGCCGAGAAGGGCGGCGGCCGGGCCGGCGTGGGGGCCGGCCGTGTCGGGTTCGGGGCCGAGAAGGGCGGCGGCCGGGCCGGGTTTGAGGCCGAGAAGGGCGGCGGCCGGGTCGCAGGCAAAGAAGAAGGAGGAGAAGGGGGGTGCGGGTCCCCCCCTCCCTCTTTGCTGTTGGCCCTCAATTGGAAGGGGGCGGTGGTCCCCCCTTCCCTCTTTGCTGTTGGCCTTCAATTGGAAGGGGGCGGTGGTCCCCCCCTTTCTTCCGTTTTTTTTTTTTTTTTTTTTTTTTTTTTTTTTTTTTTTTTTTTTTTTTTTGCGCTTGTCTTGACTTGCCTCCTTTCATGGTCCTCCAGGGCCCGCGTCTTCGAGAGTTTGACTTCCTTGGGCTGGATAGACGAGGATTTCTTCGACGGGAGGAGATGCCTTTGCTTTCCTTTCACTCGTGTGCGCCGTCACCGCAGCTCAAGGCGGGAAGACCTTCTGTCGTTGCTCCGTGTCTTTGTGCACGAGCGCATCACGGAAGATGGAGTCGCGGATGCGACTTGCGGGATGCTGAAATTAAGCGAGAAGATCCACACTGACGAAGGGATCTCCATGAAGCTTCTGCGGCCGAGTTTGAGTCTTCCGTTCCATCATTGCGGTGAAGAGTTCGTGCCTACGCCAGTTGTTGCCTCGAAGATATGTGCTAGGCTGACCCGATGGGGCCCCGATTCTTGGCCTCGGGGCGACGTCCAGTACCTTTGCGGCTTTCGCGAGTGGATGGACGAGCTCTACGAGGTCTTTGGCGCGGAACCTGAGATGAACTTATTGGCCAAATTTCTAGCGCCGGCTCGTCGGGAGTACAGTCGTCCTGAGGGGATGTACCGTGCGCTTTGTGAGCTTTGGTGTCCGGAGACTAACACCTTCCTTACTGGGGCGGGGGAGATAGGCATCTCGCTTCGTGATGTCCATATCGTTTCGGGGTGCCCCGAGGTACGGAACTACTACCAAGAGGAGGTGCCTGCCTTGAAGGATCTGCTGGACAGCAGCTACGCTCCGAGTTCTTGCCTCCTTCTGTTCAAGGCATATGCTATCATTGCGGCGAGGGACCAATCAGATCGAGTGCGTCCTTCTTCTTGGGTCGATTTTTGGTTCAGAGGCGAGTATAGAGCTCCAGCGCCCTCAGCTCACCCGATGTGGAAGATCGCTCAGATGCAGAGACCTCCGCTTCGCTCCTTCGTGAGGCCTATCGATTCCTTGGCTCGAGAGAAGCACTCAATGGAGGGGAAGCAGTGCCCCTGGGAACTCCTTGGCCTGAAACGGGACAGCGAGGAGTGGCGATCGGTTTACCGAGCCGCCGGGCTGGTCATCTTTCTTTGCCGGTTCGTGCTTCCGTGTTCTGGGGAGGCCATTCGTCCGGGGACCTTCCTTGCTGCTTCCAGGATGGAGAGGGGCGAGCTCTTCAATCTAGCCCCAGCCATACTATGCGCCTTGTATCGGGCTCTCAGCGGGACTTACTGGGACTTGTCTGGCTCAGATAAGGCCAAGGAGGAGCTCGGCCGGTCGGCTGCTTTCGGACCCTTGCATTATTTGTATGGTTGGATAGCTTTGCATTTCCCGAAGGGGATCTTTGCCAGGCGCGGGCATCCAGCCGAGTTACCTTTCCTCCCAGGGGTAGGAGGGATTTTGAACGCCTTTATCAGTTGGGAGCGTCCGAAAGAGTGTGCTCGTACCCTTTTGAGGAGGATGGGGAGCGTCGATTTTGAATTTCTGTCGGAGCATTCGGTGCTGCCTTTGGAGAGGTCGACCGTGTATGACAACGACGGGCTCCCGGACAGTCTTTACTGGAACATGGTCAGCTGCCGCCCTGGCTACTTAGTCTGGCGCAAAGGAGATGTGGTGGAGGTGGAGCAGTACTCCCCCCATCGCTTTGCCCGTCAGCAGGGTTTTCGACAGGAAGTCCCTGGCACGCCTCAGCAGCTGCAGGGGCGTTTCAGTCCGCAGGAGGGTTACCGTCTGTGGGCTTCCCTCTACGCTCGCTTTACTGGTAGTAGTTTCTTCCCTGGGGCCAAATCCGGGCTTCGGGACGCCGCCACCCCGGAATACTGCCAGTGGGTTAAAGGGCGAGTTTCCCCTTTACTTGCGAGTTTTCCAGTCGACGTCTTGGTGAGTAGCGGGTTCAGGAATTTCTGCTTTGATCATTCTGCGGGAGTAGAGGACCGCCGCCTCCAACTGGGACTTCGGCGGGCGCAGAGGAGCGGTAGTCGTCTTTCCAGCGCTCGTTGTGTCCCCTCTTCCGTTCCGGTGCTGGATGTCGAGCTTACTAGTGCCCCTGGGGTATTCTGTTTCCCGAAGGCCGAAGTTGAGGGTGCCCCTCCCAAGAGAAGAAAAATGTGCATTCCTCGCGGGATGGTCCCGAGAGTCCCTTGTCTGACGGAGGATGCCGAGGAGCCTGGACTTCTGAAAGATGAAGTGATTCCTCCGTCCCGGACCGCTTCGTCCGACCACACAGGTATGGAGCTCTCTTTATTTATTTGCCCTCTACGTTCAGGAAGTTTTATCACGCTGAGCACCGTTTCTTTCTTTTGACCAGATTCTGTTATAGTGCTAGAGCGCGGAGCGAGCTCTTCAAAGGCGCCTCTTGGGCGTTCGTCCACCGGTACCGCGCAGGTAGTGCCCGAACCCTGCGGGTTAGATATCCCTCCGGATGATCTAGATTTCCTCGGACTTTGCGGGGAGAACTTCCCTAGGGGCGACATTAACCTGGACGACATCGATGTCGATGCCTTGTCTTTTGGCGAGGAGGCTGAAGTCTCGAGCGTCGACAAGCGGCGTTCCCCGATGACTGTGCCCTCGTGTCCTTTGGTGGAGACGGTTGTTGCAGCGGTAGCGGCGGTTTCCCCAGTTCCGCCACCCTTGTTGGCGCAGGCGGCTCCTGTTGCGGCTGCAGCGGCAGCGGAGGTTCCTCCGGTTCCACCGCCCTTGTTGGCGCAGGCGGCTCCTGTGGCAGCTGCAGCGGCAGGGAGGGTCTTGCCTACCTACTCCGAGGCGCCTCGCCCGGATTTGAGGCCAAGGAGCAAAGTCTCAGAGTTTCTTCTTGCGAGCTGTCGGCAGTACATCAAGTCGACGTTGGAGCCTTTCCGTACTGCCGGCCTTGGCGCCCTCCAGGACTGGTGGTCGACGGACGGTGCAGAGTTTTGCTCGAGCCTGGCAGAGTTCAAAGTTGACAGCTCCCTTTTCGCCACTCAGATGGACCAGCTTGTGACCGAGAGCGAGGCTTATCGATCCCGGCGGGCTTTGCTGGAGGGGAGCTCCCCTTCTGAGCTGGAGGCCGCTGAGGCGAGTCTAAGTCAGTCCGGGCATCAACTTGCGGAGGCTACGTCCAGCCTGTCGAAGGCCCAGAGGAAGGTGGAATCTGCGCGCGCCTCACTTCGGAAGGCGGAGTCCCGTTTGGAGCGGGCTGAGGCTGCGGAGAGCACTTTGAAGGCGAGTCATCTGAGGCAGCAGTCGGACTTGGCAACCCGTCGCGAGCTTCTGGTCGCTCGTCCCGTGGAGCTTCAGAGAGTGGAGGCAACTAGGGAGGAGCTGCTGCGTCGTCTTCGAGCTCTGGACACCTTCTTTTAGTTATTCCTTGTTCCATTGTGGCTTCCTTTTCGGGACTCATGCCATGTACTGTCTTCGCTTTATTAATAATATCACTTTGTTTCGCCACATCCTTTTCATGGAATTTTGTTGTCTTTTTCTTTTGGTCGGACTGAACCTGAAGTAACTTCTCAGGCTGCCTACGTACCCCCCTAGGGGGGATCAAGTCGCACGTAGTTCATTTTTTTTTTTTTTTTTTTTTTTTTTTTTTTTTTTTTTTTTTTTTGAACAAGGGGTGTGGCCTTGCTTTAGGCATAGTACCTTTTGAGGTACTTGCCGTTGATAGGGCCGAGTGTCAGCCCTTCTGGCGTGGTGAGGAGATAAGCGCCGTTGGAGTAGACTTCCTTGACGGAATGCGGGCCATCCCATTTGGCATCAAATTTCTTCCCTCCTCGATGCGAGAGAATGATGGGGCGTTTGACCGCCAGCACCAGTTCCCCTATCTGGAATGATCGAGGACGAATCTTCTTGTTGAAGGCGCGAGAGAGCCTGGCCTGATAACACTCCAGACGCTGTTGAGCTTCGAGGCGTCTTTCATCCAGTGCTTCCAATTCTGCTAGGCGGAGCTGGGCGTTGCCGTCGCTGGTGAGGCCTTCCTGGACTGCTATCCTGAGTGACGGGATTTGGAGCTCGAGCGGAAGAACGGCTTCCACACCATAGACGAGGGAATACGGCGTTGCTTGTGTCGGCGTGCGGAAGGATGTTCGGTAAGCCCATAGCGCTTCGCCCATGCGTTCGTGCCAATCTTTCTTTGTCTTCGAGACGGTTTTCTCCAGCAGCTTGCACAGAGTTTTGTTGAAGGCTTCTGCTAGACCGTTGGCTGGAGCGTTGTACATTGTCGAACAATTCTGCTTAATGTTGTACAATGCGCAGAACTGACTGACGGCAGCATTCTTGAACTGCTTCCCGTTATCTGTTACGATGTAGCGGGGGACTCCATAGCGGAAGATGATGTCATTCTGGATAAAGCTGATGACGGAGTACTTTGTAACTTCCCTCAACGGTATCGCTTCAGCCCACTTGGAGAAGTAGTCCGTTGCCGCCAAGATGTAGAGATGTTGCTTGGATGACTTGGGCAGAGGACCGACGATGTCAAGACCCCATCCGTCGAAGGGCCAAGACGCGATTGTTGGGTGTAAAGGCTCCGGAGGTTGACGAATGTAGTCCCCGTGCATTTGGCAAGCTTGACATCTTCTCGCGTACTCCAAGCTGTCTTTGATCATGGTAGGCCAGTAGTATCCCATCCTTCTGACGCGGAAGTGAAGCTTCGGACCGGACTGGTGTGATCCACAGATTCCAGCGTGTACTTCTTCGAGTGCGGCTTCCGCTTCCTCTTTTGCGAGGCACCTCAGGAGTGTGCCGTCATAGCTTCGTCGGTACAGTTCGCCGTTGAAGTGGTAGAACCTTAGAGATCGTCGACGGATGTCACTTTTGCGCTTCGGATCTTCGGGGAGTTTACCATGAACAAGGTACTCCACCAATGGTTGCCTCCAGTCTTGTTCTTTAATCTCGAGGACATGCACCGCGTGGGTTTGAACTGGTACCTCGGGCGGACCCTCTTTTTCGATGACCACGAATCTCCTGCAGACGGGGACGACGAGTGAACGCTCATCTGGGAACGGGAGTGTAGCCGCCAGATTCGCGAGTGCGTCAGCCTGCTGGTTGAGGTTTCTGGAAACGTGTTGGATGGAAACAGCCTTGAGTTTTTCGAGGAGCTTCACGGCTCGCGCATGCAACGGTACCAGGTCTTCCTTATTGACTTCGTATGCCCCCAGGACTTGCTGGGTCACGAGTTGAGAGTCGCCAAAGATCTCTAGTCCTTGAAGGTTCATTTCGTCGGCTAGTTCGAGACCAATGAGTAGGGCTTGATATTCTGCCACGTTGTTGGAACATGCTTCCGAGAGCAGGAATGAGAAGGGGAGTATTTCGTTGTCCGGAGTGACAAAGATGACTCCGGCTCCCGCTATGTCTTGCCTAGCTGCGCCGTCGAAGAACATTTTCCAGGATGGGGCGATGTCAACAGAGAATACTTCTTCATCTGGGAGATCTTCTGATAACTCCCATTCTGCCGGGAGAGGATATTCTGCGAGGAAGTCCGCGAGGGCCTGTCCTTTAACCGCTTTCTGTGGCACGAAGGTGATGTCGAATTCAAGTAGCAGCAGGGCCCACTTGGCTAGACGTCCGGAAAGCACTGGTCTCGACATGATATATTTGAGTGGGTCAGCCTTCGAGACGAGTCTGATGGTGTGAGCAAGCATGTAGTGTCGCAGCTTTTTCGTGGCGAAGATGAGCGCTAAGCAGACCTTCTCGATTGGGGAGTAATTCAGCTCTGCGCCGACGAGAGTGCGACTTAAGTAGTAGCAAGCTGTCTCTACGCCAAGTTCATTGTTCTGGGCCAGGAGTGCCCCCAAGGATTGTTCCTGGGCGGCGATGTAGAGGATGAGCGGCCTCCCTTGAACTGGTGCTGATAGGACTGGCGGCTTCAGTAGATATGCTTTGATGTTTTGGAGTGCTTCTTGGCACGCTTCGTCCCATGTGAACGGCGCTCCTTTCTTCATGAGGCGACTAAAAGGGTGGCACTTTCCAGCCAGGTTGGCGATGAATCTCCGGATATACGCCAAGTGTCCCTGGAGGCCTCTGAGGTCTCGCACTGTCTTTGGTACGGGCATATTGACGATAGCATCAATTTTGGATTGATCTATCTCAATGCCACGATGTCGGACGACGAAGCCGAGGAATTTGCCCGAGGAGACTCCGAACGCGCACTTGAGCGGATTCATGCGGAGTTGGTACCTTCGAAGTCGTTTGAAGATTAGCTCAAGATCTTGTAGATGTGCCGATTTCTTCTTGGATTTCACCACGAGGTCGTCGACATAACACTCCACGTTTTGATGAAGAATGTCGTCAAAGATTTTCTGCATAGCTCGCTGGTAGGTGGCTCCCGCGTTCTTCAAGCCAAACGGCATTACCTTGTAGCAGTAGATTCCTTTCGGTGTGCGGAATGCCGTGAGCTCCTCGTCCTTGGGTGCCATCCGAATCTGGTTGTAGCCCGATGATCCGTCCATGAAAGTGAGCACCTCGTGACCAGTTGTCGCATCAACCATTAGCTCCGTGATTGGCAAGGGGAAGTCGTCCTTTGGACATGCGTTGTTCAAGTCTCTGAAGTCCACGCACACTCGGATTTGGCCGTTCTTCTTTTTGACGGGGACGACGCTAGAGATCCATGTCGGGTACTTGACCTCTCGAATGAAGCCGGCTTCGATCAATTTGTTGACTTCGCCTTCTATTTGGGGTATCAGTTCTGGCCGGTAGCGTCTTTGTCCTTGCTTGATAGCGCTGGCTCCGTGTTTGACGCTGAGCTGGTGCACTGCGATTTTTGGATCGAGGCCCGGCATCTCCTTGTAGGACCATGCGAAGACGTCTCTGTATTCTTTAAGCAGTTTGATGTATGCAGCTTCTTCCTCCGGGGTTAAGAGCGTGCTGACGAATGTAGGCCGAGGCTCCGTCTCCGTGCCCAAGTTGATTTCCTTCAAGTCATCAACGGTGGACTGCCCCCCTTCTTCGAGGATCGGCGGGGCATCGGGCAACTCGTCGTCCGAAGTAGAAGCGTCACCGTTGTCGTTATCCGTGATGGAAATATGATTGACGGCCGCCATGGGTGGGTGGGTGGGTGTTGAGACGAAGTCCTCGATTGGCATCCCCAGACGATCGAACGCCGACTTCTTCTTTAATTGTTTGACTGGCCCGAGCCTCTCGAACACGGATGTGCGTTTTCGATTCGACCAGTCTTTACCACTTCTGGTTTGCTTCCGGAACAAGGCTTGGCATCGAGCCCGTTGTCGTCTTCTCCTGCTGTCTGGATGACTGAGGTAGGTGGAAGGTGCATCGGAGATTGTCGATCCTTCGGCTGCTTCATCTACCATCCTCGCCTCGATGTAGTTTGAGGTGAAGGTCTTCTTCGCTGCGGTTCTGATGACCAACGGAGCTTGACTGGAGCCGATGCCTCGGCGGTTCGGGGGAATTTGCTCTCCGTTTTGAAACAGCCGAGCTTGAGTTCTTGTCATCCCATGCGGAGTTGCTGCTGGTGGGAGGGTGCCCATGGCGCTTTCCTCGTTATAGCCAGCTCTAAACAGCAATTTGGCAGCATTTTGCCCCCAACTCCCTTCCGGTTTGAATCCGAGTTGCTCGAGGTCTGCTGATTCGACAGGTTCGCTCGGGTTCGGAGCTTGGGTCAGACTAGGTAGTGGCACCGTCATTTCTTGCAAAGTGATGACATTGGCCTGAGATAACGTTGGGGCCAGCTTCCTTGTCGGAGTAGAAGGCGATCGCTCGGATTTGCGGAGCCATTGAGGCGCGAGACGTAGGACCGGCACCGTTCGGATCGGCAACGGGGTATGTTGCGTTGCTCTTGGCTCGAAGCTGATGCGCATCCTTTGCCCAGGTTTCGGCGTTCCTTGGACCTTGAGTCTTGCTTCGTCAGAAGGTGGCACTGGATTCCCGGGAAGAGGAGTCTTTTCCTTATTTACTTCTTCAATCTTTTGAGCTCGAGGGGTTTTAGCTGGCAGAACTTCCGCGACCAGGCCCTTTGCTTGGTAGAATTTAGCGTCGGCCAGGTGTGCCTCGGCCTCGTTGAATGGCTTGTCGTCCGCAACTATGCACCTCTCCACGCCTTCTTCGTAGTACTTGAGGCATTGATGCCAGGTGGATACTATGATGCCGTTCTCGTGCAGCCATGGTCTTCCTAGCAGGAGACGATATGATGTCCGGCAGTCGATGATGTGGAAGAGGACCGTCGTATCTAGCGGGCCGATGGAAAGCTTCAGACGAATGATTCCAACGGTGGACTGTCCGCCTTGGTTGAAGCCTTGAATGACCAACTGACTTGGTGAGAGCTGGTCGTTGGTAATGCCGAGTTGACGCATTGTCTGGATGGGCATGATATTGACGGCGGAGCCACAGTCCAACAGGATTCGGTTCACTGGCTTCTCCTTGATGTATCCCGAAACGTAGAGAGGCCGGTTGTGCAATCGCGTCCCGAGTTGCAGGTCCTCGTCTGAAAAGGTTATCGTTGCATCACACGAGGCTACAGCTCTGCCCTTCTGGTCATCCTTCCTTTTTCTCTTGTAGCTATCTGGATCGGCCAAGGCCGCCGCCATTGCCAGGCGAGCCTTCTTCGGAAGATGCAAAGCCTCTACGAGCGGCATGTGCAAGATTGCTTCGTCGTGAGCGGCGGTGCCCCCATCGTTGGAGTCGTCCCCCTCATCGGTGGAGTCGCCTTCTTCGGAAGTTTCGCCTTCGTTCTTTCTTTCCGACACTTCGTGGACTTCGATCATGCAACAAGACACCTTGACGTGTTGGTCCACCGGGAGGAAGTGATCCGGGAAGAACTCTTGCAAAGTTGTTGGCTCTGGAAGACTCTGCTGAAGGATATCGTCTCGGCTCGCTGGCGGTACTTTGAACGCCTTCCTTCCTGGAGTCTTGCTTTTCTTCTTGTAGGTCTTCCGCTTGGTGAATCCCCTCATCACACGGTCTTGCTTGAGCTTCTTTTCTTGCCAAGGCTTTCGCCGCCGCGGTAGCATGACCCATGCTTCTTCGTCGGTGGATTCCCCTTCGCTAGGATGATGGTCGACAGCAGCAACTGGTTTCTTTGATGACACTTGTTCTTCTGGAGGCTCTACTGGCTCGTCTTCCGATCCCCAGCCGGTGGGCTTGATTTCGTTGATTGGAACGGATGGAGGCCTTGAGTAGAGGACGTAATAATCGAACTTCCCCGAAGGCTGGCCCAGCAGACCGACTTCCGGATCTCCCTGCTCGTATCTTTCTCGAAGAGCGCGTTGGGACATAGCTTGACTGGAAGGGACTTGCTCTTCTCGAGGTTCCACTGGCTCTTCTCCCGATCCCCAGCCGGTGGGCTTGATTTCTTCGATTGGAACGGATGGGGGCCTTGAGTAGAGGACGTAATAGTCAAACTTCCCCGACGGCTGGCCCAGCAGACCGACTTCTGGGTCTCCTTGCTCGTATCTCCTTTGGAGCGCTCGTTGGGATGCAGTATTGCCTGGAAGAGGTGCTGGCGCGAGCGATGATTGCCCCCAGGGCAGCAGTGTTTCTTCCTCGGAGAACGCATGAGTACGCTGACGTCGCTTCGAGATTTTCGGCTGGGAAGTTGACTTAGCGATTGGAGCTTGGCGGTTGATGCGCAATTTGGGCATGCTTCGCCTAGCAGCAACGAGTACCGGCGAGAAGGAGCCGAAGGTGATGGACGTCATGTTGGCCGTAGCAACCTCCCCGGAGTCGATCTCTATCTTCCCTTGTTTAGCGAGCGCCATGATTCTTTCCTTGAAGACGAAGCATCTTTCGATGGGATGACTCACCACCCGGTGGTATTTGCAGAAGAGAGGGTCGTCGACGCGATGCATCTGCTCGGGCCTCTTTGAAGGAGGTAATTCTATCATCTTCTCTTGCAGCAGTTGGTCGAACATGGAGGAGACTTCCGAGTCTGGGAAAGGGTACTCTTTGGCTTCGAGCTCCTCGAGAGTCATCCTTTGTCTTAGCGGCGGAGGCGGTGGTATGGCGACTCCCTTCTTCTGATCTGGCTTGCCACCGATCTTGAGCGGCTTGGAGGTCGAAGCGACGTCAGCAACATTGACTTGTTTCAGTTTCGTTGCCGGTGGCTTGTCCTTCTTCTCTATCTTCAAGAAGTCCTTGTTCTTCAAGTCCCCGCGGTTTGCTAGGCTGAGTTCCATGTCATGAGCCCGAGTCGCGAGTTCTTCGAAAGACCGAGGCTTGATACCCTTGAGGATGTAGAGCAGACCCCAGTGCATGCCTTGGGTGCACATCTCGATAGCCGAGTCTTCAGACAAGCGGTCTCGTGAATTCAGCGCGAGGTTCCTCCACCTGTCGATGTAGTCGATCACTGGCTCGTCTTTCCTTTGCTTGACAGCGGTGAGTTCGATCATACTGACTGTGCGTCTGGTGCTGTAGAAGCGATTGAGGAACTCCCTCTCCATCTGATCCCAGCTGTCAATGGTTCCTGCAGGAAGATCAACGTACCAGTCGAACGCGTTGCCTTTGAGGGTGCGGACGAATTGCTTCACCATCTCGTCGCCATATGTGCCGGCATTATTGCAGGTCTCGATGAAGTGGGCAACGTGCTGTCTCGGATTTCCCTTTCCGTCGAAGTGCTGAAACTTTGGCGGCTGGAATCCGACTGGGAAGCGTAACTGCTGGATCCTCGTAGTGTAGGGCTTCGAGTATGCCGCCGTGATCGGAGGAAGGCCACTGCCGTGAGAACGCATCATGTCGGCTATCAACGCTTGGACTTGCTGAGCATTCATCGTTGCCGTTGTCGGAGGTTGTGTGGCCACCGAGGCTGGCGTTGGGGAGACGACTTCCAATGGGACGGGAGCCGAGGAGAGCGCTGGAGTAGCTGCTTGAATCGTCGGAGCGACTTCTGCAGGAGCGGGGGTTGAAGACGGAACTGGAGCGGCTACTGGAGAAGCGACGGGTTGGCTGACTGCTGCAGCGTCCTTTGCGCTTAGCTTTTGGAGTAGAGTGTTGATGTGACGATCCTTCTCCTCCATCAGCCGAGTAATTTGCGCCATATGCTCGCTCATCTGCATGACTTGGAGCTGAAGAGCGGACGGAGGGTGGTGACGGAGAACGTCTCGGTGTTGCATGTTCGCATCCTCGCCGTCATCATCTGAGACGTAGTTACGCCGACTTGCTTCTGGTTGATGATTGATGTTTGCCCCCTGCAGAGGAGGTGCAACGTCTGCTGGAGAACCCGAACTGGTTCGGGGTTGGGGCTGGTCCTCCCCAAACTTCTGGACATGGGCTCCAGGATCGAGGCTCGTTTCTTCATGCGCCAGGGCCTCGTCGGCGCTTTGGCGAGCATCTTCGGTAGTAGCTTCTGGCACGAAGACGTCTGCAAGAGTCCGTGTACGCCGAGTGTAGACGCGCACCATTGGAGGAGCATCACCCTCTGGATTTACTGGATCACCGTGGCGGAGTAGAGGAGACTCGGCGATTGGTGAGAGGCTTGGAGCAAACGTATCGTTGTTCGTTCCGGCCATTGCAAACTTCAAGCAGCTTCTTCAACCGTACGGATGAAAGGAGAAGAGGTCCCACCGGGCGTGCCAGAAATCTGTATGCGCAAAAAAGGTACGGGTCGGCTTTATTGCACAAAACGAGATTACAATTGTGGCCGGGACCCGGGTTGCTCGGGTGTAGCGAGTCCGGGTTGCGGCGAGTTTTGATCAGGGGATTGTGGGAAAGATCTTCTGGGGGATCCCTTTGATCCGCGTCTCCACGTGGTGTTCGTGCGAGAGCTCTGAAGGGGCTGCCCAGGACAGGGGTTTTACAGGGAGAGGGTTTTGGAGAGGCTAAGGAATGTCCACCGTTGCTTGGTCCCTTCCGTGCTTCGCGCTTTCTCGGCTAGGGGGGTTTTCGGCTTCGTTCCTCGGTCTTCGTGTCTTCCTCGTTCCTTGCTTGACCTCGGTGTCCTTGATCGTCGGTTCGCGGCGTCGATCGAGCTTTTGGCGTTGGCTTTGGCTTTGGCTTTTTGGCTTTAGCTTGGCTCCGGCGTGGCTCTGGCTTTTGCTTTGCTTTGGCGCTTGCACTTGGACGTAGCTGGGAGAGACTTGCGATGCTTTCGTTCTTCCGGACTTAGCGTCGTATCGGCTAGAACGTGCGGTGCTTTTGCTCGTGGCCGGCGTAGTCGCTTGGCTTTGGCACTTGCGTTGCTTTGGCGCGGGCTTTACTGGGGCTTTGCTTTGGCTTCTTGCGTTGGCTTTAGCTTCAGCGTCAACTCGATCTTCTTCCTCGAACGACGTGGGCTACTTCTTCGGTGCTTCGATGGCTTGCGTGTTGACGGGACTTCTCTTCTTCTCCGGGCTTCTTTGGCGTGACCAGAGTCGAAGGATGCTTTCGAAGATGGTGGGGGTAGCACCGATCTCCGTGCGACGGTTGTGGCGTCGGCTTTTGTTGATGAAGACGACGGGGTGGCGACGCTTCAGATGATCTGTTCCAGCCTTTCTTCTTCGTGGATGGTGCAGATGTTTGTCGAAGACGACGGGGTGATGACGCTTCGCTTCTCTCCTCCGGGCTTTGGGGCTTGATCGGGATCGAGGACTTGTTGGAGACGACGGGGTAGTGCCGCTCCTCTTCTTCTCCGGGCTTTTGGGCTTGATCGGAGTCGAAGCTTGTTGGAGACGACGGGGTAGTGCCGCTCCTCTTCTTCTCCGGGCTTTTGGGCTTGATCGGAGTCGAAGCTTGTTGGAGACGACGGGGTAGTGCCGCTCCTCTTCTTCTCCGGGCTTTTGGGCTTGATCGGAGTCGAAGCTTGTTGGAGACGACGGGGTAGTGCCGCTCCTCTTCTTCTCCGGCCTTTGCTTCTGGCGTCTTCGGAGTCGAAGGGTTCTTCTTCTCCGAGCTTTCTTCTTCGTGAACGGAGTCGAAGGGGCGATCGTCGTGCGCAAGGGCCTTCACGTTGATGAGGACTTTCAGTAAGCCGATCCCTCGGGACAGGCTTGACTGTGCCTCGTGAAGCCTTGGGTCGATGAAGAAGCGTGCTCTCTTCTGCAGAGCTCTGGCGCTTCGTCTTCAATTTCTCGACCATTTTTTCCTTCCCCCACCCCCTCTATTTATAGGCAAAGAGGTGGGGAGAGAGATATGGAAACTTTTTAATTTTAAATCTCTTTTGTATCTCTCTCATAATTACCCGGATTTTATTCATCCATTGATGAAGGGAATAACATTTAATTGTTTTCCTTTTCTGGCGGGTGCAATTATGGCTGGACTTTGCGCACGAAATCGATGGCGATCGGGCGCTTCGTCTTGTGCGTCGGATCGAGGGATCGGCGCAGATCCGCGCGTGTGCAGACGTCATACGCTACCTCCCCCCGCGCATGGCGGTATTCTTTCCTTTTCTTTCTTTTCTTTCCTTTTCTTTTCTTTCCTTTTCTTTTCTTTCCTTTCTTTTCTTTCCTTTTTCTTTTCTTTCTTTTTCTCCCCTTTCCTTGCAGGGCCGGCCGGCCCCCCCCCCCCCCCCATGGGGTTCGGGTCCTACTAGGGCCGGCCCCATGTGGCTCGGGTCCTAGTAGGGACCGGCCCCCATGGGGTTCGGACCCTAGTAGGGGCCGGCCCCCCTTGGCGCATGGGGTCCGGGTCCGCATCGGCGCGCGCGAGTCGGGTTTGAATCCATGTCGGTGCGCGCGAGTTGGGTCCGTGTGTCGGGTTTGCATCCGCGTTGGCACACGTGAGTCGGGTTCGGGTCCGACGAAATTCGTGTGTCTACAATCACCGTGAAGAAACGCATTGGTGACATCCATCTGATGGAGAGGCCACCCTCGAGCAGCTGCCACAGCTAAGAGGGTGCGCACAGTAGTCATCCGAGCAACTGGAGCAAACGTCTCCTCGTAGTCAATCCCGTACTCCTAGGAGAAGCCACGAGCAACGAGGCGAGCCTTGTGCCGCTCGATGGATCCGTCAGGTCGAGTCTTGACCTTGAAAATCCACTTGCAGCTAACAGGCACCACCCCGGGGGGACAAGGCACTAACTCCCAGGTCTGGGTCCGCTGAAAAGCCTCAAGCTCAACTGACATGGCCTGCCGCCACTCTGGATGTAATGCTGCCTCACGGTACGATTGGGGCTCCCGATGAGTGTGAAGAGCAGTAAGAAAGGCCTGAAAGGATGGTGAATAGGAGACACTGGCAGAGAAGCCAGAAGAGTCAGGAGCGTCAGTGGGAAAAGCAGAGTAACCAAACCTGTCAGGAGAGTAGTCGTATCTGGCAGGAGGGTGATGGTCGCGCGCTGGGTAGCGCCGAACAGGAGCAGGATCCACGACCGGGGAGGAGGGAGCAGCAGCATCAGGCGAGGGAGTACCAGGGAGACCCGACTCTGGAGGGGGAGCTGCAGACCGACGTACATAGACACGAGTAATGGGTGGTGGTGGAGGTGGTGTTGGGGACTGAGGAGGTGGTGGTGGTGGTGGCGATGGATACTGAGGAGGTGGTGGTGGGGGTGGCGATGGATACTGAGGAGGTGGTGGTGGTGGTGTAGTAGGCGTGGATGGGGCAACAGAAACCGGGGGTAGAACAGGGATGTGGAGATGTGAGGAGGGCGAGGAGGATGACGAAAGAGGCAAGGAAAGATCCCGAGACTCGGGTGCAAAATACGGGACATCCTCAACAAAGGAGACGTGACGGGAGACACGGATCCGACGAGCTAAGGGATCATAGCAGCGATACCCCTTATGCTCACGACTGAGCCCCAAGTGAACACACCTAACAGACCTCGCAGAAAGTTTGGTGCGCTCATGGGGAGGAAGAAGAACGAAGCACGTGCAGCCAAACGTGCGAAGAAGAGAGTAGTCAGGTGGACTGGAGTGAAAGCGCTCGTGAGGGGTGGCACCGGACAGAGCAGATGACGGAGTGATATTGATGAGGTGGACAGCCGTCATGACAGCTTCAGCCCAGTAGGAGTGAGGGACAGACGCAGAGAGAAGCAAGGCTCGTGCAGTCTCAAGGACATGACGATGCTTGCGTTCGGCAACGCCGTTCTGCTCATGGGTGTGGGGACAGGACTGCTGGTGAAGAGTGCCGTGAGACTGAAGAATCTCACGCATCTCAGAGGAGAGATACTCCTTGGCACAATCAGACCGAAAAGTCTTGATTCGCCGACCAAACTGGGTGTGTATCATAGTGGTGAATCGCCTAAAGATGTGAGGAATTTCAGACCGATGACGCATGAGATAGACCCAGGTGCACCTAGAATAGTCATCGATAAAACAAACATAATACATATAACCAGAGAGAGATGCAACAGGAGCAGGACCCCAAATATCCGAATGAACTAAATCAAATGAAGCATTAGACTGGGAAGTACTAGCAGAAAAAGGAAGAGCTAGATGCTTTGCCAGTCGACAACCCGTACAGACAGATAGGGGGGAGAAAGACGCTCGACCCAAAGCGCCCGAGCGGAATACGCTTTTGAGTCGATCACTCGATATATGACCTAACCTTCTGTGCCACAGGTCGGCATCAGAGGTGACAAACATGACAGACGCAACTGAAGACACATGGAGATGGTCCAACTGGTAGAGTCCTCCTGCCCTACGGCCCAGCCCAATCCTCTGACCCGTCCGCGAATCCTGCACAACACAAACAGAAGGGGTGAAGGTGACAGTCAGGCCAGAGTCGCAAAGTGAACTGATAGAAATCAAATTAATATTAAGACGGGGGGCATGATGGACATGAGATAGGGTCAGGCGACCAGAAGGGTCAGAGGTGGTGGTGATGGAGCCACATTGTGGAATAGGGACGAGAGTCCCATCCGCAGTGCGAACCTCCTGGTGAGTGGTAGTGGGGGAACAGTCCGTGAGGACAGTAGAGTCAAAAGTAAGGTGACAGGAGGCACCCGAATCGAAGATCCATGGAGCAGTAGTACCAGAGGTGGCAGACAAGCCGTGCGCAGGCGCGGAGCTGGTGGAGGCGATGTGGCGAAGAAGGAGCTCCTCGAGGCGCTGAAGACGGTCCGGCTCAGGCGGCGAAGGAGCTGTGGGAGCAGTGGGGAGCGGCGAGGCCTCTGCAGTAGCCGCTGTACCACCAAAGTGGCGAAAGGAAGACGAACCACGTCCTCGGCCCCGTCCACCTCGACCGCCGCGTCGATCGTTGCGAGAGGTCGAAGACCAGCGGGGGGATCTCTCATCCGGACCCCAGCGGGGGTTGCGTGGAGGACGTGTAGGGCACTCGCGCTTCATGTGGCCGGGCTCCTTGCAGTAGTGACAAAAAACAGCCTCATCGGAGAACCCGGCTGCCAGGACAGAGTCGGAGCTAGGAGCAAGTGGAGGAGCACGAGCGCCCTGAGTTTGAAGGCGGGTCTCCTCGTCGACCAAGGCGAGTAGGGCATCCTCGAGCCGAGGGAGGGGCTCACGGTGCAGGAGCTGGGCGGCTATGAGAGCAAAGTCTGGTCGAAGTGCTGCCAGGAACTGGTGCAGGTGGCCCTCGTCGAGGTAGCGCTGGAAGTCCCGGGAGCGGGGGCAGTCACACCGCTCCGGAATCAGTGAGTCCAGCTCATGCCAGTAGGCACTCATCTGACTGAAGAAGTCCTGAATGGTACGCTCCCCCTGATGGGCAGATTGCGAGTCGCAGATGAGCTGATGCCGGCGGGCGCCGCCGCGTGGGAGAAAACGGTCCCGGAGATACTCCCACATCGCGCGCGCAGTCGGAAGGCGGCCGATGGGAGCAAGGAGCGGACGAGCAACCGAGTCCAGGAGGTACGCCCGGATGGCCTGATCGTGGCGGCGCCACGTAAGAGCAGCAACGGTGACGGCCGTGGTAGCAGTCGCTGCAGAAGATGCAGCACTGCTGGTGACAGAGGACGAGCCGGAGTAGTCAGTGGGAGGAGGATCCTCGCCGGTGATGTGACTCCACAGATCACGACTGGAGAGGGCGGCCTCGACGGTGAGGGACCAGTCAGGCCAGTCGCTGGCCGCCGACAACTGGAACGCGACCGCCTTTAGCGGTGGAGAGATCGCAGCAACGGTCGGGACAGCTGGAGATGCCATGGAGGAGGCTGTAGGGTGTCGGGAGGGAATCGGGTGGGCTGTAGGGGATCGGGTGGGCTGTGGGGAGGGGATCGGAGGGCCGGTGGGGACTGGAGGGTGTGCGAGGGAGGTCAGAGGAGGTGCGGGGTGGGCTGAAGAGGGTGCGGGGGAGGTCGGCGGTGATTGGAGGGGCCGGGGGGGGTCGGGTGGGGTCGGGAGGGGTTCGGGTGGGGTCGGGGGGGGTCGGGTGGGGTCGGGGGGGACAACTGGAACGCGACCGCCTTTAGCGGTGGAGAGATCGCAGCAACGGTCGGGACAGCTGGAGATGCCATGGAGGAGGCTGTAGGGTGTCGGGAGGGAATCGGGTGGGCTGTAGGGGATCGGGTGGGCTGTGGGGAGGGGATCGGAGGGCCGGTGGGGACTGGAGGGTGTGCGAGGGAGGTCAGAGGAGGTGCGGGGTGGGCTGAAGAGGGTGCGGGGGAGGTCGGCGGTGATTGGAGGGGCCGGGGGGGGTCGGGTGGGGTCGGGGGGGGTCGGGTGGGGTCGGGGGGGGTCGGCGGTGGCTGGAGGGGCCGGGGGGGGGGGGGCGGCGGTGACCGGAGGGGCCGGGGGGGGTGCGGGAGGGGTTCGGGTGGGGTCAGGAGGGGCCGGCGGTGGCTGGAGGGGCCGGGGGGGGGGGTGCGGAAGGGGTTCGGGTGGGGTCAGGAGGGGCCGGCGGTGGCTGGAGGGGCCGGGGGGGGGCCGGCGGTTGCTGTAGGCCGGAGGGGGGGCTGCCGATCAGGTGAAGGCCGGAGGTGGGGCTGCCGATCGGATGAAGGAGGCCGGAGGGGGTTGCCGGAGGTGCTGCCGTCGCCCTAGAGCTCTGATACCATGTTAGGAGACGACGGCTAGGGTTTGGAGAGGAACTGAATAATTCCATTGAGGGACTCAAGCCCAATATATATACAGTAAACCCGACCCGACTATACAGTAAACCCGACCCATTATATTTACATTAACAGCATTATTGTACTGTAAGTCCATTCTGGAATTGCCAGATACATCATCGACTTTCCTTTTTAAATGATGTTTGTCTTACACATTGATCTTTGTTATTCAGATGTTGGCGTGCCTTCCGAAGTGTGCTGCATATCTCAAGAGTATGTTGAAAGGAATATTGTGTTTCACTAAACTATGCATCTCATATTTTTTTTTGAGGCAATGACATCTTTGTCACTCATTGCTACATTCAGCGCTAATCAGCTTCGGAACATTTACTGATAAACAAAAAAGAGAAGCTGAACAAGTGGGTGTGTCTTGCTTTTCATGGGAGGAATTTGTTTCATTGGTGAGGTCTTGGCTCCTATTGATGTTAGTCACATCTTTTAACTTTCATAATTTTTTCACTTAAAGGCCACAATACTCAACAAATTAGGATCATATCGACCCTTTTCCCACGAAGAACTTTATATATATATATATATATATATATATATATATATATATATATATATATATATATATATATATATATATATATATATATATATCCCATGTGTGTTTATTTTATGTGGTATAGAAGGCACACAATTTTTTATTTTAATCTTTGAAGAGTAGCGTTAATTTGCTAGTTTGTTCCAAATACACTAGTACCTTAGTGGATTTATCTTTTGAGCTTAATATTTCAAATTTCATATTGTAATGTTTAAGATAAGTGGCGAATTAGTAATTATGTCATTCAGACTAATATCTTTAATCCTTTGTTGAACAATCTTTTACAAGTGAAATAAGTGGGAAAAAATTTATTTATGCAATTTAAAGTAAATTATCACCTTGGTATTCATGTTACTCAATTTTTGTTATTCTCGAAAACAAGGGTTATCAACATCTTTAGCAAAAACCTCATTCGTATGGTTTCAATGATATCTAACTAATATCAGTTTTCCAGGTAAGTGTGAATTACAGAATTCCTCCAAAACACAAGGATGATATCTGCACAATAATGTACACCAGTGGAACGACAGGAGACCCAAAGGGTGTTATATTGACGAACAAGGCTATTTTGACTGCGGTTGTAAATACGGAACAACTACTTTTCGAGACAGATAAAGTGGTAACACCTTAGCTCCCAGCCTCATAATTTTAACCAGATTTTCATTGTTTTATTTTGCCAATTATTCAATTCCTTCAGTGTCTATTCAAAGCATAACCGAGCATTTTTTAGCCATTGATTGGGCAACTTCCCTTTTGAATGGATTTGTGCTATTTAATCACTTGCCAAGATTATTTTTGTTATTTATTATTATGGGTTTACTTTAAAGGATCATATTTTAAATTTCTATATCATATAAAAGATCAAAGTCAACATTAGCCTATTAATCCTTGTAGGGAAATTTTCTGTTCTGCCAGTCGCACCACACCTAGCTAATCGTAGCCTATCGTTACTTATTGAGCGTGCCCGCTTTTCTATTTCCTTGGAAATGTGTGTTACTGGATGTATTTGGCGTGATCTTTTGGATTCAACGTGTGTGTGTGAAGATGTTGCCATTATATACATGGCCTTCCCATCCAAAAGAGTGTAACCATCATTGGTCGTCTATCGCACCATAGTATCCTCCACAATCTGGGTTCATCCCACCATCTGGAGAGGTGTTATGCCCTAGATGGAGGATCTACTGAGATGGCTCTGTTGTTTCTCCGTAAGTCGATGAAGTTGTACAAACCTGATGGAATTCGATCAGGATTTCCATTTTAGAGTCGGTGGTCCATCAGGTTGGTCTCTAGCTAGTTTCGTCATCATTTCCGACTTGGGTCCTCAACCCAAATCATGTTATGAAGTAAGTTGGTCCCCAAGCAAGTCTTTTAATGTATATCTCACCAATGACACATATTGGTTTGTCATCAGCCCACGTGTCTGATTTGGATAGGTGCCTATTTTACCACCCGTAATTCTAATAGCAGTTTTTTGTTCTTTTGGTACCTTGTCTATAACTTAAGTTTCCAGGAAGACACATTAGAAAATACCAAAAGCCAAATATTATCCATTTCCTCGAAGCCGGGTATGGAGCACAACTCTAGAATCTTCGAGCCATATTACATGTTACTAGTTCCTTTTAGGAAAACATATTACATGACACTCTTCTCCAATATACGCATCGAACCGAATGGGTGTACTATACCATCATCAATAATGTATTAACTAATACATAATTTACCACACGTATGCTTATTTGTAGCTGGATTCATTCCCATGAAGAGTTGAATGAATGGGTTCCATGTTAATTGTACATCGCCACACAATGTGATACTGTAAAATTTTCTCCTTATAGGTGACTGAACAAGACACATACTTCTCGTTCCTTCCGTTAGCCCATGTATTCGATCAGATAATTGAGAACTACTGCATCTATAAGGGTGCCTCAATAGGATATTGGCGAGGGGTATGACATACATGTTTCCTTATACAATCTTTGTTTTGATCTATTTTCCATCTTAGATATGCTACATAATTTACTAACAGTTAATGTCTGCAATTGAACTTGTAGGATGTTCGATACCTGATTCAGGACATTCAGGAGTTGAAACCAACAGTGTTTTGTGGCGTTCCTCGAGTTTACGAACATATATACACAGGTTTAACATCGTTTGCTAATTATCATTTATATTTTTTGAGAATTAAGTTATCATTTATATTAATTTGTTGACTAGTGCTCTTTCCGTATTTATAGAAATTTCTATGTTATTATGATCCAAACTTCTTTGATCTAGGTATTAGTCAAAAAATCTCATCCGGTGGAGTGCTAACAAAGAAGTTATTCCAGTATGCTTATGACCAGTATGTGATAGATTGCATAACATTTTCAACAGTTGATCTTTTGTTCACTATTTGTTGCTCCGCATAGTGTGATGTTCGTTATCTACATTACAATGAGTTTTTGGTTTTTTATCAGTAAGTTGAAGAATTTGGAGAGAGGGCATAAACAGGATGAAGCATCGCCTTTCTTTGATAGATTAGTCTTCAATAAAGTTAGTATAAATTAATAGCCTACTTTTTTTATGCCTTTCTGTAAAGCATATATATGTTTTATTTGTTAAAATTGTAATTGTAGATTAAACAAGGACTTGGGGGCCGAATACGACTTATGCTATCTGGAGCTGCGCCATTACCAAGGCATGTGGAGGAGTTCTTGAGAGTCACAACCTGCAGTATCTTATTACAAGGATATGGTATATCAGAACACTATTGATTGTCATGTAATCTTGATTCTTAACATGAATAAATCAACTTACCCGTACATAATGCCTTTAATAACTTGAAAGAAATTTATTATACATATCATGCAGAACTCATCACAAATGAAGCAAACTAAAAGACCCCTCGTTCGTCATCATGCCTCAAATGAGATTGAAAAAAAAAATGGCATAACAATTTGCAATTAGTAGAGGAGTTTAGTACAAGTAACTATAGAAGTGCTTAATGCTGACCCATTCCTGGAATGCAGGCCTTACGGAGAGTTGCGCTGGGTGCTTTACATCCATAGCCAACGTGTTTTCGATGATTGAAACGGTTGGGGTTCCTGTTACGACGATAGAGGCAAGACTTGAATCAGTACCAGACATGGAGTACGATGCGCTATCCCCTGTCCCACGTGGGGAGATTTGCTTGAGGGGTAAAACCTTATTCTCTGGTTACCACAAGCGCCCGGATCTCACGGATGAAGTTCTCATAGATGGGTGGTTCCATACAGGTATTTTAACACACAATTTGAATCATTAAAAGACTCCTAAGGGCTCTTAGGGAATCATAACTAGCATCTTTGTCTAACATCATCATCATCAACCTCAACACCATAATCATCATCCAAGTCTTATCCTATCAAGACAGGGTCAAAAACAAAGAAGATCGATGATAATTTTCGTACTGGTTGTCAACCTGATGTCAACCCTTTAAGAATGCTACCGAACACATGACCAAGTCAACTTGGGAAGAGACAGGAATCGCTAAGAAACCCAATGGTTAGTTGACAAATAGACGCACCGCCAAGAAACCAAAAATGCAACTATGGTGCAACCCTCAAAAGTGTTTCCCGAGACTATGAGTCTCTTCCTCTATCTTGAGTGTAGATAATTTCCTGTTCGCAAATTTGCAATCCAGTTGATGAATACATAGAAATACAACTCACCACTCGAAATGTTAGCTTGAGACATTCTTCCTTTGCTTCAATTTGATAGCATATTTGATGCGGAACAGATGCGGGGATGGTATTATCAGTATTTGATTGAGCAAGCAGGGCTTAACTATTAATTTTGATACCAAGCGAGAAAATTAGTTCAAATAAATAACATGGGCATATGTGTTGGAAACTACTGTAACAATGCCGATCGCTTTCGATATCAGGTGATAAAGAACAATCCTTAAAATTACCGGTTAATAGTCCTACTCGCAATATTTAGATTAGCAACGCTACGGGCAGGTGGAACGCTCAATCTCACGAATATGGATAGCAGTCGGCAATGATAATAAACTAGAGAGTCAATTAATTGGCGTCTACCGGAAACACCTTATCGGGTGGAAACATACCTACTGAGGGTTGTGGGGGACCTCAGGGTTCTCAACTGGTGGCGGGGTCGATGTCGATGCCGAGTCCTCAGGCTGTGCCGGGGCTTGAGCGAGGGCCCGGAGTGCTAGTACGTTGGGGTGTACAGGCGCGCCGGGATGCCACCGCTGATGGTTCTCCGAGATTCCCAGCCGTGCTTCCGTGTCCTTGGCGACGAGGTAGGTGATGCGCTCCACGTACTCCTTCACGCTCTCGCCGGCGCTGAACCGGAAATCGAGGAAGGGAGACCGGATATCGAGGAAGCCATCTTCGTCGTCAATCAGGCCGTGGTCCACATCGGGATCCGCCATGCCGTCATGCCGAGGGGTTTCAGAACGATGGGGAATCGGATTGGATCGCAAGAGAGAACCGGGAGGGGGGAGGGGGCGGGCGGCAAAGGTGGGGAGGGGGTGTTCGGGTGGGCTGCAGGGAGGGAAGGGGAGGTGGTGGGGTGAGGCCGGTCGGGTAGGGATGGAGAGAGGGGCTCGGGGTGGTGGCCGGCAGAGGGAGGGAAGAAGGAGGGGGGGATCGGGGTAGCCGGCTGCACAGGGGCAGGGGCAGGGGTCGGGTTGGTGATCGGGGCAGCGGGGTGGCCCCGGTGGAGGGCAGGCCGGTCGGGTGAGAGAGAGGGGAAGGGGATCGGGGTGGGGTGGTGGCGCCGGTGATGGGGGGCAGGCCGGTCGGGTGGGGGGGAATAGGGAGGGGGAATCGGGATGGGGGGCGGGGCTGGACGGGCGACATGGACAGGGGGGGGTAGGGGGGGGTCGGCTCGCGAGAGAGAGAGAGAGAGAGGTATGAGGGGCGACAGGGGGATAGGGAAAAGAAAAGAAAAGGAAAGATTTAGGGTTTCACACGCCTAATCTGATCCTAGGGTTTCACACACCTAGGCTTTGGGTTTGGGGTTTCACACGCCTCACCCTGGTTCTCTCAACACACATGTGAAGGAAAACGAAATTTTATTATTCATTCAATACCATTACATGATCCATGGGCAGGCCTATATAAAGGCCTGCGATAACAAGCAAAAGTCCCTGGAAGTCGAGGTGGGACTAAATAACACAATGCAAGAAATAAAAACAAATGAAAATATCCATGGTGGTGCTGACTGTCTGATCAGAGTCATAGGCTCAGGTGGCGCCTCCTGCGCTGGTACACGCGCCATGGGCGCTGCTCGATGTCCCCATCAATATTATCCGTAAATGAGCTCATGATTGCACTATGATGGTAAGTTGGATCTTGCAGGAGACATTGGAGAATGGCAGCCTAATGGTGCATTGAAGATCATTGACAGAAAAAAGAACATCTTCAAATTGTCCCAAGGAGAATACATTGCCGTGGAGAAGATTGAAAGTGCATATGCCCAATGCCCTTTGGTCACATCGGTATTATTGCACAAAAAACTAGACTAGATTTGAATCCAATTATCATTGCTGATTTAAAATACTTCATTTATCTTATTCTTTAATTTCAAAACCATTCATGCAGATTTGGGTCTACGGAAATAGTTTTGAGTCCTGTCTCGTGGGTGTGGCCGTTCCAGAAAAGAAGGCACTAGAGAATTGGGCAGCAGCAAATAAGGTATCTGGTAACTTTGAGGATTTGTGCAGACATCCTGAAGCGAGGAAGTTCATCCTTGAGGAGCTCATTAACACTGGTCGAAAACACGAAGTACGCAATTGGTCAATTCAAAAATTTATCCAATTCAATATGATGATGTTTTGTACTGATGAAATATTCATTACCAGCTTAGAGGCTTCGAGATGTTGAAAGCAATTCATCTAGAGCCTACACCATTTGACATGGAGAGGGATCTGATAACTCCAACCTTTAAGTTAAAGAGATCGCAGTTGCTTAAATATTTCAAGGCTAGTAGTGTTAGATGCATCTGTTTGTTTTTATGCATACTGATTTATAGTACCAAATTCGTCTATCTTTAATACTATTTTGTGATGTAGGGATGTATTGATCGACTGTACCGAGAAGCTAAGGGGACAAAAGTATGACTCTTTGCCATATTGGTAACTAGATAACAGTTTAGGAATTCATTCGAGAGACTTATATCCTCTCATGTAGTCACTTTTAAGAAGAAAGGGGGAGATGAATGCCATGTAGCTTATCAAAAAACAGGGGGGGAGATGAATGTTATGTATGCCTCCTCTCCTGTATTTATAAATAAGCATGCCTACCTATTTCACTTTGTAATCTGATTTCAACTAAGAATATCATTATGAGAAGGATCTTCTGCATATAATTTTATCGCTCACATTAATAATATTTGGCACACCAATCTCTCTCTCTCTCTCTCTCTCTCTCTCTCTCTCTCTCTCTCTCTCTCTCTCTCTCTCTCTCTCTCTCTCTCTCTCTCTCTCTCTCTCTTAGGGAAATCGATGCCATGATGATGACACAAACTTCATAAAGAGGTCAGCAATATGTTGCTAAGAAGAATACGTGGGAGAGTGATGGTACTAGATAGATTCATCTCTTGAGTAAAGTGGTGTTGAAATATGGCCCATTGAAACCCTGGCCCAAAGAGTGTCTACACGAAATTTCACCTAGGTAAAATTCGACCTCGAGTGATCATTCGAGTATTTCATACGTGTTCGACTTATTTACAAGCATGCCACTATAACATTGATATTTCAGACCGCCCAAGCATATGCACAAAGGCTCAGATTTAATGAGAACGAATGGGATGTTCCTTAAGACGTGTGCGATTCACCTGGGAAGAGGGATATGAACAGTTGGGTTTAAATCGAGTTGAGATGGAGGGATATGATTGAGAGGGAAAGTTGCACATGATTTAAGGACTGGATTGTAAAAAAATATGTAAAAATATATTTGAGGGGTTTTATGTAAATAAATGGGGACATATTTGGTAATAGCTTTATTGTTCACACGTTTTTCCATTAGAGATAAATACCTCTTGTCCAATCGGAACTTGTCACGTTGCCCTTCCTTTCTTTCCATTTTTCTCTCACCAAAATCTCTCTCCGTGGTCCCCTATTTAGGAGAGCACCTTTGCTACCCGATTGCTTTGCTGCACTTGCTTACGGCCCAATCGTGCTCTGCCACGTTGTCCAAAAGAAAGAGTATAATAGGCAAGTGCATGTAGTCCCTAGTATGCTATTTCTTTTGGACAACGTGGCAGACCACAATTGGGCTATAAGCAATTGCAGGAAAGCAATACAATAGCAAGAACACACACACACACTCTCTTTTTCCCCCCATTTAAAAACATTTGCTACCCGATTGCTTTGCTGCACTTTCTTACGGCCCAATCGTGGTCTGCCACATCGTCCAAAACAAAGGATAAATTGCACTTTACCCCCCTGCTGTTTAGATTAAAAATACTTAACCCGAGGGGACGGGTGGGCATAAGAGAGAGATAACTCCAAAAGGATAAATTGCACTTTGACCCCATGATGTTTAGCTTAAAAACACTTAACCACTGTGTAGTTTATTTTGTTCCAAATCGCACCCTAAAGTTTGAAATGTTAGCACAATACTCCCCTTTTGTCAACTACTTATTTACTCATTTCATAATTTTTATCTGATTAAAATTGACTTGAAGGGTGCAAAATGTAGATTTTAAACTATAGGAGGGTTTAGTATTTTTTAGCTAAACTTTAGGGGGGCTGCCGAGGGTGGCTATAGCCTCCGACAACCCCCTGATCGCCTCCGGCCACCCCCGACAGCCCCCCGTCCCTCCGGCAGCCCCCCGATCGCCTCCGGCCACCCCCGACAGCCCCTCGTTCCCCTCCGGCAGCCCCTCGTCCACCCCGGCGGATCTATCGGTGCTGCGATCGATGCCGGGAGGTCGGGGGGCTGTCGGAGGGTGCTGCCGAAGCTGCCGGGGTGTCAGGGGTCGCCAGAGGGGGACGGGGTCGCCTGAGGTGGTTGGGGTACTGCCGGAGGGGCTCACCTGAGGGAGGGGAGGCTGCCGGGGGTGACCTCCAAACGAGAGAGAGAGAGAGAGAGAGAGAGAGAGAGAGAGAGAGAGAGAGAGACAGAGACAGAGATCGGGGTACTGCCGGAGGGGCTCGCCTGAGGGAGGGGGGGTTGCCGGGGGTAGCCTCAAATCCCCCACTCCGTCCCCCGCCCGTCTGATCCAATCGGTCGACCGTCTGATCCCGTGCACGCACAGCCGCCCGGGCGTGTTTGATGGGTTGTTCAATTCCCATCCGTTGGATCGATGAGAATCGAATAGACCGAAATAGTTTTCACTGTTACTGTAGCGGCTACAGTAACAACGAAAACCATTTTCGACCGTTCGATTCCAATCGATCCAACGCACAGCACAGTCGCCCTGTTCGTTCGATTCCTATCCGTTGGATCGATGAGAATCGAACGGTCAAAAATGGTTTTCACTTTACTGTAGCCGCTACAGTAACAGCGAAAACTATTTCGGTCCGTTCGATTCCCATCGATCCAACGGATGGGAATCGAACGACCCATCAAACACCCCCGAGCGGCTGTGCGTGCACGGTATCAGACGGTCGGCCGATTGGATCAGACGAACGGGGGACGGGGCGGGAAATTTGAGCGCGGTTTGCAGCCGATCCGCGCGATCGGATGGCCAGAATCTCGCAGCGCATTTTTTACACCGCGCAGCGCATAGCGCAATGTAACACTCATATATATATATATATATATATATATATATATATATATATATATATATATATATATATATATATATATATATATATATATATTGTATGCGCAAAAAAGGTACGGGTCGGCTTTATTGCACAAAACGAGATTACAATTGTGGCCGGGACCCGGGTTGCTCGGGTGTAGCGAGTCCGGGTTGCGGCGAGTTTTGATCAGGGGATTGTGGGAAAGATCTTCTGGGGGATCCCTTTGATCCGCGTCTCCACGTGGTGTTCGTGCGAGAGCTCTGAAGGGGCTGCCCAGGACAGGGGTTTTACAGGGAGAGGGTTTTGGAGAGGCTAAGGAATGTCCACCGTTGCTTTGTCCCTTCCGTGCTTCGCGCTTTCTCGGCTAGGGGGTTTTCGGCTTCGTTCCTCGGTCTTCGTGTCTTCCTCGTTCCTTGCTTGACCTCGGTGTCCTTGATCGTCGGTTCGCGGCGTCGATCGAGCTTTTGGCGTTGGCTTTGGCTTTGGCTTTTTGGCTTTAGCTTGGCTCCGGCGTGGCTCTGGCTTTTGCTTTGCTTTGGCGCTTGCACTTGGACGTAGCTGGGAGAGACTTGCGATGCTTTCGTTCTTCCGGACTTCGCGTCGTATCGGCTAGAACGTGCGGTGCTTTTGCTCGTGGCCGGCGTAGTCGCTTGGCTTTGGCACTTGCGTTGCTTTGGCACGGGCTTTACTGGGGCTTTGCTTCGACTTCTTGCGTTGGCTTTAGCTTCAGCGTCAACTCGATCTTCTTCCTCGAACGACGTGGGCTACTTCTTTGGTGCTTCGACGGTTTGCGTGTTGACGGGACTTCTCTTCTTCTCCGGGCTTCTTTGGCGTGATCAGAGTCGAAGGATGCTTTCGAAGATGGTGGGGGTAGCACCGATCTCCGTGCGACGGTTGTGGCGTCGGCTTTTGTTGATGAAGACGACGGGGTGGCGACGCTTCAGATGATCTGTTCCAGCCTTTCTTCTTCGTGGATGGTGCAGATGTTTGTCGAAGACGACGGGGTGATGACGCTTCGCTTCTCTCCTCCGGGCTTTGGGGCTTGATCGGGATCGAGGACTTGTGGGAGACGACGGGGTAGTGCCGCTCCTCTTCTTCTCCGGGCTTTTGGGCTTGATCGGAGTCGAAGCTTGTTGGAGACGACGGGGTAGTGCCGCTCCTCTTCTTCTCCGGGCTTTTGGGCTTGATCGGAGTCGAAGCTTGTTGGAGACGACGGGGTAGTGCCGCTCCTCTTCTTCTCCGGCCTTTGCTTCTGGCGTCTTCGGAGTCGAAGGGTTCTTCTTCTCCGAGCTTTCTTCTTCGTGAACGGAGTCGAAGGGGCGATCGTCGTGCGCAAGGGCCTTCACGTTGATGAGGACTTTCAGTAAGCCGATCCCTCGGGACAGGCTTGACTGTGCCTCGTGAAGCCTTGGGTCGATGAAGAAGCGTGCTCTCTTCTGCAGAGCTCTGGCGCTTCGTCTTCAATTTCTCGACCATTTTTTCCTTCCCCCACCCCCTCTATTTATAGGCAAAGAGGTGGGGAGAGAGATATGGAAACTTTTTAATTTTAAATCTCTTTTGTATCTCTCTCATAATTACCCGGATTTTATTCATCCATTGATGAAGGGAATAACATTTAATTGTTTTCCTTTTCTGGCGGGTGCAATTATGGCTGGACTTTGCGCACGAAATCGATGGCGATCGGGCGCTTCGTCTTGTGCGTCGGATCGAGGGATCGGCGCAGATCCGCGCGTGTGCAGACGTCATACGCTACCTCCCCCCGCGCATGGCGGTATTCTTTCCTTTTCTTTCTTTTCTTTCCTTTTCTTTTCTTTCCTTTTTCTTTTCTTTCCTTTCTTTTCTTTCCTTTTTCTTTTCTTTCTTTTTCTCCCCTTTCCTTGCAGGGCCGGCCGCCCCCTGCTCCTTGGGGTTCGGTCCCCACTAGGGCCGGCCCTATAGGGTTCGGACCCTAGTAGGGGCCGGCCCCTCTTGGGGCGGGGTCCGAGTACGTGTCGGCGCGCGCGAGTCGGGTCCGCGTGTCGGGTTTGCATCCACGTTGGCGCGAGTGAGTTGGGTCCGCGTGTCGGGTTTGCATCCACGTCGGCACACGTAAGTCGGGTTCGGGTCCGACGAAATTCGTGTGTCTACAAATGCCCCCTCAAGGACGAGTGCGTCGGTGAGAGCGTGTCGGGTTTGGACACGTAGGAATCGTAGAGCGCTTGTCCTTGATTCCTTTTGTGGGCGGGGTTGGAGGTCTATTTAAGGACCCCTACCCTCTTCTTCCGTCATTGCGTTTCTCTGCGAAGGTTCCGCCGGCTTCTGAAGATCTGAAGAGAGCTGCCTGGGGTTGCACGAGACTTGCTCCGTCTTCCCGGTGTCGCCTTTTTCGTCGGCCTTGTGCTTCTGCGCGACGGTTCTGCCGGCTTCTGAAGACCGTCGTCGGAAGAGAGCTGCCTGGGGTTGCACGCGACTTGCTCCGTCTTCCCGGTGTCGCCTCTTTCGTCGGCGGCGATGGTGCGCGATTTCGCGGTCGTTGCGAAGGCGGGTTCGAAGCGACGATGCGACGAGGCTCGAGGCGGGGAGGATGGAGGAGCGCGGCTGAGGTGCGGGTCGCCTTCGCCGCCTCTCTCTTCCTCCTTCTTCTTCTTCTTCTTCTTTTTTTCTTTTTTCTTTTCTTTTCCTTTTTCTTTTTCTTTTTCTTTTTTTTTTTTTTCTTCTTTTCTTTTCTTTTTCTTTCTTCTTCTTCTTTTCTTTTTCTTTCTTCTTCTTCTTCGGTTCGGTTCCGGGCTGCATGGGCAGCAGCGGCAGCGGCGGCGCGCGGGGCTGCAGCGTGCGGGGCGGCGCGCGGGGCGGCACGCGGGGCTGCAGCACGCGGTGGCGCGCGGGAGGCGGCGACGGCGCGCGGCGCGCGCGGCGGCCGGCGTGCAGGGTGGCGGGCGCGAGTGGATCGGGCGCGGGGGCCGGGTCCGGCGGCTGCGGGACCGAGCGGGTCGGGCGCGGGGGCCGAGTCCGGCGGCTGCGGGACCGAGCGAGTCGGGCTCGGGGGCCGGAAGGGTCGGTCTCGGGGGCCGGGTTCAGCGGGTCGCAGGCGAAGAAGAAGGAGAAGGAGGGGGGCGCGGGCCCCCCCCTTCCTTCTTTGTTGTTGATCTCCAATTGGAAGAGGGCGAGGGGCCCGTGGGCCCCCCCACTTGTTGACTTTTTTTTTTTTTTTTTTTTTTTTTTTTTTTTTGAACTTCGAAGGTGCCGATGATACCAGTGTCGGCTCGTGGCGCACGGGTCATGACACGGGTGTGGGTTGGCTGGAGAGCAATCTCGGATTGGGCAATCCTCTCGACAGGGGTGCGGGCCCCTTTTTTTTTTTTTTTTTTTTTTTTTTTTTTTTTGCGCTTGTCTTGACTTGCCTCCTTTCATGGTCCTCCAGGGCCCGCGTCTTCGAGAGTTTGACTTCCTCGGGCTGGATAGACGAGGATTTCTTCGACGGGAGGAGATGCCTTTGCTTTCCTTTCACTCGTGTGCGCCGTCACCGCAGCTCAAGGCGGGAAGACCTTCTGTCGTCGCTTCGTGTCTTTGTGCACGAGCGCATCACGGAAGATGGAGTCGCGGACGCGACTTGCGGGACGCTGAAGTTAAGCGAGAAGATCCATACTGACGAAGGGATTTCCATGAAGCTTCTGCGGCCGAGTTTGAGTCTTCCGTTCCATCATTGTGGTGGAGAGTTTGTGCCTACGCCAGTTGTTGCCTCGAAGATATGTGCTAGGCTAACCCGATGGGGCCCCGATTCTTGGCCTCGGGGCGACGTCCAGTACCTTTGTGGCTTTCGCGAGTGGATGGACGAGCTCTACGAGGTCTTTGGCGCGGAACCTGAGATGAACTTATTGGCCAAATTTCTAGCGCCGGCTCGTCGGGAGTACAGTCGTCCTGAGGGGATGTACCGTGCGCTTTGTGAGCTTTGGTGTCCGGAGACTAACACCTTCCTTACTGGGGCGGGGGAGATAGGCATCTCGCTTCGTGATGTCCATATCGTTTCGGGGTGCCCCGAGGTACGGAACTACTACCAAGAGGAGGTGCCTGCCTTGAAGGATCTGCTGGACAGCAGCTACGCTCCGAGTTCTTGCCTCCTTCTGTTCAAGGCATATGCTATCATTGCGGCGAGGGACCAATCAGATCGAGTGCGTCCTTCTTCTTGGGTCGATTTTTGGTTCAGAGGCGAGTATAGAGCTCCAGCGCCCTCAGCTCACCCGATGTGGAAGATCGCTCAGATGCAGAGACCTCCGCTTCGCTCCTTCGTGAGGCCTATCGATTCCTTGGCTCGAGAGAAGCACTCAATGGAGGGGAAGCAGTGCCCCTGGGAACTCCTTGGCCTGAAACGGGACAGCGAGGAGTGGCGATCGGTTTACCGAGCCGCCGGGCTGGTCATTTTTCTTTGCCGGTTCGTGCTTCCGTGTTCTGGGGAGGCCATTCGTCCAGGGACCTTCCTTGCTGCTTCCAGGATGGAGAGGGGCGAGCTCTTCAATCTAGCCCCAGCCATACTATGCGCCTTGTATCGGGCTCTCAGCGGGACTTACTGGGACTTGTCTGGCTCAGATAAGGCCAAGGAGGAGCTCGGCCGGTCGGCTGCTTTCGGACCCTTGCATTATTTGTACGGCTGGATAGCTTTGCATTTCCCGAAGGGGATCTTTGCCAGGCGCGGGCATCCAGCCGAGTTACCTTTCCTCCCAGGGGTAGGAGGGATTTTGAACGCCTTTATCAGTTGGGAGCGTCCGAAAGAGTGTGCTCGTACCCTTTTGAGGAGGATGGGGAGCGTCGATTTTGAATTTCTGTCGGAGCACTCGGTGCTGCCTTTGGAGAGGTCGACCGTGTATGACAACGACGGGCTCCCGGATAGTCTTTACTGGAATATGGTCAGCTGCCGCCCTGGCTACTTAGTCTGGCGCAAAGGAGATGTGGTGGAGGTGGAGCAGTACTCCCCCCATCGCTTTGCCCGTCAGCAGGGTTTTCGACAGGAAGTCCCTGGCACGCCTCAGCAGTTGCAGGGGCGTTTCAGTCCGCAGGAGGGTTACCGTCTGTGGGCTTCCCTCTACGCTCGCTTTACTGGCAGTAGTTTCTTCCCTGGGGCCAAATCCGGGCTTCGGGACGCCGCCACCCCGGAATACTGCCAGTGGGTTAAAGGGCGAGTTTCCCCTTTACTTGCGAGTTTTCCAGTCGACGTCTTGGTGAGTAGCGGGTTCAGGAATTTCTGCTTTGATCATTCTGCGGGAGTAGAGGACCGCCGCCTCCAACTGGGACTTCGGCGGGCGCAGAGGAGCGGTAGTCGTCTTTCCAGCGCTCGTTGTGTCCCTTCTTCCGTTCCGGTGCTGGATGTCGAGCTTACTAGTGCCCCTGGGGTATTCTGTTTCCCGAAGGCCGAAGTTGAGGGTGCCCCTCCCAAGAGAAGAAAAATGTGCATTCCTCGCGGGATGGTCCCGAGAGTCCCTTGTCTGACGGAGGATGCCGAGGAGCCTGGACTTCTGAAAGATGAAGTGATTCCTCCGTCCCGGACCGCTTCGTCCGACCACACAGGTATGGAACTCTCTTCATTTTATTTGTCCTCTACGTTCAGGAAGCTTTATCACGCTGAGCCCCGTTTCTTTCTTTCGACCAGATTCTGTTATAGTGGTAGAGCGTGGAGCGAGCTCTTCAAAGGCGCCTCTTGGGCATTCGTCCACCGGTGCCGCGCAGGAAGTGCCCGAACCCTGCGGGCTAGATATCCCTCCGGATGATCTAGATCTCCTCGGACTTTGCGGGGAGAACTTCCCTAGGGGTGACATTAACCTGGATGACATCGATGTCGACGCCCTGTCTTTTGGCGAGGAGGCTGAAGTCTCGAGCGTCGACAAGCGGCGTTCCCCGATGACGGTGCCCTCGTGTCCTTTGGTGGAGACGGTTGTTGCAGCGGTAGCGGCGGTTTCCCCAGTTCCGCCACCCTTGTTGGCGCAGGCGGCTCCTGTTGCGGCCGCAGTGGGGGAGAAGGTCTTGCCTACCTACTCCGAGGCGCCTCGCCCGGATTTGAGGCCAAGGAGCAAAGTCTCAGAGTTTCTTCTTGCGAGCTGTCGGCAATACATCAAGTCGACGTTGGAGCCTTTCCGTACTGCCGGCCTTGGCGCCCTCCAGGACTGGTGGTCGACGGACGGCGCAGAGTTTTGCGCGAGCCTGGCAGAGTTCAAAGTTGACAGCTCCCTTTTCGCCGCTCAGATGGACCAGCTTGTGACCGAGAGCGAGGCTTATCGATCCCGGCGGGCTTTGCTGGAGGGGAGCTCCCCTTCTGAGCTGGAGGCCGCTGAGGCGAGTCTAAGTCAGTCCGGGCATCAACTTGCGGAGGCTACGTCCAGCCTGTCGAAGGCCCAGAGGAAGGTGGAATCTGCGCGCGCCTCACTTCGGAAGGCGGAGTCCCGTTTGGAGCGGGCTGAGGCTGCGGAGAGCACTTTGAAGGCGAGTCATCTGAGGCAGCAGTCGGACTTGGCAACCCGTCGCGAGCTTCTGGTCGCTCGTCCCGTAGAGCTTCAGAGAGTGGAGGCAACTAGGGAGGAGCTGCTGCGTCGTCTTCAAGCTCTGGACACCTTCTTTTAGTTATTCCTTGTTCCATTGTGGCTTCCTTTTCGGGACTCATGCCATGTACTGTCTTCGCTTTATTAATAATATCACTTTGTTTCGCCACATCCTTTTCATGGAATTTTGTTGTCTTTTTCTTTTGGTCGGACTGAACCTGAAGTAACTTCTCAGGCTGCCTACGTACCCCCCTAGGGGGGATCAAGTCGCACGTAGTTCATTTTTTTTTTTTTTTTTTTTTTTTTTTTTTTTTTTTTTTTTTTTGAACAAGGGGTGTGGCCTTGCTTTAGGCATAGTACCTTTTGAGGTACTTGCCGTTGATAGGGCCGAGTGTCAGCCCTTCTGGCGTGGTGAGGAGATAAGCACCGTTGGAATAGACTTCCTTAACGGAATGCGGGCCATCCCATTTGGCATCAAATTTCTTCCCTCCTCGATGCGAGAGAATGATGGGGCGTTTGACCGCCAGCACCAGTTCCCCTATCTGGAATGATCGAGGACGAATCTTCTTGTTGAAGGCGCGAGAGAGCCTGGCCTGATAACATTCCAGACGCTGTTGAGCTTCGAGGCGTCTTTCATCCAGTGCTTCCAATTCTGCTAGGCGGAGCTGGGCGTTGTCATCGCTGGTGAGGCCTTCCTGGACCGCTATCCTGAGTGACGGGATCTGGAGTTCGAGCGGAAGAACGGCTTCCACGCCGTAGATGAGGGAATACGGCGTTGCTTGTGTCGGCGTGCGGAAGGATGTTCGGTAAGCCCATAGCGCTTCGCCCATGCGTTCGTGCCAATCTTTCTTTGTCTTCGAGACGGTTTTCTCCAGCAGCTTGCACAGAGTTTTGTTGAAGGCTTCTGCTAGACCGTTGGCTGGAGCGTTGTACATTGTCGAACAATTCTGCTTAATGTTGTACAATGCGCAGAACTGACTGACGGCAGCATTCTTGAACTGCTTCCCGTTATCTGTTACGATGTAGCGGGGGACTCCATAGCGGAAGATGATGTCATTCTGGATAAAGCTGATGACGGAGTACTTTGTAACTTCCCTCAACGGTATCGCTTCAGCCCACTTGGAGAAGTAGTCCGTTGCCGCCAAGATGTAGAGATGTTGCTTGGATGACTTGGGCAGAGGACCGACGATGTCAAGACCCCATCCGTCGAAGGGCCAAGACGCGATTGTTGGGTGTAAAGGCTCCGGAGGTTGACGAATGTAGTCCCCGTGCATTTGGCAAGCTTGACATCTTCTCGCGTACTCCAAGCTGTCTTTGATCATGGTAGGCCAGTAGTATCCCATCCTTCTGACGCGGAAGTGAAGCTTCGGACCGGACTGGTGTGATCCACAGATTCCAGCGTGTACTTCTTCGAGTGCGGCTTCCGCTTCCTCTTTTGCGAGGCACCTCAGGAGTGTGCCGTCATAGCTTCGTCGGTACAGTTCGCCGTTGAAGTGGTAGAACCTTAGAGATCGTCGACGGATGTCACTTTTGCGCTTCGGATCTTCGGGGAGTTTACCATGAACAAGGTACTCCACCAATGGTTGCCTCCAGTCTTGTTCTTTAATCTCGAGGACATGCACCGCGTGGGTTTGAACTGGTACCTCGGGCGGACCCTCTTTTTCGATGACCACGAATCTCCTGCAGACGGGGACGACGAGTGAACGCTCATCTGGGAACGGGAGTGTAGCCGCCAGATTCGCGAGTGCGTCAGCCTGCTGGTTGAGGTTTCTGGAAACGTGTTGGATGGAAACAGCCTTGAGTTTTTCGAGGAGCTTCACGGCTCGCGCATGCAACGGTACCAGGTCTTCTTTATTGACTTCGTATGCCCCCAGGACTTGCTGGATCACGAGTTGAGAGTCGCCAAAGATCTCTAGTCCTTGAAGGTTCATTTCGTCGGCTAGTTCGAGACCAATGAGTAGGGCTTGATATTCTGCCACGTTGTTGGAACATGCTTCCGAGAGCAGGAATGAGAAGGGGAGTATTTCGTTGTCCGGAGTGACAAAGATGACTCCGGCTCCCGCTATGTCTTGCCTAGCTGCGCCGTCGAAGAACATTTTCCAGGATGGGGCGATGTCAACAGAGAATACTTCTTCATCTGGGAGATCTTCTGATAATTCCCATTCTGCCGGGAGAGGATATTCTGCGAGGAAGTCCGCGAGGGCCTGTCCTTTAACCGCTTTCTGTGGCACGAAGGTGATGTCGAATTCAAGTAGCAGCAGGGCCCACTTGGCTAGACGTCCGGAAAGCACTGGTCTCGACATGATATATTTGAGTGGGTCAGCCTTCGAGACGAGTCTGATGGTGTGAGCAAGCATGTAGTGTCGCAGCTTTTTCGTGGCGAAGATGAGCGCTAAGCAGACCTTCTCGATTGGGGAGTAATTCAGCTCTGCGCCGACGAGAGTGCGACTTAAGTAGTAGCAAGCTGTCTCTACGCCAAGTTCATTGTTCTGGGCCAGGAGTGCCCCCAAGGATTGTTCCTGGGCGGCGATGTAGAGGATGAGCGGCCTCCCTTGAACTGGTGCTGATAGGACTGGCGGCTTCAGTAGATATGCTTTGATGTTTTGGAGTGCTTCTTGGCACGCTTCGTCCCATGTGAACGGCGCTCCTTTCTTCATGAGGCGACTAAAAGGGTGGCACTTTCCAGCCAGGTTGGCGATGAATCTCCGGATATACGCCAAGTGTCCCTGGAGGCCTCTGAGGTCTCGCACTGTCTTTGGTACGGGCATATTGACGATAGCATCAATTTTGGATTGATCTATCTCAATGCCACGATGTCGGACGACGAAGCCGAGGAATTTGCCCGAGGAGACTCCGAACGCGCACTTGAGCGGATTCATGCGGAGTTGGTACCTTCGAAGTCGTTTGAAGATTAGCTCAAGATCTTGTAGATGTGCCGATTTCTTCTTGGATTTCACCACGAGGTCGTCGACATAACACTCCACGTTTTGATGAAGAATGTCGTCAAAGATTTTCTGCATAGCTCGCTGGTAGGTGGCTCCCGCGTTCTTCAAGCCAAACGGCATTACCTTGTAGCAGTAGATTCCTTTCGGTGTGCGGAATGCCGTGAGCTCCTCGTCCTTGGGTGCCATCCGAATCTGGTTGTAGCCCGATGATCCGTCCATGAAAGTGAGCACCTCGTGACCAGTTGTCGCATCAACCATTAGCTCCGTGATTGGCAAGGGGAAGTCGTCCTTTGGACATGCGTTGTTCAAGTCTCTGAAGTCCACGCACACTCGGATTTGGCCGTTCTTCTTTTTGACGGGGACGACGCTAGAGATCCATGTCGGGTACTTGACCTCTCGAATGAAGCCGGCTTCGATCAATTTGTTGACTTCGCCTTCTATTTGGGGTATCAGTTCTGGCCGGTAGCGTCTTTGTCCTTGCTTGATAGCGCTGGCTCCGTGTTTGACGCTGAGCTGGTGCACTGCGATTTTTGGATCGAGGCCCGGCATCTCCTTGTAGGACCATGCGAAGACGTCTCTGTATTCTTTAAGCAGTTTGATGTATGCAGCTTCTTCCTCCGGGGTTAAGAGCGTGCTGACGAATGTAGGCCGAGGCTCCGTCTCCGTGCCCAAGTTGATTTCCTTCAAGTCATCAACGGTGGACTGCCCCCCTTCTTCGAGGATCGGCGGGGCATCGGGCAACTCGTCGTCCGAAGTAGAAGCGTCACCGTTGTCGTTATCCGTGATGGAAATATGATTGACGGCCGCCATGGGTGGGTGGGTGGGTGTTGAGACGAAGTCCTCGATTGGCATCCCCAGACGATCGAACGCCGACTTCTTCTTTAATTGTTTGACTGGCCCGAGCCTCTCGAACACGGATGTGCGTTTTCGATTCGACCAGTCTTTACCACTTCTGGTTTGCTTCCGGAACAAGGCTTGGCATCGAGCCCGTTGTCGTCTTCTCCTGCTGTCTGGATGACTGAGGTAGGTGGAAGGTGCATCGGAGATTGTCGATCCTTCGGCTGCTTCATCTACCATCCTCGCCTCGATGTAGTTTGAGGTGAAGGTCTTCTTCGCTGCGGTTCTGATGACCAACGGAGCTTGACTGGAGCCGATGCCTCGGCGGTTCGGGGGAATTTGCTCTCCGTTTTGAAACAGCCGAGCTTGAGTTCTTGTCATCCCATGCGGAGTTGCTGCTGGTGGGAGGGTGCCCATGGCGCTTTCCTCGTTATAGCCAGCTCTAAACAGCAATTTGGCAGCATTTTGCCCCCAACTCCCTTCCGGTTTGAATCCGAGTTGCTCGAGGTCTGCTGATTCGACAGGTTCGCTCGGGTTCGGAGCTTGGGTCAGACTAGGTAGTGGCACCGTCATTTCTTGCAAAGTGATGACATTGGCCTGAGATAACGTTGGGGCCAGCTTCCTTGTCGGAGTAGAAGGCGATCGCTCGGATTTGCGGAGCCATTGAGGCGCGAGACGTAGGACCGGCACCGTTCGGATCGGCAACGGGGTATGTTGCGTTGCTCTTGGCTCGAAGCTGATGCGCATCCTTTGCCCAGGTTTCGGCGTTCCTTGGACCTTGAGTCTTGCTTCGTCAGAAGGTGGCACTGGATTCCCGGGAAGAGGAGTCTTTTCCTTATTTACTTCTTCAATCTTTTGAGCTCGAGGGGTTTTAGCTGGCAGAACTTCCGCGACCAGGCCCTTTGCTTGGTAGAATTTAGCGTCGGCCAGGTGTGCCTCGGCCTCGTTGAATGGCTTGTCGTCCGCAACTATGCACCTCTCCACGCCTTCTTCGTAGTACTTGAGGCATTGATGCCAGGTGGATACTATGATGCCGTTCTCGTGCAGCCATGGTCTTCCTAGCAGGAGACGATATGATGTCCGGCAGTCGATGATGTGGAAGAGGACCGTCGTATCTAGCGGGCCGATGGAAAGCTTCAGACGAATGATTCCAACGGTGGACTGTCCGCCTTGGTTGAAGCCTTGAATGACCAACTGACTTGGTGAGAGCTGGTCGTTGGTAATGCCGAGTTGACGCATTGTCTGGATGGGCATGATATTGACGGCGGAGCCACAGTCCAACAGGATTCGGTTCACTGGCTTCTCCTTGATGTATCCCGAAACGTAGAGAGGCCGGTTGTGCAATCGCGTCCCGAGTTGCAGGTCCTCGTCTGAAAAGGTTATCGTTGCATCACACGAGGCTACAGCTCTGCCCTTCTGGTCATCCTTCCTTTTTCTCTTGTAGCTATCTGGATCGGCCAAGGCCGCCGCCATTGCCAGGCGAGCCTTCTTCGGAAGATGCAAAGCCTCTACGAGCGGCATGTGCAAGATTGCTTCGTCGTGAGCGGCGGTGCCCCCATCGTTGGAGTCGTCCCCCTCATCGGTGGAGTCGCCTTCTTCGGAAGTTTCGCCTTCGTTCTTTCTTTCCGACACTTCGTGGACTTCGATCATGCAACAAGACACCTTGACGTGTTGGTCCACCGGGAGGAAGTGATCCGGGAAGAACTCTTGCAAAGTTGTTGGCTCTGGAAGACTCTGCTGAAGGATATCGTCTCGGCTCGCTGGCGGTACTTTGAACGCCTTCCTTCCTGGAGTCTTGCTTTTCTTCTTGTAGGTCTTCCGCTTGGTGAATCCCCTCATCACACGGTCTTGCTTGAGCTTCTTTTCTTGCCAAGGCTTTCGCCGCCGCGGTAGCATGACCCATGCTTCTTCGTCGGTGGATTCCCCTTCGCTAGGATGATGGTCGACAGCAGCAACTGGTTTCTTTGATGACACTTGTTCTTCTGGAGGCTCTACTGGCTCGTCTTCCGATCCCCAGCCGGTGGGCTTGATTTCGTTGATTGGAACGGATGGAGGCCTTGAGTAGAGGACGTAATAATCGAACTTCCCCGAAGGCTGGCCCAGCAGACCGACTTCCGGATCTCCCTGCTCGTATCTTTCTCGAAGAGCGCATTGGGACATAGCTTGACTGGAAGGGACTTGCTCTTCTCGAGGTTCCACTGGCTCTTCTCCCGATCCCCAGCCGGTGGGCTTGATTTCTTCGATTGGAACGGATGGGGGCCTTGAGTAGAGGACGTAATAGTCAAACTTCCCCGACGGCTGGCCCAGCAGACCGACTTCTGGGTCTCCTTGCTCGTATCTCCTTTGGAGCGCTCGTTGGGATGCAGTATTGCCTGGAAGAGGTGCTGGCGCGAGCGATGATTGCCCCCAGGGCAGCAGTGTTTCTTCCTCGGAGAACGCATGAGTACGCTGACGTCGCTTCGAGATTTTCGGCTGGGAAGTTGACTTAGCGATTGGAGCTTGGCGGTTGATGCGCAATTTGGGCATGCTTCGCCTAGCAGCAACGAGTACCGGCGAGAAGGAGCCGAAGGTGATGGACGTCATGTTGGCCGTAGCAACCTCCCCGGAGTCGATCTCTATCTTCCCTTGTTTAGCGAGCGCCATGATTCTTTCCTTGAAGACGAAGCATCTTTCGATGGGATGACTCACCACCCGGTGGTATTTGCAGAAGAGAGGGTCGTCGACGCGATGCATCTGCTCGGGCCTCTTTGAAGGAGGTAATTCTATCATCTTCTCTTGCAGCAGTTGGTCGAACATGGAGGAGACTTCCGAGTCTGGGAAAGGGTACTCTTTGGCTTCGAGCTCCTCGAGAGTCATCCTTTGTCTTAGCGGCGGAGGCGGTGGTATGGCGACTCCCTTCTTCTGATCTGGCTTGCCACCGATCTTGAGCGGCTTGGAGGTCGAAGCGACGTCAGCAACATTGACTTGTTTCAGTTTCGTTGCCGGTGGCTTGTCCTTCTTCTCTATCTTCAAGAAGTCCTTGTTCTTCAAGTCCCCGCGGTTTGCTAGGCTGAGTTCCATGTCATGAGCCCGAGTCGCGAGTTCTTCGAAAGACCGAGGCTTGATACCCTTGAGGATGTAGAGCAGACCCCAGTGCATGCCTTGGGTGCACATCTCGATAGCCGAGTCTTCAGACAAGCGGTCTCGTGAATTCAGCGCGAGGTTCCTCCACCTGTCGATGTAGTCGATCACTGGCTCGTCTTTCCTTTGCTTGACAGCGGTGAGTTCGATCATACTGACTGTGCGTCTGGTGCTGTAGAAGCGATTGAGGAACTCCCTCTCCATCTGATCCCAGCTGTCAATGGTTCCTGCAGGAAGATCAACGTACCAGTCGAACGCGTTGCCTTTGAGGGTGCGGACGAATTGCTTCACCATCTCGTCGCCATATGTGCCGGCATTATTGCAGGTCTCGATGAAGTGGGCAACGTGCTGTCTCGGATTTCCCTTTCCGTCGAAGTGCTGAAACTTTGGCGGCTGGAATCCGACTGGGAAGCGTAACTGCTGGATCCTCGTAGTGTAGGGCTTCGAGTATGCCGCCGTGATCGGAGGAAGGCCACTGCCGTGAGAACGCATCATGTCGGCTATCAACGCTTGGACTTGCTGAGCATTCATCGTTGCCGTTGTCGGAGGTTGTGTGGCCACCGAGGCTGGCGTTGGGGAGACGACTTCCAATGGGACGGGAGCCGAGGAGAGCGCTGGAGTAGCTGCTTGAATCGTCGGAGCGACTTCTGCAGGAGCGGGGGTTGAAGACGGAACTGGAGCGGCTACTGGAGAAGCGACGGGTTGGCTGACTGCTGCAGCGTCCTTTGCGCTTAGCTTTTGGAGTAGAGTGTTGATGTGACGATCCTTCTCCTCCATCAGCCGAGTAATTTGCGCCATATGCTCGCTCATCTGCATGACTTGGAGCTGAAGAGCGGACGGAGGGTGGTGACGGAGAACGTCTCGGTGTTGCATGTTCGCATCCTCGCCGTCATCATCTGAGACGTAGTTACGCCGACTTGCTTCTGGTTGATGATTGATGTTTGCCCCCTGCAGAGGAGGTGCAACGTCTGCTGGAGAACCCGAACTGGTTCGGGGTTGGGGCTGGTCCTCCCCAAACTTCTGGACATGGGCTCCAGGATCGAGGCTCGTTTCTTCATGCGCCAGGGCCTCGTCGGCGCTTTGGCGAGCATCTTCGGTAGTAGCTTCTGGCACGAAGACGTCTGCAAGAGTCCGTGTACGCCGAGTGTAGACGCGCACCATTGGAGGAGCATCACCCTCTGGATTTACTGGATCACCGTGGCGGAGTAGAGGAGACTCGGCGATTGGTGAGAGGCTTGGAGCAAACGTATCGTTGTTCGTTCCGGCCATTGCAAACTTCAAGCAGCTTCTTCAACCGTACGGATGAAAGGAGAAGAGGTCCCACCGGGCGTGCCAGAAATCTGTATGCGCAAAAAAGGTACGGGTCGGCTTTATTGCACAAAACGAGATTACAATTGTGGCCGGGACCCGGGTTGCTCGGGTGTAGCGAGTCCGGGTTGCGGCGAGTTTTGATCAGGGGATTGTGGGAAAGATCTTCTGGGGGATCCCTTTGATCCGCGTCTCCACGTGGTGTTCGTGCGAGAGCTGTGAAGGGGCTGCCCAGGACAGGGGTTTTACAGGGAGAGGGTTTTGGAGAGGCTAAGGAATGTCCACCGTTGCTTTGTCCCTTCCGTGCTTCGCGCTTTCTCGGCTAGGGGGTTTTCGGCTTCGTTCCTCGGTCTTCGTGTCTTCCTCGTTCCTTGCTTGACCTCGGTGTCCTTGATCGTCGGTTCGCGGCGTCGATCGAGCTTTTGGCGTTGGCTTTGGCTTTGGCTTTTTGGCTTTAGCTTGGCTCCGGCGTGGCTCTGGCTTTTGCTTTGCTTTGGCGCTTGCACTTGGACGTAGCTGGGAGAGACTTGCGATGCTTTCGTTCTTCCGGACTTCGCGTCGTATCGGCTAGAACGTGCGGTGCTTTTGCTCGTGGCCGGCGTAGTCGCTTGGCTTTGGCACTTGCGTTGCTTTGGCGCGGGCTTTACTGGGGCTTTGCTTCGACTTCTTGCGTTGGCTTTAGCTTCAGCGTCAACTCGATCTTCTTCCTCGAACGACGTGGGCTACTTCTTTGGTGCTTCGACGGTTTGCGTGTTGACGGGACTTCTCTTCTTCTCCGGGCTTCTTTGGCGTGATCAGAGTCGAAGGATGCTTTCGAAGATGGTGGGGGTAGCACCGATCTCCGTGCGACGGTTGTGGCGTCGGCTTTTGTTGATGAAGACGACGGGGTGGCGACGCTTCAGATGATCTGTTCCAGCCTTTCTTCTTCGTGGATGGTGCAGATGTTTGTCGAAGACGACGGGGTGATGACGCTTCGCTTCTCTCCTCCGGGCTTTGGGGCTTGATCGGGATCGAGGACTTGTGGGAGACGACGGGGTAGTGCCGCTCCTCTTCTTCTCCGGGCTTTTGGGCTTGATCGGAGTCGAAGCTTGTTGGAGACGACGGGGTAGTGCCGCTCCTCTTCTTCTCCGGGCTTTTGGGCTTGATCGGAGTCGAAGCTTGTTGGAGACGACGGGGTAGTGCCGCTCCTCTTCTTCTCCGGCCTTTGCTTCTGGCGTCTTCGGAGTCGAAGGGTTCTTCTTCTCCGAGCTTTCTTCTTCGTGAACGGAGTCGAAGGGGCGATCGTCGTGCGCAAGGGCCTTCACGTTGATGAGGACTTTCAGTAAGCCGATCCCTCGGGACAGGCTTGACTGTGCCTCGTGAAGCCTTGGGTCGATGAAGAAGCGTGCTCTCTTCTGCAGAGCTCTGGCGCTTCGTCTTCAATTTCTCGACCATTTTTTCCTTCCCCCACCCCCTCTATTTATAGGCAAAGAGGTGGGGAGAGAGATATGGAAACTTTTTAATTTTAAATCTCTTTTGTATCTCTCTCATAATTACCCGGATTTTATTCATCCATTGATGAAGGGAATAACATTTAATTGTTTTCCTTTTCTGGCGGGTGCAATTATGGCTGGACTTTGCGCACGAAATCGATGGCGATCGGGCGCTTCGTCTTGTGCGTCGGATCGAGGGATCGGCGCAGATCCGCGCGTGTGCAGACGTCATACGCTACCTCCCCCCGCGCATGGCGGTATTCTTTCCTTTTCTTTCTTTTCTTTCCTTTTCTTTTCTTTCCTTTTTCTTTTCTTTCCTTTCTTTTCTTTCCTTTTTCTTTTCTTTCTTTTTCTCCCCTTTCCTTGCAGGGCCGGCCGCCCCCTGCTCCTTGGGGTTCGGTCCCCACTAGGGCCGGCCCTATAGGGTTCGGACCCTAGTAGGGGCCGGCCCCTCTTGGGGCGGGGTCCGAGTACGTGTCGGCGCGCGCGAGTCGGGTCCGCGTGTCGGGTTTGCATCCACGTTGGCGCGAGTGAGTTGGGTCCGCGTGTCGGGTTTGCATCCACGTCGGCACACGTAAGTCGGGTTCGGGTCCGACGAAATTCGTGTGTCTACATATATATATATATATATATATATATATATATATATATATATATATATATAGTACACGCACAGCCGCCCGGGCGTGTTTGATGGGTCGTTCGATTCCCATCCATTGGATCGATGGGAATCAAACGGACCAAAATAGTTTTCGTTGTTACTGTAGCGGCTACAGTAACAGCGAAAACCATTTTCGACCGTTCGATTCCAATCGATCCAACGCACAGCACAGCCACCCTGTTCGTTCGATTCCCATCCGTTGGATCGATGGGAATCGAACGGTCGAAAATGCTTTTCGCTATTACTGTAGCCGCAACAGTAACAACGAAAACTATTTCGGTCCGTTTGATTCCCATCGATCCACCGGATGGGAATCGAACGACCCATCAAACACGCCCGGGCGGCTGTGCGTGCACGGGATCAGACGGTCGACCGATTGGATCAGATGGGCGGGGGACGGGGCAGGGGATTTGAGCACGGTTTGCAGCCGATCCGCGCGATCGGACGGCCAGAATCTCGCAGCTCATTTTTTACGCCGCGCAGCTCGCAGCGCAACGTAACACTCCTATATATATATATATATATATATATATATATATATATATATATATATATATATATATATATATATATATATATATATATATATATATATATATATATATATATATATATATATATATATATATATATATATATATATATATATATATATATATATATATACTAGTAAAAACCCCGTGCCCAAGGCCACGAAAAAGATTTGAAAGGCGCCGGTAACATTTTGAGGGTGGTGATAATATTTAGAGAATGACAGCAATATTTCAAGGGAGGCAATGACAGTTCATAGGCAATGATATTATTTCAATGGAGGCAATGATAGTTCATAGGCATGGTAGCAACGGCCGCATCGAGCCCATCACATCGAATTTCTAAGGTATACAATGTTAGTAAAGAGCACTAATTGATTTTTTGATACTAAAACAGGAAACAAAAATGTAGACCAGCTATAGCATTGATCAACATATTAATTCCTAACACATGGCTGTAAAGACAAATCAAGTAAGCATTGGTGAGGAATCCATAAACAGATGGTATTATTTCCCAGCTTTGGCTTTGAAAGGTTAATTACAACACTTCCTAATCATTTAGAAGGAACTCTGAGGGGACCACTTGCAGTGTAGAAGCTCAACACAAACCTGCAATGATGGTCATCGGGTGAATCTTTACCATAGTTAATTTTTCAGCTTCCCTCAAAAGCTCTCCTCTATAAACAATCAATGCAACCGATTAAGACAAAAGCAAGGAATAACATCAACCAACAATATTCGTCATAAAAAAATTAAATAATTCATAAACAATCCATGAATGTGATGTTAATAATTTCTATAAAATAGGGAAGAGTTCGCCAATAAATGTAAAGTTGTGATCCAAGAATCATTATGGATGAAAAGATCACTGGTTAACATATTTCCATTAAAGTAACTGATCATTGCTACATTAGAGCCACTCATTTCATTTGAGGAAGATAATCAAAAGTGAGAAGTTTCAGCACTATGAAGGCATCGACATCCGTTGCTTCACCGCCCCTTTTGCTCGCTTCAATGCCTACCATCAACCAACATTATTCATCATAAAAAAAAAATCATCAATGCAAAGAAGTGATCCAAGAATAATCATTACAAATGAAAAAGATCACTGGTTAATAACTAAAGAATTTTCTCATTGTTAGGAGAGCACTTCCAATATGCTCGCGAGATCGATGCTGATAATGTACCCAAAAAAAATTTTGCGCCGTTGTGTTCTTGTGCCTCACTCAATAACTTGCATTCTTGTATGCTTTGAGAGAAAATAATTGTTACTGAAAATGCAGTTTATTGTGTCCTCTAAGGCACAGTTTCTCTGAAAATAAAAATGGATCCTTTCATACGGAGGCTTTATTTCTAGTTTCTCTAAAATGAAAAGAAATATGAAAGCTGGTATATCCTTTAGCATCTAAACATTTACAAACATTCATTAAAAAAAATGACAAACCAAAACGAATTCTATTATAGGAGAAAATGCTCAATGACCCAAATCAAATGGGAAAAAAAAATTGCTGAAAAATAGAGATGTGAATTGACAAACCCAGACAACACAGTATGTGTCTGAATCTTTCATCGAGTGTCTCATGTTTTCTTGCAAATCGCCTGTTGAAGTTGGAAGGCTGGATGAACACTGATCTGTTATGGAATCAGGGAGCAAGTACTCCTGCATCAAGACTCCCCATGGTGAAACGGACGATATGGTGGAGGCAACTACAAACAAAAATCAACAACAATTGTTACCAAAAGAAATCAACAACCAAAACTAAATCCGCGAGAGAGAAATCAAAGAAATCAACCCAATTCGTGCTTCATTAGTATATATATATATATATATATATATATATATATATATATATATATATATATATATATATATATATATATATATATATATATATATATATATATATATATATATATAAAAAAGTCATTTTGCCTCTAAAATAGTTGGATTGTATTGTGGAACCTAGTCGTGACCGATTTAAGTTGATTCAGGCTATTTTGGACCGATTCAACTCGATTCGTAGTTCATTATAACTCGAATCAGTCGTTTCGTCTCTAAAATAGTTAGATTACATTATGAACCATATTTGTTGCTAATTTAGACCGACTCGATCCGTCGGAGGATCGTTTGTGCGATCCATCTTTGTGGACTCATCATGGTCGTAACAACTCCGTGTCGAATTTTCAATTCGATATCATACAAAATCACAACAGTTGGGCCTACAAATATTTACAAATAATGCATAGAATCAAGTTAAACAAACATATAATAGCTCCTATATTGTTTCTATTAAATAATCAAAATAAAACAAAATCATTGTTCTGTGCATGAATTGATTCAAAATTCTTGTCATTTGAAGCAATCTAACTTCGGAATCAACGCTGCTGCAGGTATACGGTGGGGTGACAATGAACAACACCCTCTGCTTGGCCGTCTTCTTAGCCCTCGTCTATTTCTGGGACCTGACCTGGGACTTCTTGGTAGAGGTGCTCATCATCCTCATCATCTGCGTGGTGATGGGCCTCTTCACCAGCTTCCGCACCTCGTACCCACTCTGCACGTGCTTCGTCGTGTACCTGCTCTATCCCTTCTCTCTGGTGCTCATATACCTTCTCGACTTTGTCTTTGGGTGGTCATAGAGAGGAGGTATCAGTCCCCGGTATGGTGCTAATGTGATCAAATCTTCATATTGAGTTGTCTTTCTTTTTCGGGTGCAAAGGCTTTGCGTGAAGGATGATGTGTTTGTATTGATAACCCAGATTTTGCGAGTCCTTTTGGTTTCTGTAAGTAACATACTTTGATGGATGCTCAGTATGTTAATGCAACATAAACATATGCTTACATTAACATCCCCCCCTCCCCCCCCCCCCCCCCCCCCCCCTTTTTTTTTCCCATGAAAAGGATTCTTGCTAGTCAGTTCAGATTTCAGTTTATAATGGGCTGCTAGTAGAGTGTCAACCCATATTTCATTTTATAATGGGTTGCGAATGGAGTTTTTATCTCATGCGACTTCAACCAATCCTTTCTTCAACTTTTTTTTATTAAGACTACAACTTCATACTACCTAAAAAGATGGAGAATGATTTTGTTCCAACCTGCTTAAAGAGGTTGGAGCATCTCGCTCTGTCTCATTGGTCCATCTCGAGGGCTTTTAGTCATTTCACCATGATAAACAGTATGAAATGACAAACATGTCCTTGGAATGGACCAATGACAAACATATCCTTGGAATAGACCAATTTCGGTAAATTTTTTTCTATACAGTAGACTGGTAAAACCTTTTTCGACAATTTAAGAAGTTTTGTAGTGTTTTCGACAATTTAACATCATCCCTAAAACTTTGTTCCACAGGCATATTCAAAGAAGTGTTTGGATCTCAATGAAATGCAAGAAGAATAACACACGAAATAATGCAAGAAGAAAAACACACAAAAAACAATGAAATGCAAGAAGAAAAACACACGAAATAATTGCATGCAATCCCAACCTGCAAAATCCCCAATTTCTAGGCCCATGAAATCCAACGCCCCCATTTCCTACATACCCATGAAATTTCAGCTATCTTCTCCACTTGAACAAACAGGAAAAAAAGGGGAATTGAGCTTGGTCATCGTCGAGCACCATAGGGTCGTCGACCAATATGGAGTCCGGATTGGTGAGGGAGTCAAAAAATGGTGAGAAATTAAGATATAGATATGTTGGCTATACGAATTCAATTGGATCTAAAAATTGAATCAAAAAAACAAACACCAAATGATAATTGTACTTACACTTGTGATCCATCTTCGTTAACCTTAAAAGCCCAAAAATCCAAGAACCATCAAGTCAGGATCCTCCCAAAACACACCTACAAATCCATGTACAAATTATACAATTCTGTGAAAAAATAATAAAAAACTTATAGCACACGGGGACTACAGATCCATGTACAGAGAAGTACTCCACAATCTTAATTGTTTAATACCTTTCGGGTTTCAATAGATCTAAGAACAGCCTCCCTCTCTATCCCTTTCAGATCTTGTGAAAATATCTCATTTCCCCCAACTTCTTTTGTCTTTCCCTCTCTTCCTTTCACCCGAGGACCCCGCATATCAACGCCTCTCTTCCTCTCACTCGAGCTTGCTAAATATTTTTAAAAAATAAAATAATGAGATTTTGTGAGAGAGTTTCAAATGCAACATGATTGATAGCGAGAGGAGTAAAGGAAACCAAACAAAAAAGTGATGAAAATGAACCAAAAAATACTAAAACTGATCCCAACAACTTGGCACACCCAATCATATGATCTCAGGCAACATTGGCGGGTCATTATCCAAAGCTTTTCTAGAACTAACTTGCGATTGGCTTCACTTCTCTGCTGCGGCTGCATCGTGGAATGCTTCATGGACAGGGAGGGGCTGTCGAATATAATTGGCTACTCTTTCCATCGTGGAATGCTTCTTGACATCATCCCCTTGCCATCCGATCCTTTGCCTCCATCGATCACCACGATTAGAGATGTTTAAGATATGCCTCATAAACTTTTTAAATTCATGGGAATTTTAGTAAATTTTTACACCCAACTTAGTCAACTTTCACTACAAATAAAACTATACCATGCAGTTAATAATTTATCAATCCTAGAGTACTGCGTAGATCAAGAATTGCACTTGTCTTTAAGATATGTCGTATAAGGACTAATGCAAAACAATATTTATGCGTTGGAAGTCGAATTCGTCCATGAAACGAAGAAATAATTCAAATTTGGAAGCATTATGTTAAATATGCACATAGTAAAGTAAAACACAAAAACCTGAATAATAGAGTTTGAGTATGTAGCTTGCCTATAGGAGAGTTGGTTGTAAAAGATACCTGAAATCAGATATTGTATTCTCGGCTATGCTTTGTCTATAAATCTTTTAGTCGCACGCAAATCTTAGAGTTATGTATTCTCGGCTATGCTTTGTTTGTGTTCAGGATTCAAACCAAAAATCGGATAATGCAAAAATGTTAAATTAGGTAAAAGAAAAGTAAATTTTACTTACTTTCCATCATACAGTCTGAGAGTAGTAGCTAAAAAAAAGTGATCCTCAGCACCAGGAACAATGGGGATAGTATTGTAGTCCACAGATAATTCCGGCTCACTCATATTTCCCTCTCTTCCTGCTGAAATGCAGAGCCATTCCAGTCAAAAAAAAAAAAGTAGGCAAAGAAAGAATGAAAAAAAAAAAATCGCAAAAAAGAAACCGTAGATAGAGAAGAAGCATGCTCTAGGCCGATCACCAAGAGCTGCTTTCAAATATATTATAGCATGATCAACTAATGAAAAAAATGCTATCAAACCAAACATAATTCGTATATATTTCAGCATGATCAATGGATTAAGCAACATATCATTTTTGAATGATCAGGTCTTCGTTCTTACTTCAACAATCAAATCAAACAAAATTGATATAGCATCAAGATCAAAATTCGATGATTTTAGAAGCCAAACCATTGATTTGCTAACTTCCAACTGCATTCCTTTAAATCCACACATCACATAAAATAGCTAATCATGGAAAACAATCCTGTGTTGGCTGTGGAAGTCATGCGACCAAGTTGGAGAAAGTGGCTGGCGAAGGAAAAAAAAGAAAAAAAAAACATCTATAGAGATAGAAAGAGGCGAGAATGAAAAGGGAAATTGAAGACCTGGATCTCACCTTTGGTTTGTCAAACTTTGTACAACGATCTCGACCTCCTCTCGCTCATCCTCTGTGTGTGTGTGTGTGTGTGTGTGTGTGTGTGTGTGTGTGTGTGTGTGTGAGAGAGAGAGAGAGAGAGAGAGAGAGAGAGAAAAAAAAAAAACAGAGTGAGAAAGAGGGGAGATGGAAAAGGGAAAATGAAGACAACGATCTCACCTGCGGTTTGTCAGAGATCTGAACATGATTTCTTCGTGAGGATTTCTCCAAGTCCTCAAAATGGGATTAGCCGGCAAAAACCTCACATTGATGGATAAATTCAGAGATCTGAACATGAGTTCTTCGTGAGGATTTCTCCCTCTTTCTCTTCTCTTTCTCGGTCTCTTTTTCTTTTTCCTTCATTGCTGCAGTTGTTGTGTGAGAGGGGCTCCGTGTGGTGGATCACAGCTTCATAGAAAAAAAAAAAACAGAGACCATAGAACCTGAAACAATAGATCAGAAGAACCATGAGAGAGAGAGAGACAGAGAGAGAGAGAGAGAGAGAGAGAGAGAGAAAGAGAGAGAGGACCTGAGACTGCGTCACACCTCTGATGCTGATCGGCCCATTGCGAAGACCTTGAGGTCTGCCGTCACACATCCGGCCAGAAAGCGGGGTGGGGGGATCGGGAGTGGTTCCATGAGCACCAGTTGTAGGGCTGTGGTCTACGGCTCCGGGAGCTCTGGATCAGGAGGACGGGTGAGATGTGAGGGGAAGAGAGAGAGAGAGAGGTGGAGAGGAGATTAGGGTTGAGAGGTGGGAAGAGAGTGAGAGATAAGCGATCGGGAGGGAGAGGGATCGGTAAGTGAGAGAGAGATCTAGAGGGAAATTGCTTGAGAGGGAGAGGAGAGTGAGAGAGAGAGAGATATGGCGAGGGACATAGAGAGATGTGGAGAGAGAGAGCCACACCTCCGGCTAGAAAGGGGGGTGGGGGGATCGGAAGCGGCTCCATGGGGGGGGGGGAAGAGAGAGAGAGAAGAGAGAGCGGCTACAGGGGCCGGGGTCTCCGACTTCCAAGAGGGGGCATGGGGGGGGGGGGGGCGGGCTGACTTCCGAGAGAGAGAGAGAGAGAGAGAGAGAGAGAGAGAGAGAGAGAGAGAGAGAGAGAGTTAGTAGCACAGGGGCGGCGGGGTCTCCGACTTTCGAGAGAGAGAGAGAGAGAGAGAGAGAGAGAGAGAGAGAGAGAGAGAGAGAGAGAGAGTTTGATTTAAGAGGGGATTTAATAGGCCGAGTGGGGTTGTTAGGAAACGGACGGCTGTGATTGAGTTAGAGACTTAAGAGGTTGAGTGAGCTTGGGGATAGGAAATGGACGACTCTGATCAAGTCTCCTTGTTTATCCCCCTTCTCTAGATAAATCTGAGCCATTGCTTTGTCTCAATTCATTTGTCCCCCCCACAACCGTTGTCCCTTATTATATACTAGTAATGCCCGTGCCTGTCGGCACGCAAAAGATTTTGAGGGCGGGAATAATATGTCGAGGAAGATGACAATATTTCAAAGGAGGCCACAACATTTCGAGAGTAGTGATAATATTTCGAGGGGGAGAATAATATTTTGAGGGTGATAACAATATTTCATAATCGGTGATAGTATTTTGAGGAATGTGTCAATATTTTTGTGAGCGATGATAATGCTTGTGTCTATCAACACTCGAACGGGATGGCAAAATTGGTTCAGCGGCACCCGCAATTGGTTGTGGCACCCAAATTCGACCAGAGAGCCTATACTTGACAAAACATTCTAATTTATGGACGATGTTGACATTCAGAAGAAATGCCTAAATTCAATGGGGCGTCCACATTCAGCGACGACATGCCTTTGTTTGTCAACTCACGGATGGTTGCCTTCGGCTGCAACACTCCCCTACACGGAGAGCAAAGTTCAAGGATTAAGGCATAACACTATCTCGAGGCACAAACAGCGGGGCAAAGCACCTGAAATATATATAATGACACCATCTAGATCCAATTAGGATTGATCTCTCTCTCTCTCTCTCTCTCTCTCTCTCTCAACCTATTTGCATCTTTATTCTTGTAATCTTGACATGGCACCCGATCACAACTGTCCAATGCACCCAACCCTGACCAGTGAATCACAATCAACCCGCACGAAAAGGGCCGATGTGATCAGGTGCAGTCCAACAGCTACCTTCGACGACACTACTCCCCCACCGTCTTTGGCGGCATCAAAATTCGTTCGACGGTGCCCAATTCGGCGGGCGCGTCAAAATAAGTTCAATGACGTCCACATTCGGTGAAGGCATCAAAATTCATTCGACGGTACCCACATTCGCGAGGGTGTCAAAATTTCATGGGGTTAAGTGTAATTTGAGCAAAACTACATGGGGGTTAAGTTTTTTGAGGAAAACTTCAGGGGGGGAAAGTGTAATTTCAAAACTTCGGGAAATCAAGTAGTTGACCAAATGAGGAAATCAAGTAGTTGACCAAAGGGGGGTATTGTGCTAACATTTCAAACTTTAGGGAGCAATTTGGAACAAAATAAACTACATGGGCACTTATAGTAGAAAAAAAGAAAAAAAAAACATGTTTAGGAGCGAGAGGGAGAGAGAGGGAGAGAAAGAGAGAGAGAGAGAGAGGAGCCGATCAACCCCTTCCTCTTGTTGTCCTTCCGTCGGAGAAGGGGGGAGGGGAACCGTTTAGCTCCACCATAGAAAAAAAAAATTGAGTTGTTCTTGACATTTGAAGAGGAAAAATTGGGGGAAAAAAAACAAAAAACAAAACCAAGGTTGGAAAAAAACTCAGATGAACAATGAAAATACTTGTGCAAGGCTTAACAAACACAAATAATCGAACACAACAAAAACCAACACTCGGTAAAAAAAAATTGAAAATGCTTTGTGTGAGGCTTAACAAAAAAAAAATCGAACAAAAAAAACCCCAAACACTCTCGTGCCATAAAAAAATGAAAACCCCAAGATGAAAAAAATCTGATGAACAATCAAAACAAAGAATAAACTTGGAAAAGCAAAAAAAAAAAAACCCCTACATGCACTGACCCCAACTACATAAACTGATTAACCCCTCTATTAATGAGTAGAGAGACCATTCTAAGATGAGAGAGAGGTTGCAAATCAACCCTGAAGTGAACCCCAAGGTTAAACAAAACTTCTCAATAACCATAGATCTATAGGCTTGGTTTTGAAGACAGTAAACAAAATATACAAAAAAACAGAAAACTAATAGCACTCGACCCCAACTACATGCACTGATTTTTAAAACCATTATAAATGTGTTTTTGTAAGACAACCTATGGGGGTTGAGGGGGGGGAATTACCTATGGGGGCTGATTCTTTGATGACTTCAACCTCGGCC